>PVJD01002275.1:0-210665 GCA_004026545.1 Mormoops blainvillei
GGGATCTTTGTAGAGGGAAGAATATCCAAATAGAGATGAATACAAGGCTGACTTGCGATCCAGGGGAAATGGAGTTGATCGGTCAGTGAATTCTCACCTAGCGCAAGTACCAGTGACAGAGCTTGGGGATGTGAAACATGGGAGACCGTGGATCTGTCCCCCACACCAGGGATTCATGGGTGTCCTATGGGCACCAGCAGCTGAATGCTCGGCCCTGGAATTGGCCCTCTTCGCACCACACATAACTGCCTGGGTCAGTCAGTGGGGACAGAAATAAGACTAAGGCAGTTACTTCAGTTTCAGGTTGGCTGCATCCAGTAGCTGTATTTCATTTGTTTGTTTGTGTTGCAGGGAGTAATTTAGGGTCTCCAATCTAATTGTTGACTTTGCTAGTTATCAGTAAGAAGCATTTCACAACAAATTTCAACTACATGCCATGTTCCCATCTCAGCCCCAGGCTTAGGCTGGACCTGGTTTCTAGCCCCTTTGGGATCTGAGGGGGTTTGTTTCTGTGTTCCTTGGCTCCATGAGAATTTTCAGATATGTCTTAACTTTACTCATTTACTCGTTTGTTCAGAGAGAACCTTCGGGACACAGTGAGGAATGGGATGTTAGGGCCAAAGTTCATCCGTTGGTTCAGAGTTTTTGATAAACATGTTTTCATTACTGTTGGCTATACGAGTAGAGTTTTAAATTTTATTTTATTTTTAAAGTTCATATTTCTCTTCTTTAGATTTTGTAGAGCAATCTCCATCCGCCAAACATTTAGCATCTTCTAAAACGGTATCATGGAGCGAATGTGGAGAAGGACGGCCTGGCTCACGTGGCCACAGATCCGGGCAGGGGCCCCTGCAGTGGGCTTTCAGAAATGAGTGGGAGCTCCTCACGCGGAGATGGGGAAGGGTGACATTTCAAGCCCAGTAGAGTTCCACAGCCATGTAAATGAAGGGCTTGAGAGGGAAAGCGACAGTTCCTGGGTGATTAGAGCCAACCCCGTGGCAGGAAAGAGGAGGCACTGAAGGTAGGAAGACAGGTCAGGGGCAGGCTTGGTATGCAAGTAAAGAGTTCAGATTTCATTCTATAAGCACTGGGCATTCATCTACAATTCTTAATCAGAGTCATGATAGGGGAGGTGTAGGGGACATTTCTTAATCTTCTTGTCTACCCAGCAAAGAACTACGCTGGAAAGAGGGTGGGGGACCCACCTCCTGTGTTAGAGGAGTTCCCAGCCTTATGATGCCGAGCGGCCTCTGCTGCAGAAGCTGAAGTGTTATGTAGTCTCTTCCCCAGCTTCACGTGAAGTTCCGTGACAGGGACATGACCTAGGCTCCGCTAATCAGATGTCTCAACTCCAGACCTTAAATAGGGACATGAAGAAGCTGGGATGTCAGGCCAAGTCCATTTCTGGAGAAGGAGCCATCAGTTACTCGAGGCAGCAGAGGAAGCCCCTGAGGGTCGGGCCAAGTGTCCACTGGTTCAGGGTGGTGCTGGAAGCTTTCTTGACCCAGCAGTAGCACCGGCGTCTTGACCTCACTGTCTCCTCAGCATGATTTTGGGTGTTGCTGCTGGTGCATAGCCTCCAAACCTGGCTTCCTGCCGCTCTAGGAGACCCTGCGAGCTGTGTGGTCTGTTTCCTCCCTCCCTCAGTAGACCCTTCCTCCTCCCCTCCCTCCTTCTCTCCCTCCCTCCGTCCTTTCCTTCCTTCCTCCCTTTATTGAGACATAACTTATGGACAGTAAGATGCACTCTATTATAGTTCAATGAGTTTTTACAAGTGTAGCCAGTTGTATAACCGATAACACAAGATACAAACTATTTCCATCACCCCAAAAAGTTCCCTTGTGCCACTTTGGAGTCAATCCCTTCTCCCTGTTTCCAGTCCCTGATCTGATCTGACTTTTTTTCCTTGGAAATTTTGCCTTTTCCAAACACCCATATAATATGAGGCTTCGTGTCTGACTTTTTTTCCCCCCACTTAGCATAATGTTTTTTTGTGTATCGGTTCATTTCTTTTTATTGGTGAATAATATTCAAATAATATTTGGTTACATTACGAATCATTTATCCATTCACCAGTTGATGAACATTTGGTTTTTCCCCGTTATTAATATTACATATAAAGCCACTGTGAACATTAATGTCCAAGTGCTTGTGTGGACATATGTTTTCATTTTTCTTAGGTAGACACCTAGTAATGCAATCACTGGATCATACAGTAAAAAGATGTTAAACTTTATAAGAAGCTTATAAGAAGCCAAAGTATTTTCCAAAGTGGTGATGCGATTGATTACAAAATGTATAACCAAAGTATGAGTGTTTCTGTTGTTCTGCATCCTCGACAGTACCTGTCATTTATATTAATTTCAGTCATGAGTAGGTATGTAGTGGTATCTCATGGTAGTTTTAATTTTTCATATTTTATAATGTGCTTGTAAATGACATTGTTTTAAAATTCAGTTTCCCATGGTTGTGGTTAGTATATATAATTGATTTTTGTATAGTGACCTTGAATCTTGCAACCTTGCTAAACTCACCTATCAATACTTATCCCTCTTTCAAATAGATTCTTTGGTGTTATCTATGCAGGTAATATTGTCACCTGTGAATAAAGATATATTTACTCCTTTCTAAATTGATGCTTTTTTAACTTCCTTTTCTTACTTTATTATTGTCCTAGGTCAGACCTCTCCTTGATGGTCATTGAATGGAAGCTGTGAGAACAGACTTAACACAGAAGGGAAAGCATTTAGTCTTTCCTCACTAAGTACGATGCCAACAGTAGGTTTTCATGAGCTCTTTACCAATTGCAGGCAGGCCATTTACACTCGTTTGCTGAGACTGTTTCTCCTAAATGGATGTTGAAGATTGTCAAGTTTTTTTTTTTTTTCTGAATCTATTGAGATGATCATAGGATTTTTCTTGCTGTTACTGTCAATTACATGGATTTTCAAATATTAAGCCAACTTTGCATTAACCCTACCTTTTTTTTTTATAGAGCTGGATTTAATTTGCTAATTTGTTGAGGACTTTTCATATTTAGTTTTCTTTTCTTATATTGTCTTTGTCTGGTTTGGGGCATCAGGGCAATGTTTGCCTCATGTGATAAACTGGGAAGAGATTGTGTAGAAGTGGTATTATTTCTTTCTTAAATGTTTGGTAGAATTCATCAGTGAAATAATCTGAGCATGAAGTTTTCTTTGTAGAAACTTTTAAAAACTAGGGCTCCGATTTCTTTAATAAGTATGGGGTACTCAGGTTGTCTGTTTTTTAAAGTAAGCTTTGGTAGTTTGTATTTTTCAAATAATCATCTGTTTTATCTAAGTTATCACATTTAATTGGCCTTAAGTTGTTCTTAATTTTCCTCATGATCCTTTTAAATTATCTGTAAGGTCTGTAGTGACACTTTTTTTATTCTAATATTGATAATTTGTATCTTCCTTCTTTTTTCTAGATCAGTCTCGCTAACAGTTGATACATTTTATTGCACTTTTCAAAGAACTAGTTTTTATTTCATGAATTTTCTGTATTTCTCCTTTCTATTTCATTGGTTTCTACTCTTTATCATTTGCTTTCTTCTGTTTATTTGGACATAATCTGCTTTTACTTTCCTACCTTTTTTATATACAAACTTAGATTATTGTACAACTTTTCTCCTTTTCTAATATTATCATTAATGCTATAGATTTCAAGCACTGCTTTAGTTGCATTCAATAAATTTTGATAATTTGTATTTTCATTCCTTTCAAAATATTTATTAATTTCTCATGTGATTTCTTCTTTGGCTCAAGGGATATCTAGGAGTGGGTTGTTTAGTTTCTAAATCTTTGGGGATCTTACAGATATCTTTTTATTATTTATCTCTCATTTAATTCCAATCTCTTCAGGAAATATGGTCCATCCTGATGAATGTTTCATGTTCATTTGAAAAAGTTTTTATTCGTCTACTTCTGGGTGGTGTATCTTACTAACATTAATTAGGCCAAGTAGATAGTGCTCTTCAAGTCATCTCTTTCATTGCTGATTTTTTAAAGTATATTTCATTGATTATGCTATTACAGTTGTCCCATCTTTTTCTCCCCTTTATCTCCCTCCGCCCTGCACCACCCCTCCCTCCAGCATTCGCCCCCTTAGTTCATGCCCATGGGTCATACATATAAGTTCTTTGGCTTCTCTATTTTCTATACTATTCTTAACACCCCCTGCACCTGTCTATTTTGTGCCTACCAATTATGGTTGTTTTTCCCTGTACCTTTTCCCCCATTCTCCCCACCCCCCACCTGCTGATAATTCTCCATGTGATTTCCATTTCTGGGATTCTGTTCTTGTTCTAGTTGTTTGCTTTGTTTGTTTTTGTTTTTTAGGTTCAGTTGCTGATAGTTGTGAGTTTGTTGTCATTTTACTGTTCATAGTTTTGATCTTCTTTTTCTTAGATGAGCCCCTTTAACACTTCATATAATAAAGTCTTGGTGATAATGAGCTCCTTTAACTTTACCTTATCTGGGAAGCACTTTATCTGCCCTTCCATTCTAAACCATAGCTTTGCTAGATAGAGTAATCTTGGATGTAGGTCCTTGCCTTTCATGACTTTGAACACTTGTTTCCAGCCCCTTCTTGCCTGTAAGGTTGTTTTTAAGGTTCTCCCTTTATCTTTAAATTTGGATGATTTAGTTATGATGTGCCTTGGTGTGTTTCTTCTTGGATCCAACTTCTTTGGGACTCTCTGAGTGTCCTGGACTTGCATGTCTATTTCCTTTGCCAGATTGGGGAAGTTTTCCTTTATTATTTGTTCAAATAAGTTTTCAATTCCTTGCTTTCTTTCTTCTTCTTCTGTTACCCTTATGATTTTGATGTTGGAATCTTTGAAGTTGTCCCAGAGGTTCCTCAGCCTCTCCTCATTTTTTTGAATTCTTGTTTCTTCATTCTGTTCCAGTTGGATGTTTCTTTCTTCCTTTTGTTCCAAGTTGTTGATCTGAGTCCTGGTTTCCTTCCCTTCACTGCTGGTTCCCTGTATAGTTTCCTTTATTTCACTTTGTATAGCCTTCATTTCTTCCTTATTTTGTGACCATACTCAGTCATTTCTGTGAGTATCCTGATTACCAGTGTTTTGAACTCTGTACCTGATAGGTTGGCTATCTCCTTGTCACTTAGTTCTTTTTTGGAGTTTTGATCTGTTTTGTCATTTGGGCCATATTTCTTTGTCTCAGCATACCAGCCTAGATGAATGTTTCTTCTTTAACTCCTTGGTTGTCGGGCTTCCATACAGTTTGATTTTCTGGCAGTTCTGCTTGTTTTTTTGTCTTTAAATTGATTGTTATACTTCTTTTGATTGTATGAGGAAGTGAAGTATATTTACCTATGCCTCCATCTTGGCCGGAACTCCCTACATTTTCATTGCTGATTTATTTTTGTACTTGTCCTGTCAAATACTAAGAGAAGAGTGTGTTCAAGTTTCCATAAATAGTTGTAGATTTGTCCATTTTTCCTTTTAGTTCTGTCAATTGTGCCTTACATAATTTGAAGGTTCTGCTATTAGGTGTGAGAATATTTCTGAATGTTATGTCTTCTTGATGAGCCGACCCATTTATCTACAGGTAATGCTTCTTACCTCTGGAAATATTAGTTCAGAAGCCTACTTTGTTTGACATTAATACAATCTCTATAGCTCCCTTTTGAGTGGATTCATATAGTATAGTGTATCTTTCCCATTCTTTTACTTTTAATGTATTTATGTCTTTATATTTATACTGGCATCCTTGTAGATGGCTTTTTCTTTCAGTCTGACAATCTCTGCCTTTTAATTGGGTTAGACCATGTATATTTTATGTAATTATTGGTATGGTTGGATTTACATCTACCATCTTACTAGTTGTTTCCCATTTGTTCTATCTCTTCTTTGATTTTATTTTCTTTTTCTGTGTTCTTTCAAATTTGTTGGGTATTTTAAATAATTCCATTTGTCTCCACTTTAGCTCATTAGTTTCATGCATTTGTTTAAAAGGTATTTCTCTTGGGTTCACAATATACATTTTTCACTTTTCACGCTTAACCTTAAAAATATATATCTTATAGCAATATACCTTTATTTTGTCCCTTTCATCCTTTGTGCTGTGGTTTTATTTTTGCTTCTCCATGTGTTATTAAACTCATAGTACCTAGTTTTTATTTATGGTCTAGATAATCAATTATCTTTTCAAAATATTCAAAGTAAGGAGAAACAATTTAAAATTTTATCTCTAATTTTTTTTTTTTAACCATCTTCAGGACTCTTCAATTGTTTGTATAAATCTAAATTTCCATCTGGTTTCATTCTTTCTGCCTGAGGAACATCCTTTAACATTCACAATGAATCAGGGCTGGCAATGAATTCTCTGTTTTTGTTAGCCTGCAAGGTCTTAATCATTATTTTTGAAATATTTTTGCTGAGTATAACACTGTGAGCTGCCTTTTCAAAAATTGCTTTTCAGTGCATAAACAATATTATTTCTGTTATCCTCTGGTTTTTATATTTTCTGAGAGAAAGTTTGCTGTATATCTTATCTTGCCTTTTTAATTTTTCTCTTTTATTGTCTTTCTTCCTTATTCTATAAGGTTTCTTATTTTCTAGCTGCTAATTTTTCTATTTAACACCAATTTCTAGCAATTTGATTCTGATGTGTCAACATGTGTGTGTGTGTGTGTGTGTGTGTGTGTTTTAAATTTAATTCTGTTTGGGGGGTCTCTGAGCTTCTTGATTTTGTGGTTCATTAATTTTGGAAAAGGTATGACTATTATCTCTACAAATATTTCTTCTGCCTCATTGTTTATCTCTTTTTCTTTTCCATCTGCAATACTTCTGTTTGATATTGTTCCGTAACATTTTGAATGCTCCTTTTTTTCTCACTTTTTCCCTCCTTGTGCTTCTGCTTGCATGGTTTCTATTAATTTTCAACTTCACTGATTCTTTTTTATGCTGTGTTTAGTCTGCTGATAAACCTATTAAAGGGATACTTCGTTTCTGGTATCACGGTTTTACTTTTAGAATTTCCATTTCACTTAAAATTAATTTCCACCTCTCTGTTGGAATTCTCCATCTGTTTAAGCATATTGTTCATCTTTTTCACTAGATCTTTTAATAGATTAATTATAGCTACTTAAAAATTCTTTTCTATTAATTTTACCATCTGGTTCATTTATGGGTGTGGTTCTGTTTGCTGCTTCGTATTTTGAAAATGGGTTGTATTTTCTTGGTTTTTGTAATGCTCATAGTTTTGTTTTGTTTTTTAACTAGATACTGGATTTTTTTTTTTTTTTTTTTTACTGTATAGAATAGTAGAGAATTAGATAAATCAGAATGGGCATATGTTTTATTCTGTCAGGCCATTCAGTGGAGAGGTAAGTAAATTGTCTGTAATTTAGCTGTGTTTCAGTTTTGTTGTTTCTGTGGGTGCCTACAGTGCATTGGACTTCAGATTCCTCTCCTGATGGGCTGCTGATAGCTTATGCTTGATGAGCTGCCCAGAATGCTGGAGAACTTTCAGAGTATGTCTTCTACCTGAAACTTTTATTGGGCCCTTGTAATCTCATAGGTTCAACAAAAGTTCGAATTTTGTATACACTGCAGTGACCAATGTGGCTCAGTTGGTTGGACATTGTCCTGTGAAGCAAAGTCTCTGATTCGATTCCCGGTCAGGGCTAGGTCCCCCACTGGGGTGTGAGTGAAATGTTTCTCTCACACATCGATGCTTTTCCCCTCTGTTTCTCCCTCCCTTTCCTACTCTCTAAGAATAAATAAAATCTTTTAAAAATGTTTGTACACTACATTATTCAGTTTTCCATGTTGTTAGTGTTTCTTGTGGTTTTTCTACATCTTTAAGTGTAAGCAAAACTACATTTTTTTATAAGCTCCTTTTCTGTTTAAATCAGTTCTACACACTAAAAATTTTGACTGATAGAGGAGGCAATGTATGGTAGTAGTTAAGGGCAAACAAAACAGTTCACACAGAACTGGTTTTGAATCCCAGCTCCACCACTCACCTTATCCCTAACTTTATTAGCTAGGCGATCTTGAGCAAATTTTTTAACTGTATACTTAGTTCTCCTCATTTGTAAGATAAGGATTAAATAAAATAATGTATGCAAAATGCTTAACACAATTTCTGATCATAGAAAATGCTCAGTGAGTGGTCATTATCGTCCGATTTAAATTTTATATGAGTGAGCCTGGTAAGAGAGTGGAGGATAGCCTGTAGGGAAAAGAGCTGAAGAGGCTGGGTGGCCAGTTAGCAGATAAATCAGATCAGGTGAAGGGACTTGACATAGGGCTACAAAAAAGGTAATGGAAGAGATGGACTCACAAAGACGTACACATAATCAAGTGCTTGTTCTCTCGTCATCCCTGTTATTCTCTACCTTCTCCATTAACTTCTGTCCAGTCTAGTATCACATAAACTTATAAGTGTTTGTTTGGGTATCTTTCTCTTTCCACTAGATGGGAATCCTTTGGGAGCTGGTCCAAGTCTGATTCTTTAATGTATTCCTAGTGCTTCATACAGTGTCTAGCCTATAGTAGGCGCCAGCAAGTTCATCGTCTTAAACTTGACAGGAAAGTTGCTTTACTGTCTTCCCAGCCCCTACAGCCAATGTTTGGATCATCAGTAGTTGACTGTTCAATTGTTAGAACAGTTTCTTTCCAGTAGCTGAGGAACTCCTCCATTTTGATTCTAGCTAAATCCTAGATTTTCTAGGGATCTTGTCCTATTTCTTGGTGCTCTATAGGAAAAGGCAAGGACAATTCAGATGTTAACTGTGAAATGTGTTGGGGACTTAGGCCTCAGTAAAGCAGCTACACTATGCCAGTGCTTTCATTTGTTTGGGTGCTTTATACTCTGTTACTTTCTACTTATGTCAGAGTCTCCAGATATACTTTAAAAAATACAGGTTCTAATTTCTTTGACTATTAGTACATAGTTAACCACTGGGTTATCTGAGAGGCAGAAATTAGTTACCTGTGCTGCCAGTGAGTATCTTTTCCATCATCACAGGCAGCTCACATTGCTGTGAACTTTCTAGCTTCTTGGGTTTATCTGTGTATTTCCCCGTGCCACCTCTGCAAAGGTCCTTATGTCACAAGATAAGGAAAAGTATATTCAGCAGCATTCCTTTCAGCAAGGGGAAGGTTTGTTTAGAAGAATTTCCTTAACAAATTTTCTTGGGGGTGGGGGGAGAGAGAGAGAGAGAGAGAGAGAGAGAGAGAGAGAGAGAGAGAGAGGTACCTCAAGAGGCCTCTCTGGGAACAGAACAAATCTGAGTGAACTATGGGAGACTTGTCTGTAGCCCCTGCAGGCGACCAAGGATCTGGAGCCAGAGAGACAGTGGAAGGCAGCTTGCTTTGTAATGTGACCCCTTTCACTTTTCCTCATGATCCCTGCATCTTCAGTAAACTTACAAACTTGGTATCTTGCTTGCAATGAGTGGCTTTAAAAATGAAAAAAAAAATTAATGTTAGAAAGAATTGAAAGCAGGTGTCCAAACAAAAAACTTGTACAAAAACGTTTATAGCAGCACTGTTCACAGCAGCCAAAATGTGGAAAGAACCCAAATGTCCGTAAGTGGACAAATGGAAAAATAAAATGTGGTACATCCACACAAGGGAATATTACTCAGCCACAGGAAGGAGTGAAGTACTCTTACACGTTACAACATAGATGAACCATTAAAAAGCACTATGCTAAGTGAAAGAAACCAGGCACATACTGTATCACTTCATTTATATGAAATATCCAGAATCAGCCAACCAATAGAGAGAGAAAGCAGACTAGTGGCTGCTTGTGTGTAATGCAGAGTGACCGCTTAATGGTTATGAGGTTTCTGTTTGGGGTGATGAAAAAGGTTTGGAACTAGATAGTGGTGATAGTTGGACAATGCTCTGAATGTACTTAGTGTCACTGAATTAATTGTGCACTTTAAAATGGTATATTTTAACCTAGAACTCTGGGACACGATCTTGGGAAAAATATCTTATATTACCAGTGGTTAGTGAGAATAAAGAGTTAATTTAGGGGGGAAAAATGGTAAATTTTGTGTTGTGTATTTTTCCAGATGCACGCACGCACACACGGGCTGAAGAGGGTCACGAGGGCAGACAGGGGAGCGTGGGGTCAGTGAAGAGGAAAACTGCAAGAACACCTGGGAAGGAGTAGGAGGCTCTGCGTCTTTCAGCCTGTGGCACTGGGATTTGGGCCAAGGCAAACCAGACTTGGTAACCCTGATGAGCACCCAAAGAAAAAGAACATTACAGAGGGTTTTTAAAATTTGAACATCTAAGCAATGTCCAAATGATATGTGATGTAACGAAATCCAAAGTGTGTAGACATTTATAGACTTGCTGTCAATCCAAGTTTACAATATTGTTAAAAATGGCTTTTTCTAGTGTTGTGGGCTGATTGTTTGTGTCCACCCCTCCCCCCATATTCATATTTTGAAATCCTAATCTCCTATGTGATGGTATTAGGAGGCGGGGTTTGGGGGAGGTGATTAGGTCAGAGGCTGGGCCCCTCGTGAATGGGATTAGTGCCCTTATAAGGAGAGAGTTTGCTTCCTCCATCTGCTCTTTGCCACGTGAGGATATGAGAAGAAGAGGACCATCTCCAAAGCAGGGACTGGGCCCTCATCAGACACCGGATCTACTGGCTCTTTGATCTTGACTTCCCAGTCTCCTGAACTGTGACAAATAAATATTTGTTACTTAAGCCGCCCAGTCTGTGGCAATTTGTCATAGTAGCCCAGATTAACTAAGACATGTAAGTGCTGGGTGATCACTCGATCTACTTACCATTATCAGTGGTGGGTATGGTTTAAGTCTGTTCAGTGGTAAAATTCTCAGGTCAAAATTCAGTTTCATGCACATGGACATATCTCAAGCATGGATATGGGAATTTATTTAAGAAGAATGAATCTACTATGAAGCGTCTCTCAGAATTGTCCATGGAGGATGATGCTAGGGACCCCGAAATACTGGAGAGGCCGCCTGGGGCAGTTGGAGGAGAGGAACTTGGTCACTGGAACGTCTGCTTGCCTCCCTCTCACTAATAGCTCTGAATGCGTGACCGGGAACATGAGTAAGTAGCTGATGCAAAACCAGGGCCAGCTCCTTACCCTGATGAGGGGCAGAGCTGTGCCAGGATCATCTGACTTTCTTTTGGCTGTAACCCTCAGTGCCTCAGTTGGAACCCGGAGGGCCGGTCCATCCTGCATGCGGAGGCCATGGTGGTGATACTCCTTTCATGAAGAAATCTCACAGTACTTCTTCCAAGCGTCAGCTCCTTCAAGTCCTTGCTTGGCTATGGCCTTCCAACAAAGCCACCCCTGGACTGTTAGTACTCCTCTTCCCAACGCATTTCCCACCCCTGACCTTGCAGTAATTTTTCTTTTTCCAACACAATTTGTAAACTTTAAACACAATAGGTAATTTTTCAAACATGTTTTGTTTTCTGTGTCCCCTTTCCATAATATAAACTCCATGAGCGTGTTCTGCTTGTCCTTCACTTGTTTGGAATTGGTATCCTTCTCATTGTAAATTATATTGGTGTTCTGCCAACTCACAGATGACTTTACCTACACAATGTCATCTGGCTATTAGCCATCAGGGATAAAGTTCTCGTATTCCACCTCGCCAAGATCGTTTCTGCTGGAAACCTAGTTCAGAGACATTTGACTTCTGTGGAATTCCTCTCAATAAGAATTAGCTTTTATCTTGCACATTAATAATGTTGATTTTGAACTTCAGTGAAAGAGTTGAAAGTGCAGTATGTACCAATGTTCAACCACATTGGAAAAACTAGATAATAATGTTGCCAATTCTTAAAATAAAGTTTATTTGGCTAGTAAGAGTCATTTATTTTAGAAGTTTCAGCTACATAATTTAACATTTAAATTTTAGCTTAAAAGTAATTCATGTGCTTATTATAGCCAGAGTAGCTCTTTTCTAGAATAACTCACAGTGGGGGGCATTTAAGAGGACACCCAGTAAGACCGCATAACCCAGTGACATCGCCAAACATTTCCTTAAAAACATGAAGAGAATAGCCACATTGTTATAGACACAAACAGGTCCGTTCTGGTCCTGCTTGGAGGCTGAGGACTTTGATGAGTTAGTCTATTTTTCACATCACAAAATTTACATGTTCAAAAGATAATTTGACCTGAGAGGAGACCGTGGCGGTCAGGAAAAGTCAGGACAAAGAAAGGTGGTTTGTGCTTCATCTCCTTTTCACCTGGTGGTGGATGTGTTCAGATTTTAGAATATGGAATTCATGGTTATGATACATGGTCCTAAGACCCATCCCTCCCGCTCTCTCCTTGCTCTCCTTTCTTCCACCTCCCCTCCCCCCCATCATTCCTGAGCCTTTTTCATGAATGAGGCGTCATGCTAGGCAGTGGGGAGGCTGAGATGAATACAACCTTGACACTATACTAGAGGGGCTCACGGTTTAGTAACACTTTATGGTTTAATGAGTGGGCCAGTTTGTATATTGTGAACCTTTACCATTTAGATTCTGTAACTGGAATTGCCAAGGTCTGGTATGGTGGAGAAATTCTTTTAGGAATAATACATTGACAGTCTCGCAATAGAGGAAGCATTATTTTCTTCAAAATAACTTTTAAAATATTTTCAGGCCTTCCTACTAACGGTAATAAATCAAGGTCTAGGCTAAGGGGCCACTGGGATTTTCCTAGCCCCACCGCCATCCAAAGTCCCAGGCATGAGAAAAGCACAGACTGGTTTTTGGTTGAGGACAGCTATGTGAGCTGGGGGTGCAAGAGCAGTCCCATTTGTTTAGATTCAGGAGACAATAAAAACAGTGGCAAGCCTTGACGGACACGGGATGTTCTATAGCATCTGGAAGGGAGGCCAGACCACCCTTGCCTCTGTTCTGTCATAGATGGACCCAAGGAAGCAGACAAAAGCCAAAACAGACATTACAGTGTTCTCGAGAAAGAGGTGGCAGTGGAAGACTCCAGTGGATGTACTGGTTTTTATCAGTGCTTCTTCCTGCCCAGCTCCCAGGAGTGTCAGAATCTCATTGTCAGATAGAAAACAAGGTGATGAGTGTGAATAAATTGATGGAGACATGAAGGCCCGAGAGAAGTGCTTGTGAGATTTGGGAGGAGGACCAGGAATATTAACGAGGCAACAACAGCACGGAAAAGCCAAGCCAGACGCGTTCCCATAAACCATGCTGTCTGCAGCTACCCGTCTGCTTTCAGCTTTGCCACTGCTGAGCCTCGAGGTTGTATTGGAAGAAGTGACCATTCCCAAAATATTTTCATTGAAATAGAAACTGACCCTGGTCGCTTGCTGGTTTAACAGCGTAGTTCTTTCGATGGCTGCTAACTGCCTGACTGAGGACTCACTCAGACTAAGTCAGCGGTCTGGTGGCTTCACGGTGAGGATTCACACGGACCCAGGTTGCAGCCTCGTTGCCAGGACTCTGGGGACCCAGGAACAGCCTTGCAGCCTCCTGTGAGTCTACAAACTAGCCCAGTCCCTGAAAGGTCATTGAGGATGCCTTAGTGACTCTGGTGGCAGAGTCTTATCCCTGCAGTACCACTAAATCCACTGTAGTTCTCTGCTCTCACCTGCACTCAGCCACCCTGAGTCCTGTTGGTTTCAATTGTCTCTGAATGCCGCTCTGCATTCACGCCTGCTGCTAATTGCTCCTTCCTTCTGCAAACTTGTAAAGAAAGAGGGTTTTATGGTTCAGCCGCTACCCAGTTGGGCCGAGATCGCCCCATGCCAGTTTAGTGGTTGAGATGCCACTCCAATCCAATCGCCAAGGCCAAGGTAGCAGGACCAGTGAATCTCCCTCGGAAAGGGCCAAACAGGAGGTGGGTAGTCAAGGTACTTGCTGGAGCAGTTTCGCAGTGACTGGAAGGCAACTAGCCAGTCTCCTGCCCAGGGTAGGATGAAGCGTATTACATGCAAAGGCTCAAGGATGGCCATGACGCCAGACCCCATGCTGCTCTTCATGAATAAGCACTGAGGTCACACCGACACGCCACTTGTCTGCCTGCATACCTCTGGGCCTTTGTCTAGACAATGCAAATGCCGCTGAGTGGATGGGCAGCAAAGCAAGTGCAGAGGAGTCTTTGAAAACACAGTCTTGGCTTCTAATTCCAGCACTGTGACTTTTCTTTCTAGGCTGTCATGTTGGAAAAAAAAAAAATCCCTCTGTGCCTCAGTTTTCCTCACTTATAAAATGGGTATATAAGTACCTATTTCCCAAAGCTCTAGTGAGGCCAGACCGAAGAGTGTCTTTTATGGCCCAGGCTGGGCCAGCATGGTCTGAAACATAGGGCTTGCTGCTTGAGTCCTCTAATGTCCCCTGGGCAGGCCCTCAAGCCTCCCTGTTCTTGTGGCCACTTTGGAGTTCCCTGGCAGGGCCTGAGGTTGTCTTCCTCCTCACCTGGGCTACTCCCTGTGAATCCACAGTGGTTGTTTTTTTCTTTTTTTTGACACAACCATTATTTTTGTGTCTTTCATCCAGCCACCTGGCCACCTTCCCTTCACTGAACTGTTTCCCTCCCACCAGAAGAAAAGTGCCTTTCCCCCACGGTGTCCAGGTCTAGCTGCGAGGCAAGCAGCACCCACGGTGGCAGCAGCTGTCATTACCCACCTCCCCACCTCGGAGCAGGGCACTTCCGGCAGCACGGTTCGGGCCTTTACAGTCGTTGATGGAAAGAAGCATGGCGTGAGAAGTTCGACTTGCTTGTGCACATATGAAAGTGGCGTTTCCTGAGCTTTCTTGCAGTTTGGCTCAGCTGTACAAGGATAGCTCTGGTTGCCTCTGGAGGGAGAACAGCCCTGACCCCAAGGATCGCTGGCCTGGGGAGGGGCCGGCTTGGTGGTGGTGTCAGAGGGGGTTTGAGCCGTTAAACTGGGTTACTTGAGTTCCCCAATTAATCCCAAGCTTTTCCAGTCTTGTCCTTTCAGAAGCTTTTGTCTAAAAATATATTAAGGCCATGGCTCCCAAACCCTGATGTTCTTTATACACTTATTGCCATTGTCTCTTTTTCTTTCCTTTAAAATGAAAACTTTTATTATACTTTTTTTGAAAACAAGGCATGCAGTGTGGATGTGTAGAGGTGAGAACATAGCCCGAGGTCATATGAAATGGTGCTATAGCTCCTTCATGACTGCGTGTGGGGATGCCTGGATTAGAAGGTAAACTAAATTAGAATATTTAAACACAGTTGGAGAAGCTTTTTACATTTTGCTCATCCCTGGGCATCTGTTCTCTGCATATGTCGGGGATAAATCTGTCGTTGAGACGAAGGTGGGGTATGTGAGGGGTTGGAGGAGAGAAGGCAAACATCAGGTGAGAAGGTCAGTTGCTTAAAGGGGACAAAGGACAAAGGGGACAAAGGTCCCTTTGATGTGGGAGCTCATTTCTCATTTTTGAAAACGATTACCTTTATTTTTACCAGCCTCAGATTCCAAGTGGTCTCCTTCACTCTTGCCTTTGTACCGCTTTCCTTCTAAACACAAGCCACTCGTTAGAAACCCGAGCATCTAGCCTTGTGGAGTCAGAAGATTGTCTCCGGGCTGGATCTCCTCTCGGGTCAGCATCGGGACTGTTGGCCATCACCTGATGCTCTGAATTCAGGGGGCCTGAATGCCAGGACGCGGAGGCTCAATCCTGGTCTTTGTTGAGACGCTGCTGCAGACTCCTGATGTCACGCCAGGGTTCAGAGTCTGTGCCAAAGCAGATACATGGGATATGGACAGTGGCAGATTTGGCCACAGAGGCAGCCAAGAGAGAGGTGACAGCTGGCACCCATTATCCACATGCAGGCCACACGGGGGTGGCCACATCGGACGCTGTGCCAGGAGGAAGGCAGAGAGAATCAGAGATGACACCTGAGGAACAAGAAAATTGGTTGACTTATTTCCTTCCCTTCCTGTTACTACAGCTTGAGGACAACTTGGGACATTTTGTGGTATTCCAAGAGGAGATATTTGAACTGCTGCTGACGCAGAGGCTAGCAAGCGAGACCTGTCTTCCGAACTGGCGGAATATGATTGCCAACACATAGGATGGGCACACCGACTTCTAGCAGCCGGGAGAGGTACAGAACGGGCACAGAAGCTCACTTTGCTATCTACAGGATCTCCTGCCTGCACTGTAGGGCTTGTGTCAAGGCCACGGCAGGCTTCTTGAACAGCAGAGCGACATCAGAATATTTAGAAAGGTCTCAGGCATGGCTTTGATGTGTCCACATAGGGCCCAAAGGTTGCAGTGCTGACAGGCTGGCTCCTGGGTTCTTGTCTGAGAACCATTCCAAAGGGACCCAAAGGGACTCGCAGCTGTAAAGGTCTCTGCTGGGACCTGCTCGTGGCTCCCTAGTGGATGGTGGGGTCCTGCCCTCATGGGACTTTGAGTGCAGTACCTAATTGTAGGTGGACGCGCACTGCGCTTCGGACCCTGTAGCTGGCACTTTCAATCTGCACAGCAGCCGTATGAGGTTGGGCAATCACTCCCCCTGCTTGGAGATGAGAAGATGAGGCTTACGGCTGCTAAGTGGCCCATCCGGGGCCGCACGG
This sequence comes from Mormoops blainvillei, assembly GCA_004026545.1. Lineage (NCBI taxonomy): Eukaryota > Metazoa > Chordata > Mammalia > Chiroptera > Mormoopidae > Mormoops > Mormoops blainvillei. The sequence goes on from PVJD01002275.1 coordinate 16,583, forward strand.
CTAGTAAGAGATGAGGCCACAATGAATTCGGGTAGTCTGGCTCCACACACTCAGTTGTGGATGAATATTTTTTTAATATCGACATTGCTAATAGCCTCTGCAGTTTTTTGGTAGCATCTTAATTTTTCACTAATGGCAAGATACGGTAAATCTATCTGTTCCTATATGAACTATTCTAGGACAAATCCGATGACACTTTCTTACCTTGATTCTTATCCAATGTGTCTGAATCTCAGGAATGATAGGAACAGATTGCAAATCAAATGGCTCTAATTTGGTATTTTTAAATCAAGGAGGCCAAAGAAGGAGAATTTCAAGAAGGGAGTAGACAATAATGTTAAATGCTACAGAGAAAGAAAGTAAAATGGGTACTTAAAAGATTCCATTAGACCTGTAATTACATTTTTTATTATTATTAAACTTACTGAGGTGACATTGGTTAATAAAATTATATAGGTTTATATCTATTGTCTCCTTGTATACCAAAAGAGGTATTTCTTTTCTCTCTTTCAATTGCAATGAACTAGATCATATATACCTGGTACTAAACTCAGAACACACAAGAGGTGTACAATGAAAAGCCTCTAGGTCCCCCTGCCATTCCTGGACCACAGGCACCCAGCTCCCTTTCTAGGAAGCAAACAACATCATCAATTTACTGTGTATACTTCCTGAGGTACTCTAGACACATGTAAAACTGTATATATACTTTTTTAAAAACAGAATATCATACTATATGCAGCGTTCTGTGCCTTTATTGTTGCTAATTTAACAATATTCTGTAGTCTTGTAGACCATCCCGCAACAGTACAGCAAGTTTCCTCATTAGTTTTTGTCCATGCTCAGGGTTCCAGGGGGTGGATATATTCTAATTTATTTAATAAAGATATGTTCCCAGCTGACCTAAAAAAAGCACTGACATGTAGGGGAGATACTGGAAGGGGCTTTCTCTCTCAAGGACAAAAAGGTAGCTATCTGGGATAACCAGGTAGAGCCGGGGAACCTTCATGTGCTAAGGGCACAATTGGACTAGAGAAGAACTAGCTTACTTTGGAGGGACTGTCTTACAATCTACCACCCTGCTTTATTAGTTAGAAACTTCACTTCTGAAAATGGCATACCTCCTTATACATTAACTAGAAGCAGTCAACATACTGACTTCAATCTTTTGGGAAAAGAGATAAGTTATAAATCTTTTTCATCTTTGTAACTCTAGCACCCTCTAAGTATCTAAGTTTCTTTTAGTTTTCTCTCCTCTAATTCCTCATTTCCAATAGAAAAGATTCTACATCAGATCCAACCAGGTCAAAATCCACTACGTACTGAGTGACTTTGGATAGTGGCTGAATTCTGACCTCACATTTCCTCATCTGTAAAGCAGGAATTGTACAACCTATTTTCTCAGGGTTTTTATTAGACTTAAATGAGCTAACATTTACAGCACCTAACAAAGCCCTTGTTCGAAAACAGAAGTTTAAATAGTTCATTTTCTCTTCTTTGCTCTTCTGCCTCTTATAAGGTATGACACATGCAATTGATCATTGCTGATTCTTGGTATACTCATATGTTAACTTACAAATAAATTGAATAGAGATTTATAAATCAATTTTCTGCTAGTTTGGTTGGAATAGGCTAGAATAAAATAAAATAGAATGGAATCTTAGAAGTTTTATTTCCAGTAGAGGAATTCATTTGTGTGTGAAAAGTATAATTTAAAAATTACTTACAGAATTATCAATTCAAAACATATTTTAGCAACACCAACAAAAAGTGGTCCAAAAATGGTTTAATCAATTTTATTCTCACAGAAGTTTATAGTTGTAGGCCTACTTTAAGTAATTGGTCAAATGTAATAAAAATCAATGAGAATTCTGGTATCTAACAGAGTAGGGGATTCTTGAATTGTGGCTTGAATTCTATCTCGATTGTGAGTCTGTGGTCCCATCAAAACTGTTAGCAGTTCTCTGAAAGAGAAGGTGTTTTCTCTGAATCAGACTGATACATTGTCCATATTTTGGCCACTGTTTCATGACTTTTCCCTCTCAAATGGCAGAAAGTCCTTTCAAATTGTCTTAAACCCAAAAGTGACCTTGTTGACTTGGGTAATTGGAAACAAACAAATGAAAAGTTTCAGATATGTCTTGATTCCAGCAATGTTAAATTTTTGGTCATAAAAAATATTTAGGAGCTCATAAAAAATATTTAGGAGCTATTTTTGTTTAAAAAGTTTATTTTTGGTTTATTTTTAAAAATACGTTTACGGATTTTTAAAAAGAGAGGAAGGGAGAAAGAGAGAAATATAAATACGAGAAACATCGATTGGTTGCCTCCCATAGGTACCCCAACCAGGGACTGAAACTGCAGCTGAGGTGCGCGCCCTGACCAGGAATCAAACCCCAGCCTTTCGGTGCACAGGGTGACGCTCCACCAATTGGGCCATGGTGGCCAGGGCTACTTTTGGTTTATTAAACCTGAACTGAAAAACCCAGTCGTTCTGAAGTTTAATTTATAAAGAATATTTTTCTACAAATATATCTAGCATATTTTTTACCTCATTGAATTTCTTCATTTCTAGAAGTTCAAAATGGGCTTTTAAGTATACATTTTTTAATCTTAAAAGGGTTCAAACTTCTTTTATTTTCTTGAATATATGGAATATAGTTACAATAATTGATTTAATGTCCTTGTCTATTAATTCATCATCTGTGGCATTTCTGGGTCTGTTTCTATTGAGAATTTTTCTCTTCTTCATGAGCTGTATTTTCCTGTGTCTTTTCTGCTAAATATTTATTGGATTTCAAGCACTAACTTTTATCTTGTTTTCTTCTGTTCTTGTGCTTTCTTGCACTTGATTAAGTTACTTGAAAGCCGTTTGACCCTATCGGGTTTCGCATTTAAGGTTCATTAAGCAGGACCAGAATAGCATTAACTCTAATTTTCCCCATCACTGAGGCAAAACGCCTTGTGTCCTCTGCCAATGCCCCACGGACCGTGAGGTGAGAGATTGATGGGAGCAGACTCTTTCTGGCCCCCTGGGAGCAAAGCAGATTGTCCCGCTCCCCACTCTCCGCGCGGGTGGCTCTTCCCTTTGCCTTGGCAGTTTCCTCATACACCTGCGCCGATCGTATTCATCTGATCTGCAGATCTCCAGAACTTTCTTCCTGTATACCTCTCTTCTCTCCGTTGTTCTACCCTCTCTAGCCTGCCTTGACCTCCCCAGGTGCCCAACTCTATCTCTGCAACTCAGGGAGGCCCCTTGGCAAGAACTGCCTGTGCCGTAGGTGAAAATCTCTCTCCCGAAAGTTAACTGGTGCGATCGCACGGCTTACCTTGTTTATTTCCCTTCTCTTAGGAGTCGCGGTCCTGTGCTTCCTAGTGTCTGATGTCTGAAAATCATGGTTTCTTGTGTTTTGTCTGGGTTGCATTTCTCTGGCTGTCTTAGGATGTTTAAGTCATCTGTTGGCTCCTTCTCAAGGCTGTGTCTGCCTCTGGCTGCAACACTCAGGCTGTACTATGGTTAGACCCAGGGGTTCAAATGATGTCATTAGGACTCCTCTGGGCCCTGCATTGGCTTATTCTTGGGCATCTCGTGCTGCTCTACAGCCTCATGTTTAAAGCCCTCCAGTTTAAGTCCAGCAGAAAAGACACTGGCTTTCTTGTGCCTCTCAAGCAGTGCCCTCAGCAGGCATCTAATTGCCTCTCATTGGCTGGGTTTGGTAACTTGTCTATCCCTTAATCAATTACTGTTATCAGGAATAGTGTCAGCTCTGCCCGAAACATACGGGTGAAAGAAGAAGAGCAGGGTAACAAAAATCAGGGAAAATGATGCTGGCAGGCAAATCAACATATGTTATTATAACCATTTAGCAATAATCCTTCAGGAGAGTCCTAGAGTTCATGTGGCTGGGACTGGATTCTTAGGATATCGTGTCATCTTGGTAGGTAGGGCTCACTTTTAACACAATCCGCGGCTCCTCTTAAAATTGAACCATATCGATGGGGCTGATGCTGGATAATTTAGAAACATCTGGAGGTTTCCATTGTAAAAGCCATAGCTGCAAATATTTAAAGCCTGGTACACATTCATCGATAGCCAGGAATCTCTTTGACTCTCGATTTTTGAAATTTCATGGTTCAGTTGAACCTAGGGCAGTTCAGCTAAGTGGAGTTCAGCTTGTCCTGAATTCTCTCTGCTTAGTCTATGTACATTTCGATGTGGTCACTGTAACTAACCAGAAACTCAGTTTCCAGTTTTCTTTCTTCACATGTCACATCAGCACAGTTTCATAAGTCCCTGGAATCAGGATGCTTGGTGCCATGCAGTTTTTAAAAACTATTAAAAATTTTCTCTGTCTGATTTGGGTATATTTAAGTGAATTAAAATGTTCACACCCAGCTTCAACTTCTTTTGAATATTACCTGAAAAATATTACCTAAAATTGTAAATTTTAAGGGCATAAGTCAAAAACTCACAATTTTGATCACACTAGGATGTGAGTCTGTCTTGCAATCTGTCCTGGTACAAAATTACCTGATGGTGATGAAATGGAAGCTTCCATTTCAGGGCAAACTTTTTTTTTAAGCTTGAACTCCCTCTGGCCTTTTTCTTTCATTGTAGAGCCCCATCTATGCCAAACGATGAAATGAGCTTTCCCATGGTTGTGCCAAACTGCACACATTCTCTCTGCCGGGAGGCTGAGCCTACCGGCGCACGTGGGTGAGCTCACTAGTACGGTGTTTGGTCTGTTGACCATGCCGGGCTGGCTGGTTCAGGTGAGTGCACTGGCTCAGGGCCCTACGATAGATGCTCCTGCTCTGTGCGACTCACCACATAGGAGAAAAAAGAGAGGGAAAGTGACTGGCTAAGGTTGATCAGTGAGGAGAGGCTTGGCAAGACCCCAAGCCTCTTGCTTCCTTGACCAGGCAGTTTCGAGCAGTGGAAAGAGAACACGTTTGGAGCAGACAGATGTGCACTGTCTTTGGCTCCACCATGTACCAGGTATGACTTTGAGTGGGGCACTTAACCTTCTGAGCTTTGTTTCCTGAAAGTGGAGCTGTATTACCTACTTGTCACCTGGCAGAGCAGTTCCCTTTCCTATTGATCTCTGCCCTTGACTGGGGCTTTCCCAGGGCGGTAATCGATTCTGAGGAGAACCACCCTTGGGAGGCAGGTAAAACTAGTTTCTTTTTTTTTGATATAATAAATATATATTTTTATTTTCCCTTTCTTTTTTATTGTATTTTATTGTATTTGTTGGCTAAGTGTGGCCTCGCTGGTCCAGGCTCGCTGCGCTGCCCAGCTCGAGCTAGCGGCAACTGTGACCCAGGCAATACTGTCAGTGGCCCGCTGGGCAAGCCTCACCGGGACAGGTGGGGCTATGCTGTGGGCAGTTTGAGAAGGGCTAAGGCTTCCCCGGAGATTTCTTTTTTCCTTCAGAAAAGACCCAAACTGATATAGGTGCCATAGTAAGGCTTCTATCTCAGAACCCTCACAAGCTTCTTTTATGTGAGGCAAGCTTAAAAAAATTATTATGCATTCATTGATGAGAATATATTTTCTTTGTTTAAAATTTTTTATTTTTAAATTACAGTTGACATACAATGTTAAATTAGTGTCAGGTGTACAACACAGTTATTAGATATTTACGTAACTTACGAACAGTGACGGCCCTGATAGGTATGGCGCCCATCCAGTACCATGCATAGTTGTTAAATTTTCACTATGTTCCTAATTTGCACTTCTTAATCCCGTACCTTTTTCACTCTTTCCCCCTTCCCCCTCCACCTTCCCATCTGGCAACCATCAGTTTATCTATAACTATGAGTTTGTTTTTGTTTTGTTTGTTCATTTGTTTTTTTTTTAGATTCTACATATAAGTAATATCACATGGCATTTTTGTTTCTCTGTCTTATTTCGCTCAGCATGATACCCTCCAGGCCCATCCGTGTTGTCACAAATGGCAAGATTTCACTCTTGTATTGCCATGTAATATTTCATTACATATATTTATATCTATATCACTTTTTTTTAATCCTCATCAAAGGACATGATTATTGATTTTAGAGAGAGGAAGGGACAGAGAGAGAGAGGGAGAGGAACATCGATGTGAGAGAGAAATGTGGATCGGCGCCTCTCGAATGCACCCTGACTGGGGACCAAACCTGTGACATTTCGGTTTATGGGACAATGCTCCAACCAACTGAGCCACACTGGCCAGGGCTGTATACCTCTTCTTCTTCAATTTATCTATTGACGGGCACTTAGGTTGTTTTTATATCTTGGTTATTGTTAAGTAATGCTGCAATGAACATGGGGGTGCATTTAACTTTGAATTAGTGCTTTTGATTTCTTGTGTAAATAGCCAGAAATGGAACTGCTGGGTAATATGATAGTTCTATTTTTAATTTTTTAGGGAACCTCCACACTATTTACTCCACCGATTTACAAACTCGCAACAGTGCACAAGGGCTCCCTTTTATCCACGTACTTGCCAACACTTGTTTATTGATTTATTGATGGTGGTCATTCTGACAGGTGTGAGGCGATATCTCATTGTGGTTTTAATTTGCATTTCTCTTGTTATTAGTGATGTTGAACATCTCTTCATATGTCTGTTGCCCATCCCTAAGTCCTCTTTGGAGAAATCTCTGTTCAGGTCTTCTGCCCATTTTTAATCGAATTATGAAGTTATGAATTATGGGTTTTTTGTGTGTTAAGTTGTATGAGTTCCTTATATAGTTTGGATATTAACCCTTAATGGATGTATCATTGGCAAATATCTTCTCCTATTCAGTAGAATGTATTTCATTTTGTTGGCTTCCTTCTTAGTTTGATGTAGTCCCATTTGTTAAGTTTTTATTTCCATTGTCCAAGGAGACATATCCAAAAATATATATACATATTTTTTATATATAATATATATTTATATATATATTTTATATTATTTTATATATATATTACTAAGAGCAATGTTACAGAGTTTTCTGCCTATGTTTTTTTTTTCTAGGAGTTTTATGGTTTTTGGTCTTACATTAAATCTTCAATCCATTTTGAGTTTATTCTGATATATGGTATAAGAATTCATTTAGTTTCATTTTTTTGCATTTGTCTGTAACGTTTTCCCAGCACCATTTATTAAAGAGGCTGTCTTTACCCCGTAGTATATTTTTGCCTCCTTTTCATAGAATAATTTACAGTATAGGTGTGGATTTACTTCTGGGCTCTCTATTCTGTTCCATTGATCCATGTGTCTGTTTTTACGCCAGCATGCTGTTTTGAATACTAGAGCGTTGTAGTATAGTTTGATATCAGGTATTGTGATCCCTCAAACTTTGTTCTACTTTCTCAAGGTTGTTTTGGCTATTTGGGATCTTTTGTAGTTCCCTGTAAATCCTAGGACTATTTGTTCTAGCTCTGTGAATAACTCCATTCGGTATTTTGGTAGGAATTGCATAAAATCTGTAGATGGCTTTTACTGTGGACATTTTAATGGTGGTAATTCTTCCTATTCATGAACATGGTATGAGCTTCCATTTATTTGTATCTTCTTCAGTTTCTTTCTTCAATGTCTTATAGTTTTCTGAGTACAGGTCCTTTACCTCCAAGGTGTTTATTCCTAGGTGTTTTATTCTTTTCGATGCAATTGTAAATGGGATTGTTTTCTTAATTTCTCTCATAGTTTGTTATTGGTGTATAAAAATGCAACCAATTTCTAAGTATCAATTTTGTATCCTGCTACTTTACTGAATTCATTTATCAGTTTTAGTAGTTTTTTTGTAGAATCTTTAGGGTTCTATCTATTTAGTATCATGTCATCTGCATAAAATGACATTTTTACTTTCTATTCAATTTGGATGCCTGTATATCTTTTTCTTGTCTTACTGTTGTGGCTAAGACTTCCAATACCGTGTTGACTAAAAGTAGTAAAAGTGGACAACCTTGTCTTGTTCCTGATCTCAAAGAGAAAGCTTCCTGCTCATCATCATTATGTTAGCAGTGGGTTTATCATATATGGACTTTATGATGAGGTATGTTCCCTCTATTTCCACTTTGCTGAGAGATTGTTATCATGAATGGATGTTATATTTTTTGTCTAATGCTTTTTCTGCATCTACTAATATGTTCGACAATTTTTATCCTTAATTTTATTTATGTGGTGTATCACATTAATTGATTTGTAAATATTGAACCAATCTGACATCTGAGAATAAATCCCACTTGATCATGAAGTATAATCCTTATACTGTATTGCTGCATTCAGTTTGCTAATATTTTGTTTGGGATTTTTACATCTAAGTCCATCAGGAATATTGTCCTATAATTTTCTTTATTCGTAGTGTCTTTATCTGGTTTTGGTATCAGGGTAATGCCGGCCTTATAAGATGATTTTGGGAGCCTTTGCTCTGCTTTAATTTTTGGAATAGTTTGAAAAGGAAAGGTCTTAATTCTTTGAACATTTGGTAAAATGCACCTGTAAAGCCACCTGGCACAGGACATTTGTTTGTTAGAATTTTTGGATAACTGGTTCAATTTTGTTAGTAGTTATAGGTCTGTTCAGGTTTTCTGTTTCTTTCTGATTCAGTCTTTGAAGATTATATGTGTCTAGAAATGTACCCATTTCTTCCAGGTTGTCCAATGTAGTTGGTTGTAGTATTTTCTTATGAACCCTTCTATTTCTGTGGTGTTGGCTGTCATTTCTCTATCACTTTTAATTTTATTTGGGTCCTCTCTCTTTTTTTCTTAATGAGTCTGGCTAAAAGTTTATCAATTTTATTTACTTTTTCAAAGAACCAGTTCTTAGTTTCATTGATTCTTTTCTATTAGTTTCTTAGACTGTGTTTTATTTCTGGTCTGAACCTTATTATTTCCTTCCATCTACTCATGTTGGGTTTTCTTTTTTCTTTTCCTAGTTCCTTTAGATGTAAGGTTAGCTTGTTTATTTGATATTTTTCTATTTTTTAAAGATAGGCCTGTATTGCTATGAATTTGTTTTAGAACTGCTGCATTCCATAGATTTGGGGGTCATTGTGTTTTTATCATCATTTGTCTCAAATTATTTTTTGATTTATTCTTTGACCTCATTCTTAAACCATTCATTGTTTAGTAGCATGTTATTTAGCCTCCACATTTGTGTGTTTTTTCAGTCTTCTTCTTGTAATTGATTTCTAATTTCATACCATTGTGATTGGAGAAGATGGTTGATAGGATTTCAATCTTCTTAAATTTATTGAGTCTTGTTTTGTGGCCTAACATGTCGTCTTGTGGCCTATTCTGGAAAATGTTCCACATGCACTTGAGAAAAATGAATATTCTTTTGGGTGAAATGTTCTACAATATATCAACTAAATTGATCTGTTCCAACGTGTCATTTAAAACCACTGTTTCATTGTTGATTTTCTGTCTGGATGATCTATCCATTGGTGTCAAGGGGGTGTTGTTACTGTAAATCTCTCCCTTCATGTCTAAAGCCCGTATTTGCTTTATGTATTTAGGTGCTCCTATTTTGGCTGTGTAGATGAGTTATATTCTCTTATTGGATTGAACTTTTATCATTACATGTCCTTCTTTGTTTCTTATTAGTCTTTGTTTTAAAGTCTAATTTTTGTTTGATATAAGTATTGCTACCTCAGCTTTTGATTTGTTTGATTTGCATGCTATATCTCTTTCCATCTCTTTACTTTCAGTCTGTGTATGTCTTTCAATCTAAAGCAGGTCTCTTGTAGGCAGCGTATGTATGGGTATGGCTTTTTCGTCCATTTAACTGCCTTATGTCTTTTGAGTGGAGCATTTAGTCTATTTATGTTTAAAGTAATTATCGATAGGCATGCAATTATTGTTATTTTATTCATTGTTTCCTGGTTGTTTTTGTAGTTCTGCTCTGTTCCTTATTCTCTTGCTCTCTTCTACGTTGATGACTTTCTCTCTAGTGCTATGTTTGGATTCCTTCCTCTTGATTTTTTGTATGGCTCTCACAGATTTCTGTTTTGTGGTTGCCATTTTCTTTGTATATACCAAGCTATGTACATAGCAGTTTAAGTTGATGGTTGCTTAAGCTTGAACACATTCTAAAAATGCTACAATCTTTACTCATTGCCTCCACATTTACATTTTTGTCATTATACTTAACTTCTTTTGTGCATGTGTTTGTATCTCTTTATCATATTACATATGATCTTCCTATTTTTGCCTTTTAAACTTGATACTAGTTTTATAGTTGGTTAATCCACTGCCTCTACTGTTTGCCTTTGTCATTGAGAAATTTTTCTTTCCTGTATTTTCTTATTCATATTTCTGATCCTGCCTGCTTAAAGAAGTCCCTTTAACATTTCCTATAACATTAGTTTAGTGGTGAAGAACTCCTTCAGATTTTTCTTGTCTAGGAAACTCTCTCTCCTTTGATACTAAATGACATCCTTGCTGGTTACAAAAATCGCGCTTGTGGGTCTTTGGCTTTTATCACTTTGAATATTTTGTGACATGCCCTTCTGGCTTGCAGGGTTTCTATCGAGGAATAGGCTGACAGTTATATGGTAGGTCACTCGTACATAACTAACTGCTTTTCTCTTGCTGCTTTTAAGAGTCTTTGTCTTTAACCTTTGGCATTTTAATGATGATGTGTCTTGGTGTGGGCTTTTTTGGGTTCATCTTGTTTAGGGTTCTGCACTTCTTGGACTTGAATGTCTGTTTCCTTCTCCAGCTTAGAAATGTTTTTGGTTACTATTTCTTCAAACAGGTTTTCAATTCCTTGATCTCTCTTTTCTCTTTCTGGTACTATTATGATGCAAATGTTGTTACACTTGACATTGTCACAGAGGTCTCTTAAACTATCCCCATTTAAAAAATTATTTCCTTTTTGCTGTTCCAATTGGTTGTTTTCTGCTATCTTGTCTTCTGGATTGCTGTCAGTCCTCTGCTTTATCTAATCTGCTATTGATTCCCTAATGTATTCATTTCAGTTACTGTAGTTTTCATTTCTGACTGGTTCTTTCATATGGTTTATATCTCCATTTTTGTTTTCTCTTTGTTGACATTCTCACAGAATTCATCTGTTCTTCCCCTAAGTTTATTGAGCATCTTTATAATCAGTGTTTTGAACTCTGCCTCCAGTAGATTGCTTGTCTATTGTTTCATTGAGTCCTTTTTTGGGGAGTTCTGCCCTGTTCTTTCATTTGGGACTTGTTTCCTAACTTTGGCCAACTTCCTCTGTTTGGTCCTTTGTATTACATAGTTCTGCTATCTCTGGGCTTAGGTAGTAGGTGTCCTGTTGGACCCAGTGGCACAGTCTCTCATCACCTGAGCCTGGTGCTCCAGGGATATCCCTTATGTGGATTGTGTGTGCACTCCTTTTGTAGTTGTGGTTTGACTGCTATTGGCACATCAGTGGTTATGATTAATCCTCAGGCTGACTGTGAGGGCTGGCCATGAGTACTACTGATAAGATGTTCTGAAGGGGCCCAACCTATGGATGGGAGTCTCTTTTGTGGGACTATAGTGCCAGCTGTTTGCCTTTTGTGTACAACATTTGTGGAGCTGATTGGGTGGTAATCTGGTATGGTCTGAAGGTGGCCATGTGGTGTGTTGGTTCTGGAGCCTTTTGGGAGGGCCCCTGGTGCTGGTCAAGGTCAGCCACTGCTTGTGACAGCTTGGGACTGTCCGATAGGAGCTAAAAAGTGATCTGCAGTTGGCTGCTGCTGGGGTGGGATTGGAGAAGTACGGGAGTGGCTGTTCTGCAGACTGAGGCCAGCTGCTGCTAATGTCAGGCTAGGGAGACTTCGATGGTCACCATGATATGAGCTAGGGCCAGTTCCTGCTTGTACCAGGTTTGTGTCCATTTAGTTGAGGCCATCTTCTGAGCCAGGACTGCCCGCTGCTTATGCCAGGCTTGGGGTAGTGAGGCACAGGGCACACTGAGGCCAGCTGCAGCTTGTTAGGGTTTGTGACCCTTTGAGAGATTTTAGGAAAGTCCGCATGCATTTCATCGAGAGGCAAGCTGCTTGTGTGGAGAAGCCACAGGAGGAGGTTCTGCCAAGTGCTAGAGTAGGGTGGGGCAGGGTCTCAGTGAATAACCAGGGTGCGGTGACAGGTGTTAGGTAGGTTAATGGAGAGCCCAGGCTTGGTGCCTGCCTGCTCCTGCAGGTTGGTGGGAGGAGAGCTAAACAAAGGAACAAGGGCATCTGCCATCTTCCAGTACTTTTGTCCTGGGAGAGAGCTGTCTTAACCCGTCAATCTAGCCCTTGCCTTGAAGGGAGTCTATTTAGTTCCTTCCCTCATGCCTTGAGTTGCTCTGTGCTGGAGCCCAGTGTGGGTTTGTGAGCAAGTTCATCTGTATGCAGTCCCTTTAAGGCCTGCAGAGCCTAGGTCTGCAGTGCCCCTGTCTCACTTGGAGGTGATCCCTGCTGGTTTCCACAGCCACGTTTTGGGGTCTTTCCCCCAGCACTGGTGCCCTGGGCTGGGGAGCCCGGTGTGGGGCCCTTCACTCCTCAGGAAAACCCTCTGCAGCTGTGATATATCCCCCAGTTCTTAATCACCACACAGGGGTTGTCAGACCTGCCTGTTCTATATCTCCATCCCTCCTGCCAATCTCAATGTGGTTTCTTTATATCCTTAGTATAGGACTTTAGTTCAGCTAGTGTTCAGGTGGTTCTCAATGGTTCTATAGTTTAGCTGCAATTTTGATGTGACTGTGGAAGGGGGTATTTATCTAGTTCACCATCTTGAGTGGCAGTCTGAGAGTATTTATTTTTAAATGCAAAGGGAACATTAAAATAGACCACCTCCTTTGTCTTTCATTTTTTTAAACTAATAAAAATTTCTTGAACAGCCTGAATTCTCCTGAGTAAACAGGGACATTGCTTCATCTCCTCTGTAGCTTATCACCTTGATTAGCCTCATCTCTGCATAACATTCTCTCCTTAAGCCATGAGCATGATAGGTGCTATGGACTGACTGTGTCCTTCCCTTCCTTAACTTCCAATGTAATTTGGTTTGGATGAGTACATGGGAGTAGTTTATAAGGGTATGAGGGGACCAGAGTGTTTCTCTCTCTCTCTCCCTCTCCCCCTCCTCCATGTGAAGATACAGGAAGGTGGCCATCTGCAAACCAGGAAGCGGGTCCTCAGTGGACACTGGAACTGCTGCTACTTTTATCTTGGACATGCCATCCTCCAGAACTGTGAGAAATATGTTTGTTTTTTAAGCCACCCGGTCTATGGTAATGTGTTATAGCAGCCCAAACATACTTTAAATTATATCCCCGAACTAAGTCAGATTAGCAGGCTGCTACCTCACAAATTATTTTTCTTGACCTGTGCTTTGGTATGATGACACACTCACGGTGCCTGGGCAGCAGAAACAATCCTGTGAATCCTGTATTTATCATGATGTTGTCTGAAGATTAGAGTCCTTTTGATGAGGCTCATTAGGAGGAAAAGCTCTCTGGCCTTTATAACAGGAACAGTTTTTTTCTCTGGAACAGCTGGCTTGCTTTTGTCTTATGGCTGCCCTGAGTGACTGGACTGACAACATTCCTCCTTTGTGCTGCATTCTAGGAAGGCTACAACCAAATTTAACATTTACTTTTATGTATGATTTAGAACCTCTTGGGATAAATCTTTTGTGTATGTCCACTCTAGATGTTGTAAGTGTCTGTTGCCATTATATAAAGGAGGGATTTTATGTGATAAAATGTATGTAGGTGTGCTAGAGGGAGAAGAAACATTAAACTGATTTTAAAATCTCCACTTAAAATCTAGAGGCAATATGGGAAACCAAAAACCACAGGAAGGTGATTTTATAATTAAAATGTATACAAGTAGGAGAGTCATGAACCAGTAAAGTAACATTTATATTCTTAAACTTTCACTAGCTTCAATAACATTAGTTATTATATTAATATTTCAACATTATATTTAGACAGCTTTCTTTCCTTCCAAGTACTCTCTCATTTGTTAAAGATAACAGGAAAGAGAATGTACAGTGTTAAAAATTTATTTCTGAAATGCTTTATTCTTTTAATCAGTACACATTATATTAAGTATAGAATTTCCTTAAAAATTAACAAACTCTAAGTTTCACTGTTAGGACGTTGATACAGAGAAGGAAACATCTGGCTCTTTTGACTTTTCTTTTTACATTTATGCAAGTCCAAGTAGGTTCCCATGTTAAGGCTCTTCTGTGCTATTTTTGTCCAAGTTGTGACAGCTAAAACAAATCATAAGATCATGAATATAACATTTTGTTAATCACAAAAGACAAATGCATTCAAACATTTTTAAACACCTTAAAAGTGCACACTTTCATCATGGTAAAAATAAGAGTTCCTATTTCATTAACTGCATTTCTAGAAGGATAATACATTTTTACGCATGTTCACCACTAAATCAAATGTTCAAGATTTGTAGATTTTGTTTTTATTTTTAGTATATTTTATTGCTTATGCTATTATAGTCCCAATTTTTCTCCCCTTGCCCCCCTCCACCCAAAAGTCCACTTCCCCCAAGCAACAGCCCCCTTCCCACCTCCCCCCACCCCCCACTTCATTCATGTCCATGGGTTGTACATATAAGTTCTCTGGCTTCTCCATTTCCTATACTATACTTAATATCCCCCTGTCTATTTTGTAGCTACCACTTATGCTTCTTAATCCCTGTGCCTTTCCCCTCATCCTCCCCCTCCCCCTCCCAGCTGATAACCCTTCAAAGGATCTCCATATCTATGATTCTGTTCCCGTTCTGGTTGTTTGCGTAGTTGTGTTTTTAGATTCGGTTGTTCATATTTGCGTTTTGTTGCCATTTTAATGTTCACAGCTTTGATCTTCTTTTCTTAAGTAAGTCCCTTTAACATTTCCTGTAGTAATGACTTGGTGATAATGAACTCCTTCAGCTTTACCTTGTCTGGGAGGCACTTTATTGGCCCTTCCATTCTAATTGGTAGCTTTTCTGGATAGAGTAATGTAGGTTGTACAATGTAGGTTGTAAACACTTGTACAAAGTGTTTCATCACTTTGAGTATTTCTTGCCAGTCTCATCTTGCCTGCAAAGTTTGAGAAATCAGCTGATAGTCTTAGGGGAACTCCTTTGTAGGTAACTCTCTGCTTTTCTCTTGCTGCTTTTAAGATTCTTTATCTTTAAACTTTGGCATTTTAATTATGATGTTTCTTGGTGTTGTCTTCTTTGGGTCCAACTTGTTTGGGATTCTCTGTGCTTCTTGGACTTGTATATCTATTCCTTCACCAAATTAGGGAAGTTTTCTTTCATTACTTTTTCAAATAAGTTTTCAATTTCTTGCTCTTACTCTTCTTCTGGCATCCTATGATTTGGATGTAGGTACATTTAAAGTTGGCCCAGAGGTTCCTAAGCCTCTCCTTGTTTTCTTGAATTCTTTTTTCTTCTTTCTGTTCTGGTTGAATGTTTATTTCTTCCTCATATTCCCAATCATTGATTTGAATCACATCTTCCTCCCCTTCACTGTTGGTTCCCTGTGTATTTTCCTTCATTTTACTTAGTGTATCCTTCATTTCTTCCTTTATTGTTTGGCTTCAAATAATAAGTTCTCTGAGCATCTGAATCACCAGTGTTTTGAACTCTGCATCTGATAGGTTGGCTATCTCTGCTCCGTTTAGTTCTTTTTCTGGGGTTTTGTTCTGTTCTTTCATTTGGGCCATATTTCTTTGCCTCGTCAATTTGGTGGCCTCCCTGTGTTTGTTTCTGTGTATTAGGTAGAGCTGCTTTGAGTAAAAAACACTCCCTGTCTTAGTAGCAGGGCCCATCTAAAACAGGCACCTATAAATTGTGTGGGGCAGAGCCTTAGGTAATCTCCAGGACAGGGCAATCCACTTCACTGCTTTAGGGTTGGGTGTGTGTTTGTATGGGGAGGGGGCTCAGAGAAAGGACAATGCTGCTATCTGGCTTTTGGAGGCTTGCCCAGCACTCACCCCACTTCCAGTCACCTCACCTACATCCTGCATGTGATTGGTGCCCTTTCAGCTGCTGCCATGGGGTTTGGGTATGTTCTAAGCCTGTGCAGGCCCTGTAAGTCATGAAAATCTGGTTTCTTCTGCTGTCCAAACCCCCACTGGTTTTTACAGCCAGAGGTAATGGGGGTTTATCTTCCCAGTGCTGGAATCCTGGGCTGTGCAGTCTGGCCTGGGGCTGTACTCGCTCACTCCCAAGGTATCCCTCTCGATTTTTATCCATCACACGTGAATGTGGGAGCATTCATTCTGCCACTGCTGCCGCCACCACTCCACACCATGCCACCTCTCTGCCCTGTCTCTGCATCTCTGCCCCTCCTACCCATCTGGATGATGTGGCTTCTTTAAATCCTGGTCTGGTTGTCAGACTTCCACACAGCTTGATTTTCTAATGGTTCTGGGCATTATTTGTTTTTGATATCTGGTTTGTAATTCTTTCTACGACTGTATGAGGAGGCGAAGCATGTCTGTCTAGCCTCGATCTTGACTGTTAGTCCCAGAATGCTTTGCCTAGTCATCTCCATCAGGAGTGGACCTTCCTCATCTCCCTCCCATCGCCTCAGGATCTCTGTAGATATTTTAAAACTAAGTAGCAATAAACAATGTCATGACCAAAAATGGGGAAAATATTTATAATTTCAAATTCAACTAATGAAAAACAAAAGCCCTGAGAATGAAAAAATTAGTATTAATTTAATATTAAAATGTAAAGAAACCCTGTACATGCGTTGACTGAGGACTGAACCTGCAACCTAGGCGTGTGTTCTGACCTGAAACTGAATCCACAACCTTTTGGCATATGGGATGATACGCCAACCTACTTAGCCACTTGGCGAGGGCAACGGATAAGGTTTTAAAAACAGCTGTGACAACTATCCTCAATAAAGCTCCAGAAAATATGCTAATGATGAAAAGAAATCATAGGAGAGAAATACAAACTATATTAAAAAAACCCAAATGAAAATTCTCGAACTGGTAAATACAACATTAATCAAACAGTACAATGAGAATAACAGAGTAAAGACTTAGTGAATCTGAAGATAGGGCAACTTAAACTGTACACACCAATAAACAGAATCTTCAGGGATCTGTGAGACAAAATAAAAGTTAAATATATATGTAGATGGAGTCCCAAAAGGAGAGGAGAAAATTGGGCATAAAAATATTTGAAGATACAGCAGCTGAAAATCCCCTAAATTTGGTGAATGCATAAATGTATCGATTTAAAAAATCAGTGATCCTGAAACAAGATACACAAAATGTCACAAAAGATACATCATAATTAAATTACTGAAAACCAAAGATAATGAAAAAAGTCTTAAAAGCAGTCAGAGAAAAGTTAAATCAGTCTGAATAACTACTGACTTCCTATCAGAAACACAGGAAGGCAGAAGATTATAGAATAATCTTTAAAGTGTTGAAAACTGTCAATTCAGAATTCTATATCCAGCAAAAGCATCATTTAAAAGTAAAGGTGCAATAAGGACATTTTAATTTAAAAGAAAATCAAGAGAATTCACTGCTAGCATACCTGACCTACACTGAATGCTAGAAAAAGATTTTCAGTCAACAGATGTGAATTATTCTAAGGGATGAAGAGTACTGGAAAGCATATCTGTGCAAATGCAAAAGACTTCTTTATATCTAAAGTACAAATGGTAACTGCCCACTGTCTTGTGATATATGTAGATATAGAAAAATATGACAATCACAGCATAAATGCTGAGCAAATAGGTCTACATGGTTACAAGGTTTCTGCATTTAATGCAAATGGCACAATATTAATTCTAGTCCACGAACAGTTAATGATGTATATGTATATGGTGATCTCCACAGCAACCACTAAATGATGCAGACATAGAGCTACAAAAATTGGTGGGTGAATTCAAATGGAATTCTAAAAAGTGTTCAAATAATATGACATAAGGCAGGGAAGCAGAAACAGTGGAACACCAAACAGAAGGCGGCGAGCAGTAAAATGGTAGCCCTAAATCCAATCATATAAATAATAAACCCCAAAGATCCAATTATATGCTACCTACTGCATTTTATTTTATTTTATTATTATTTTAAAGATTTTATTCACTTATTTTTAGAAAGAGGGGAAGGGAGGGAGAAAGAGAGGGAGAAACATCAATGTGTGGCTGCCTCTCACGTGCTCCCTACGAGGGACCTGGCCAGCAACCCAGGTGTGTGCCCTGACTGGGAATCGATCTGGTGACTGGTTCACAGGCCAGCACTCAATCCACTAAGCCATACCAGCCAGGGCAAGATATGCATTTTAAATATAAATTCAAAGACAAGTTGAAAGTAAACAGATGGAAAAGTTATAATATGTAAACCATAAGCATGAGAAGGCTAAAGTGGCTGCGTTAATATCAGATAAAATAGACTTCAAGACAAAGCATTACCAGACATATAGAAGAACACTGCGTACTAACAAATGGGTCCATTCATTAGGAAGCTATGAGAATCATATAGGTGTGTGTACCTAATAGCAGAGCTAAATTTATAAAAAGTAGAAACTGATAGAACTAAAGGGAGGAAGAGACAGTTCTGATACTCCAGCTGGAGATTTTAATATGTCTTTCAGTACCTGATAGAACTAGACCCCCCCCAAAAAAAAATCAGTAAAAACATAGAGAATCTAAGTAATACCATCAACTACCTTGATCAAATCGGTATTTATAGAACCCTTCCCTCAAATTCTGCATCATGCATTTCCTTCATTAAGTACACATGCAGTGCTTAGCAAAATAGATCATACATTCGGCCATAAAAGAAATCTAAATTTTGAAACAATGAAATTATGTGCACAATATTCTCCAACCACAAGGAAATTAAATTACAACTCAGTAAGAATAATATTTCTAGAAAACCCACTAATAATCGAAAACAATAGATCTCTACATTATATGCGGGCTAAAGAATAAACCACCAGTTAAATTAAAAATATTTCAAACAATGATTATGAAAATATAACACACCAACATTTATGGAATACTGCCAAAGCAGTATTTGGCAAGAATTTGAATTTTATAGCTTTTTAAATACTTATTTTAGAAAAGGAGAACTTAAGTTGACTTCATATTCCAACTTCAGAAGTGAAGGGAAGAGAACAAAGTAAATCCAAAGTAATTAAAACAAAGGAAGTAAAGAGTTGAAACCAATGACCAGAAAACAAACAGAAAATTAGCACACACAACATCTGGTTCATTAGAAAAGATTAACAAAATTGGGAATCCTCTAGTTAACCTAACCAAGCAAAAAGATTCTGTTCGCATGATGTTCTAGAATAGGCAAAACTGACCCATAGTAGGAAAACATCCAGACATTGCCATTGGGCAGGGAGTAGCTGGGAATGGCTGTAAGGGACCTGGTGGTGTGACGGACCTGTATTTGGCAGGGATTTGGGTTACTCGGATGAACATATCTGACAAAACTCAGGAATGTACACTTAGGATTTCTGTATTTCACTGCTGTAAATTTAAACTCCAAAGGCTGAAAAAATCCCCTAAACAATGAACTCTAGGTAATGGTATTGATACAGATGTATTAAGGGGGAAGTGTACTGATATTTACAATTTACTTAAAATTAATAAAGTTGGAGTGATGAACAGAATAAATAATGGACAGACAGTAAGATATCTTATAAAGAAAGTATAGTAAAATGTTAATTGGGAGTGTACCCCCCATTCCATTTTGTAACAGTGAACTTCATTCCTAATTTTGACAGAATGTGGGAACCCAATTACAGCAGTCAAAACTTTTCTACAAGAATTTTGGTTAAGTCCTTAATGCTAAAATTCTTATATATATTTTGAATCGAAGTTAACTTAATAAGATTTCCTTTGTAATGTAAATTCTCGTAATACCACTGGGCCACTGGGGTAAGAAAGTAATGTTAGGAAATGACACTAGGGCCCTGGCTGGTGTGGCTCAGCCGGTTGGAGCATTGTCCCACAAACCAAAAGGTCGCCAGTTTAACTCCCAGTCAGGGCACATGCCTAGGGTGTGGGTTTGGTCCCTGGTCGGGGGCATATGGGAGGCAACTGATCGATGTTTGTCTCTTTCATCAATGTTTCTCTCTTTCTCTCTCTTCCCTCCTTCCCTTCTCTCTAAAAATCAATAAGCATGTTCTTAGGAGAGGATATAAATAAATAAGTAAATAAAGGTGAAAAAATGATACTAAGGAACCAGTGCTAAAAATGAGTACAGGGAATAGTTACTATTTTTGTAGTACTCAATGCAAAGGTTAAGTTATTGATCAATCTAGTGAGCGACTCATGTAGTTCAAGCTTAAAAGAGCTCAAGTTAATATAACTACCGAGAGCACTGGGGGAACAACACTGAAACAGTGTGTAGGCGCTGCACACCTCAGCTACCGCTGTCACTGACTTTCAGCATGAATGTAATTCCATTGTATCACCTGAGCACATCTGGTATAACGGCCCAAGAAAGTCACTTTATTTCTTAGCCCAATTTATGGTATGCCTGGCGAAGACAGAAATCTGGACAGTATGTAACGAAATGCTGAATTAAAATTTTCCCGAATACACTGTTTGAATTTTAAATTTTCTGATTTTACCTTTTTACAGATTTGGGACACTGGAAATAATACTATTTACCAGGGTTTTCTATACAGCTATTCATGCAAAACCTTACATTCTTATAGCTCTAAGGTTTCAGCTGGTTCAGATGAATATAATGATTCTCTTGTTCTCTTTTTGAAAAATACCAACAGCAACTTAGGGTATGTTAAAGAAACAAACTGAAAAGGTAGGCTTACCTGTTTCAGGAACTGTGTAGCATTAAAAAGCTCACTGCAGCCATATAAAATGTGTTTGCCTTGTTTCCCCTGTAAAAATCAGAGACAGAAAACAGACAGAAGTAAGTAACAAGTATTCCTAAAAAGAGGGATTAAAGCCAGACTTTTTTTATTCTTCAAGGTTTTTTTTTTCGGGTGGTGGTGGATTTTATTCTAAAATTGCATGGAATAAAATGAAGTGGTATAGTATTTTTTAAAAGTATGCATTATGGGATCCTACTGGTGCCTTTTCTGCTAGAAATATAAGGAATCTGCTGACTGCCACACTGCATTATTATCTATAAAGTTTCAGGTCAACATTCTTGCAATGTAGGACCTGTACTACTTGGAGAAAACATCCTTATTAGACTTTAGTTATGTGGAAAGTAGGAGATGGTGAAAGTAGCATGGACGGTCATTTTAGTCTAATTTGTGCAATACAATATTTACATGTTAACATACCCCCCATTCCATTTTGTAACAGTGAATTTCATTCCTAATTTTGACAGAATGTGGGAACCCAATTACAGCAGTTAAAACTTTTCTACAAGAATTTTGGTTAAGTCCTTAATGCTAAAATTCTTACATATATTTTGAATTGAAGTTAACTTAGTAAGATTCCCTTTGTAATGTAAAAAGCTTATTCCATAGCAAAGCAAGTACAATTCATGAAGGAACAAAACAATTATGGCTTTGTAATCCAAGAGAAGGGCTTTTCTCTGTGATATGTAAGCTGAACAAACATCGTTGGTTGAGTAAATGTCCTGGAACTGGCCATCTCTGAGAACAAGTAAGACAACAGTCACACTTCACTCAGTTTTTTCAAAATGAGATGGTATGTGCAGCAATTACGCAGGGTTATAAAACTGGGATTCTTCAGGCTACACAGGATATATTTGCATAAGGCATTAATAAAGGCAGAGGTCATGGCATATAAGGATCCAGAAAGCATAAAGAAACATTAGAGGGGTCCATAACTTCTAGGCACAGTTCCCAGGATCCCGTCTCAGTAGCACAGGGCACATTTCTTTTTTAAATGGAGACGCCTTGGTTCAGGGGAGCTCCAGTGCTGCCCAAGGAGGCGACTTTCACGTCTCTTAGACCATATAGCCAAATCATGACCAGGCTCAATAGCAGAAACAGGCAAACATGACAGAAACCATCTGGTACAAACCATCAACCTTTATACTTCCTATTAAACTATGCTGACAAGCTAGTGCAAGGCAAGTTGCCCCCTGGTTTATCTTAGATACTAGCACATTTCATTCAGGACTGACCAAATTTCTTTATCCATTCACCCACTGATGGGAATTTAGGTTGTTTCCATATCTTGGCTACTGTAAATAATGCTGTAAAGAACACAGGGCTACATATATCTTGTTGAGTTAGTGTTTTAGTTTTCTTCAGATAAATACCCTGAAGTGGAATTACGGGTTCGTATGATAGTTATATTCATAATTTTTTGATAAACTCAATACTGTTTTCCATAGTGGCTGCACCAATTTACACACTCCCACCAATGGTGTGCAAGGATTCTGTCTTCTTGCTAACACTTGCTATTTTCTTGTCTTTTTGATGCTAACCATTCTAACAGGTGTGGGTTGATCTCTCATTGTGGTTTTGATTTGCATTTCCCTGATGATTAATGATGTTGAGCATCTTTTCATGCACCTGATGGCCATCTGTATGTCTTCTTTGGAAAAATATCTAGTCAGATCCTCTGCCCACCTTTCATTTGGATTTTAAAAAAAAATTGAGTTCTTTATATATTTTGGACTTTAGCACTGTACAGATATATAATTTGCAAATATTTTCTCTCACTCATTTTGCTGATAGTTTCCATTCCTGTGCAAAAGCTTTTTAGTATGATGTAGTCCTACTTATTTATTTTTGCTTTTGCTGTTTATGCTCTTGGAGTCAGGTTAAAAAAATCATCACCAAGATTTACGTCAAGGAGCTTACTGCCTATGTTTTCATAGGAGTTTTAGTTTCAGATCTTATGTTCAAGTCTTTAATCTGTTTTGAGTTAATATTTGTGTATGTTGTAAGACAGTGATCCAGCTTCATTCTTTTGCATGTGGCTGTCCAGTTTTCCTAAATACCATTTATTGAAGAGACTGTCCTTTCTCCATTGTATAGTCTTGGCACCTTTGCTGCAAATTAATTGACCATATAGGTGTGGTTTCATGTCTGGACTCTTTATTCTGTTCCACTGATCTGTGTTTATGCCAATACCATACTGTTTTAATTACTAAAGCCTTGTAATGTAGTTTAAAGTCAGGGAGCACAATGCCTCCAGCTTTGTTCTTTCTCAAGATTGCTTTGGCTATTGGGGCTTTTTTTTTTGTGGTTTTAAGTAAATTTTTGGAATATTCTATTACTTTGAAAAATGCCATTGGAATTTAGATAGAAATGGCATTGAATCTGTAGATTTCTTAGTATGGACATTTTAACAATATTGATTCTTTCAAATCATGAGCATAGACTATCTTTTCTTTTATTTGGCTTTTCTTCAATTTCTTGTAGTTTTTAATATACAGGTCTCACACCTCCATGGTTAAATTTATTCCCAGGTATTTTCTTTTTGATGCAATTATACTTGAGATTGTTTTATTTTTCTTTCTGATAGTTCATTACTAGTGTATAAAAATACGACAGACTTTTTGTGGACTGATTTTGTATCCTGCAACGTTACTGAATTAGGGTTTTCTATATACAGTTAACACTTGAACAACAAATGTTTGAACTTCACAGGTCCACCTTTATGCGGATTTTTTTCCAATATATACTTCTGCTGTTTTTGATCTGTGTTTGGGAGTCTGTGGATATAAAGAGCTGAATGTATTTACCGATATACGTAATTTTATATAGGGGACACAAGCATCCATTGATTTTAGTATCCATGGTGGGGGGGTCCTGGAACCAATCCCTGACGGATACCAAGGGTAGTTAGGTTACATGCAGAACTTTGAATGTGTGGGCTCCCCTTGTTGTAAAGGGTCAGCTGTATAATGTGTCATCAGCAAACAGTTACAGTTTTACTTTTTCCTTTCCAATCAGGATGCCTTTTATTTCTTGTTTTTTGCCTAACTGCTCTGGCTAGGACTTCCAAATACTATGTTGATTAAAGGGATGGGGGTGTGCATTCTTGTCTCATTAGTATACTCAAATGTTTTCTAAAAATCAATCAAATTAATTTTATCAAACACATCACTGTTATACCAAATAGCAGTTATATTAAGGGTTAAATTAACATTACTAAATAAATCAATTAGAATTACTGTAGTATTTTTTTTTGCCTTTCCAGCAAAAATGGCACTTGCCCATTGTGTTGTGAACTGGTAAAAATCAAGGGTCATACTAGATGATTCTTGAGTAAAAGTCTCTTGTAGGCATATTTGTTTCATACAACAAGGATGTACTGACATGGTTTTCTAGTGTGATAAAGGAGGCTGTCATAGACCTACTAGCCCAGTTCCTCCTGAATGGCGCTGATAGGAAAAAAGATTAGGGTTGTTCACAACAAAGGAAACATTAAGACTTAAATATTAAAAAAAGGAAAAAAAGAAAAAAAAAAAGAAAACTCCCAGGACAATTAAACTGGCTGGCTTAATAGCTACTAAAAATTTAATGGCTCTATGAGAAACCCATAGTTGACATCATACTTAACGGTGAAAAACTGAATACGCTGCTCCTAAGATTAGGAAAAAGATAAGGGGGTCTGCTCTCGACTCTTCGACTGAACAACTATTCTAGTCAGGGTGGTAAGGCAAGAAAAGCAAGGACGAACATTCCAGATAGGGTAAGGAAGAAGTTAAACCAACTCTATTCACAGATAACATGATCTCGTACATGTTACCCACTTAAAAAAACTATTAGAACTAATACATATGTTTAACAGGGTTGCAGGATACAAGATGAATATACAAAAATTAACTGGATTTCTATACACTTGCAATGAACAAACCAAAAATGAAATTAAAAAAGCAGTTCCATTCCCAATAGTATAAATAAATAGGAATAAATTTAATGGAAGTACATAGATTACACTCTGAAAACAACAACAAAAACAACAGAAACTACAAAACAAAAAATTGCTGAAAGAAATGAAAGAATTATCTAAATATATGGAAAAACATCCTATGCCATGGATCATTAGACTTAATACTGTTAAATAAAAATATTCCCATAACTGATCTACAGATTCAATGAAATCCCTCAGAATCCCAACTGACATTGACAAGCTGATTCTAAAATTCATATGGAATTGCAAAGGACCCAGGAATCCAAAATAATCTCGAAAAAGGATAAAGTAGGAGGACTCTCATGTTCTGATTTCAAAACTTACACAAAACAATGATAATGAACTCAATGTAGTACTGGCTCAAGGACAGACCTATGGTTCAGTAGAATTGAGAGTCCAGAAATACACCCATGTATGTATGATCAACTAATTTGCAATAAGGCTGACAACACAATTCAACTGAGAAAAAACTAGTCTTCTCAATAAATGAGGACATTTATCCTGGGATAAACTGGACAGCCATATGCAAAGGAATGAACCTTACTTCATACTACACACAGAAATTAATTCAAATGGATCAAAGACCTAAATGTAAGAGCAAAAACTGTAAAATTAGAAGAAACATAGGGCTATATCTTCGTAACCTGGGACTTAGCAAAGGATCCATAACATGACACCAAAAGCATGAGCAATAAAGGAAAAATAAATTAGACTTCACAAAAATAAAAAACCCCAAGCACTGGCACTTTATAGGACACCATTTAGAAAGTTAAAAAACAACCCACAGAATGGAAGAAATTATTTGCAAATCATATATCTGATAAGGGGCATGTATCCAGAGTATATAAAGAACTCTTACAACTCAATAATAAAAAGGCAAAATTACCCAATTAAAAAAATGAGCAAAGGATCTGAATAGACATTTCTCCAAATAAGATATATAAATGTCCAATAAGCACATGAAGTGATGCTTGACATCATAAGTCATTAGGGAAATGCACATCAAAACCACAAATAAGATACCACTAGGCTAGCCAGGATCAAAAAGTTATCAAGTGTTGGTGGTGCTGAGAAATCAGAACCCTTATACACTGCTGGTAGCAATGTAAAATGATAGCCACTTTGGAAAATAGTCTGACCGTTCCTCAACAGGTTAAACAAAGTTATGATTACTCAGCAACTCATTCCTAGGAATACATACCTAAGAGAAGTGAAAACATTCACACAGAATTAAACTGGCTTACTATCTATGGTTCCAGGTGGGCAGCAACAGGTTTTATACACTTGGTGACTGAATTAAACACCTTCAATACCACTAGAGGCCAAAACAAAGACTGCTTCAATGTGGACTTGCTTTTTGCATATCACCTCATAAAGAAACTGATTTTGCTGCAGGTGCAGTTCAACAGTGCGCCTAAGGCGCATCCTCTGTAATAGATGGACTTCTCATACCATCTTTGGTAAGATGGACTTACCAAACACAAAGCAGTGGGTTGACTGAAAGCTGAACAGGCAATTGAAACACCTACTTTCCAAATTGGGCATATCTCTTACTAATAAGAGACAGAAAGAATGGTTTGCATGATGGAATGTGTGTTAAAACATAATAGGCATTTAAATTAAATAAGGGAAATCGACACTGGATAGAGAATTGAGATACTGCAGGGAAAATAAGGGATGGGGGAAGTGGGGTATTAACACAGGAACTAACAAAGATTTCTTCTGCATTTCCAAAAATTTTTCTTTCGCTTTGCCTGATCTTGTGGTATAAGGACACAGATTATATTTACAAGTTCTGAGGACAGGATCGATTGCAAATATGGCACCAAGACAACACCTCTAAACCTGTGTGAGGAATGCAGGGATGGGCTGTTTCTTCTTTTCACCTGTCTTAACTGGGATTAATGATTTCTACATCCTTCCTAATCAGCGGACAAGATAGTCCTTTATGCTTGCACTTTCTTCATATGACTGGGAGTGGGCAAAGGGGAAAGCACTGGCCAGTCTCATAGTGCTGCCAGCTCCGTAAATCAGTTGTCTTGCTGAATCTGACAGTCTTCTAAACCAGGGGCCAAGCTGTGTGTAAAAATTAATGACGAGTGAAAAGAAGAAGTCTTGTCTCTCCGAAAGGGAGCCAATAAGTTAATACTAAAAGGGAAAGCTAACATTATCTTGGTTCCTTGTAAGAGGCTGAGAGGAGGAGGATCATGCTCTTAGTTACATCTACAGATGCCCTGAAGGCCTGCAGAAATCCTCCTTTATTTGAAGCTGGAGGTCCAAGACAGGTTCTGGGAGGTTTAAGGAAGATTTACTCTGCAGTTATTCATGTGATAAACATTAATGAGGCTAAAAACATCTAGGGGATAAACAGAATAATTTTAATGTTTCTTTTTCTTTTACAGGTTCTCATTTTACAGGTTTCATATATTCTGAAGATCCCTTTTGAGAGACAAAATTAGAATACTGTTGTTGCTCAAATGTATGCAAAAGATGTTGCTCAAAATCAGAGTCAAAGACCACTGTGTACAATTTCTATAAACCTAAGTGGTGATTTGTTTAGAAAGGTGCCTGGGTACAGGGACATTAAAATATCTGCTATGTGCCTGACTGGTCATAGTTTGCACCGGAATGTTTGGTAAACTGCAATGTTTCCTCAAAGTTATACTTGCACTTCAGTCACGTCACTACACTACACAAATGATTACTATTTTGGTATATATCCTTCTTGTTTTTTCTGTGCCATAGATGTAAAAAAAGTAGATGCAGGAAGAAGAACGCTGACAAGTGCGGCTGAGAAGGCTGAACCCAGAATGGCGGCGTGTGGACTGTAAAAGCACGGGGTTAACCGCAGCTGCTCTGCGGCGGCCCTGCGGTTGGTTAGCCTTGGGAACGCTTGGAACCAGTCACGTGCTTGGTGCGTGGTCAAACCTGAATGAAACAGACCAACTAGTGATTCATGTAGTCCTGTGCAAGGGCCATGCAGAGACCAGGAGGCAACCTGCACTAGCCTGTCAGCACTGTTTATAGAAACTAGTTTGCACCTGGTTTCTGTTATGTTCTCTTGCTTTCTGCTTTTGAAGCTGATCATGCAGCTGACTCTGGCTATATGGCCAGAGAGGCTATGAAAGACCCCTCCTTGTACAAGACAGTGCTCCCCTGAGACCAAGGTATCTTACACAGATCTTTGTGGCTGACATTCTGAAGATGAAGTATGTCCTGTGCAACTGAAATAGGATCCCAGCAGATGTGCCAGTAGTTTGAAGCTCTGTGGTATCTGCCTACATATTTTTTGTTTTTGTTTTCCTCCTGCTGTATTAAAATCTCTTTATTAAAACCTTACATAACATAGGATGTGAGGAATGATCATTAATAAATGTTAAGTGAATAAATGAAGATTAAAAATTATAATTCTAACAATCACTAATTCCATCGGTCCTGTGGCATTTGTGCTCTTCAAGTCCCACCCTCTCCTTCATATCCCTCTGCCTAGCTATCTGTCACTCCCTGAAGCTGTCTGCCCTGAACACTACTCCACTGCTAATTTGCTGCCTCTGAAGCTCTTGTTTGCAGAAAATGCAGACATTCTACATTTGTTAAAAATATGTTACTGACTTAAGTCAACAGGATGGAAGAAAGGTGCTTATGATTCACTAAATGTGTTTGGTAAATCATTTCACCAAGGGAGACTTTTGGAAGAAGTGCTTACCTGAGGTCTCCAAACATTTAAAGTCAAATTAAGATAGACAACTGCAAAATACATTACATCAAAAAGATACACTATATTCCACATCACGTATAATTTTAGGCCAGAAATGAATGTGATAGGAATAAAAAACAATGAATATATGGGAATTTCCCCCTGTATGCAGGATTTTTAAACTGCCTCTAGAAAAGGGGTTAAGAATCACGAGAGCCCCCTAGAGACTGCTAGTATCCTAAAGACAGAATCACTATGAAACATCAAATGACAGAGTAAGGCCAACAGTTACCTTTATATAGTCACCAAGATTTTGATACTCAATGTAGTTGCCTCCTCCCACCACAAAAACAATTGCCTAAGATGCAAACAAAAACAAAATAGGTAAGTTAAAAGAAATAATTAAAGCAGTATCAAGTTTTCAAGCATCATGGTTTTTAGGCTGATTCTACAATTTAGGTACAAAAAAAATACTAGCTGGCAAAGGTCATATATACATGCCTGATATTACTTCAACTATATAGAAATTTGTTTCTAAAAGTCTATAAATTTATAAATTTCTAATGTCTGTTAAGTAGTAAATGAGGTAGAGATTTTTTCAGAAAATAGAGGAAAGTAAACCTCATTTTTCACCTAAGTAATAGCAAATAAATCCACGAGCTTCCTCCAAAGGCATTTTTGA
Organism: Mormoops blainvillei; assembly: GCA_004026545.1. NCBI lineage: Eukaryota > Metazoa > Chordata > Mammalia > Chiroptera > Mormoopidae > Mormoops > Mormoops blainvillei. The sequence goes on from PVJD01002275.1 coordinate 45,764, forward strand.
ATCTGAAGTTATTTATTGTAGGTAGAAAAAAACAGAACACTTAGCATTTGTATAATTTCTAATATACGGGGTGGGAAAAAGGTAGATTCACAGTTGTTCATATGGAAAATAATACAATAATTAATAAATAATAACCACAAGAATAAACTGTTTTGCATCCTCACAACTATAAACTTACCTTTGCCCCACCCTGTATATTCTATATTGTATTTACTTTTAAGAAGAAATTTCTTTGTATTTCAAATGAAAACACAGTCATGATATTGTCACAAAAGTTTGGAATCCAATAAATTCCAAACATACAGGCTTTCTTAAAAGACTTTTTTCTGAGAATTACTTAATTTTGTGTCAGTTGTTTTAAGCTTGAATGATTCTCAGTATAAGCAGCTTTGTGAATCAGAAAAGCATAGTTGCTAAAAATTCTTTTTAAAAGAATCGTGGGCACACAAAACTAGATTCATCAAGGTTGCCCTACAGTCATAAGAGAGGACGAATGTTCAGGACGAAGATCTTCTTGACTGCTCGGTCACCTTTTTGTCTTTTCTTTTCATGGGTAGATTGTTTTATGGAACTTACCTCTTGGAATGGATTTTTATTCCTTGGAACTGAGCTGTAACAAAGAAAAACCATAATGAAAATTTCACCCAAAGCTTTTCTGATGGATAAAAATAAGCATGGGAGAAATACACACACGTACACAATTAGACAGATATTTATAATTCCTCCTCCTTTGCCTCCTTGGAGGGTAGGTCCTTTAGTTTTGTACAGCCAATGAATTGGGATGCAGAGGATAATACAGAAGACGTATATGTCTCAGTGTCTAAAAGGAAATGGGCACTTTGCTGACTTTAAAATAAAATTCTAGGGGAAGATAAAGCGGGAGCAGGATAGGCTAAGCAGCACTCCTATAAGGAGAGTTGATAAAGTCTATATTTTAGTGGTAAATGATGGAAAATTTTACCGTACTCAACATTAATATTAGTGTATCTACATTTGTGAAAAAAACTACCTAGACACATGTAGGGGAAGGATAGCAACAACTGAGGAAAGAAAGAGGGATGGGAGGAGGGATCTGCATTTGCTGTAGCTTATCTCTTTATATATATCTTTATATGTTAATATTACATATAAATTATATATTTATTTATATAATTATAATGTTTTTAAAAAATCCTTGATGTCCAACAGGTCTTTTAAAAAAAATATATTATTGATTATGCTATTACAGTTGTCCCATTTTTACTCCCATTTATTCCCCTCCACACTGCACCCCTGCTCCCACCAGCATACAACAGGTCTTTTAATAAAGACGCTTTTCAAAGCATTGAGTGTCTGATATATACTTGTTTTGAAACAGGCAATACAAAGACAACTTGGTTTCCCCTCAGGAGCAATATCTGAAAATCCCAACCAAGAGAAGAGAGCTATTATAACATCTCTTAATTATTCAGAGGCAGATTCTACAGTTCTATCATCTTTCCCTCATTTCTATGGCCCATCTAAATATTCCAGAGAAGGGACGAGAAGACCACCTAACAAAAACCCCTCATCGGTAGTTAACGTCCTTCTAGAGCGCTGCACGTTTCTCTAAGAGCTGACACGGAGTGAAGAGAGGTGAAACTTAAATATTAAACAGCACAGCATTACTAGGTACTAATAACCAAGGTCTCATTGTGATGGGATAGCTCAGGAGAAGGACAGTCTAATAAAAATGAAAGCTGGAACTGCTCTGTCTCATCAACACCAATGTTCTCCCTCATTATCATACACAAACTACAAGTCAGATGAAGAGAGTTTCTTGGTAAGTTTCTAAGAACAAAAATGTGTTTACTTGTTAGCCATATGCAAATACAAGGAAGGAAAAAATGTAACCTGGGGAATATCAAGACAGGAAGGGTTGTAAAATTGACCATTTTAAAGTGTATACTCAGTGGCTTTTAGTATATTTCCAGCATTGTAACACTAATTTCAGAATGTTTTTATCATCCCCAAAAGAAGCCCTATACCCATCAGTTATCACTGTTTCTCTCTCTCCTATAATTTATTCTTTGTCAAATTCCTTCTTACCAGCTGGAGTCAGCAGCTTCTTTTAAGTTCAGAGACAAGGATAACCTTTAACCAAAACAACCAATCAACTATCTTGTGATTAGACTATCTATGCTGACCACCTGCGATCCCAAACATACGGTGTAAGCAAGCAAGCAGCTTCAGCCAAGTTCTGGTGCTCGAGACAATGACTCCAAGGTTTTTCTCTCACCTAAATCTGTCTATTCTTTCTCTGTATTTGTAGCCTATTTTTCATACCACCATGAATTAAATCTTAAAAAAAAAAAGCATAATAAATGAGTACCTTATCATAGCATTTCTGTCATAAAATGTAGAAATTATCAGTAGAGTATCTCATTGCCATAAAGAAGTATTTACAACAATCCACAGCAACTTAGATTAAATGGACCAATTAAAGACAAAAAACAAAAAACAAAACCCCAAACAACAAAACAACTGGTATCTAACATAAAGCCAATTTTTTTTATTTGGTCCAGTAAGAATATTTATTTAAAAACACATTATCCAAATTCCCCCTGCTGCTACAGCTTGTAATGCCACCATTATTTCACTAAAAACAAACAAAAAACATCTAAAGGTATTGTGTGTGTGTGTGTGTGTGTGTGTGTGTGTGTGTGTGTGTATTGGAAGGAAAAACACCAAAATGTTTTAAGCATAATTACCAGTGATTATCTCTTGGTAATGAGATTATATATACTGTTTACTTACCAGTTTTCTATGTAGTTTGAATTTTTAATATTAGGCAATTACAGATTTATAATAAAAAATCAATTACACTATTTCCAGTCTTGACAGGGGTAAACCTACAACACACAAGAGCTGCTTACCTGTCACTGCCCCGCAGCATTTTGGGATCAAAATATCTATAGTCATCAGTTTCCTATTAAAAAAATAGAATTTTACTATAACTATGAAATTTCTTTTCAGAAAGGTATAGTGGCTTAATTCATTTTAATGAATCTATTAATTTGGTAGAATATGTAACCACCACCACCAACATTCACCAAGCATCTACTATGTGTTAGTTCTAATGCTTTCAATGAAATTACTTAATCCCTGTAACATTTATGAGGTAGTTATTATCTCTTTTTCAGGTGTGCAAGCTAGAGTACAGAGAGAGTATATAACTTTCCTAAGGTCATATAATTAGCAAGTAATGTTAACTCCAGGTTTCGAGCACAGGTAGTCTAGTTTTAATACCCAAGCTCTTAACCACTAGGCTATACTGCTCCTGGAAAATATGAGCTCTGTCCGGAAAAAGTCCAGCCATTGTTAATATAAAGAGAATGGTTTGTGCAACACTGATGTAACCTGGCAGCCAAGAAGAATGGACTGGAATGTGCACGTGTGAACAATGACAACTTACTGTACTGTAGTGGGGGCAGGAAATGCCATTGATTGAGCATGTGTACTGTGTGGCTGTTGCAGCAAAATGACTGAGCAAGCAGAGCAACAAATCTGCATCCGTTTTTGTGTTACACTTGAACACGGCCTCCTTGGAAACCATTCGGATGATTCAGAAGGCCGCAGCTATGGGCAACTGATGACTGACTGGCAGCTTCATCAGGACAATGCACCTGCCCTTCTCATGCAGAGTTTTTTTGTAAAACATTAAATTGCCCAGGTGACTCAGCCCCTCTACAGCCCAGATTTGGTGCCCTGTGACTTCTGGTTTTTCCCAAAACTAAGATCACCTTTGATGTCTGGGCGGCAGGGGGTGGGGGGGGGTGGGCGTGGGCAGGGCAGGGGAGAGCAATGGGGGGAAAATAGGGACAACTGTAATTGAACAATAATAAAGAAAATAAAGAAATGTGGAAAACATGCCAAGATGACTCTGAGCATAATTTTGTAATTACATACAAAATTATGTAAGTACATGGCTCTTTTAAACAAGTATTAAAAATCATATTGCTACCGCAAAAAAAAACAAAACCTTTTAAGGGGAAGAGATTTCAGACCATTGATGAGATTCAGTAAAATATGACAGGGCAGCTGATGGTGACTGGGAGAACTGTGTGAGGTCCCAAGGTGCTTACTTTGAAGGGGACTGAGTCGTCATTGTCCTATGTACAATGTTTCTTGTATCTTCTTCAATAAATGTCTCTGTTTTTCATATTGCATAGCTGGATACATTCTGGACTGACCTTATATATATTTTATAAGTTATGTAATTTTGTTTTTAGAATTTTATTATATCATCATTAATCCATGATTTTACTAAATGTACATAATACCTAATAGAGGTTCACAATCTCTCTTATTGGAAACATTTGGAGTTAGATGTATTTTGGAATTTTGAATTTTAAAATAGTTTTAGACAGATAATTTCATGCATAAACTGTACATGTTACACTCCCAGTGCGCAGCACCCATCATCTAACACATTAATATTTCTGCAGCTAAATAGATATTAACAAAGTGGGATAAATAAAAACTATAAAGAGCCTCAACTTGAATTAAGGTAAGGTTTTGCCACCAAATGAATGACACAAAATCTTTTAGTTTTCGGAACTTTTCGGACTTCAGAAATGGTGGAGAGGGGTTGTGGGCTTCGCCTAAACTGGAAACTAGCTTTTTGATACTAAAGGAGTTGTAAAGTACTGCCTTACCGCTTACGATATAATCACTTCCTAATCTCTGCCTCCCACTCCTTTCATGGTGCAATCAGCCAAAGGAACTCTTTCTTTTCTGGAGCGTGCATGGTGCTACCCAAGCCTGACTGATGACAAATTATGTGTAAGTTGTCACTATCCGGTCCTGTACTCAGTGGTCAATAGTGCTAATCTATCACATAACTCTCAGTGAACCCAATGATAGTGTCAGAGTCTGCTAATAGTTTGCTCCAGGAAACCACTCTCAGCTAGATTTACAAAGCAAGATAAAACCTATCTGATACAGCTTAATTCCTTTCTTTCAATTTATTTGATCAGGACAAATCAAAAGAACATTTTTTAAACAAATTTAAATGATAAGAATGCATCTAGAATTAGCTTATAGCATTTTAAAGCCTTTGAGATAAGATACATTGGAGAAGACTGACTAGGTCTAACTTAGTACACTTGCTAATCTCGTCAGTGCCTCTAAATGAATTTATCTGAAAACAGGAAAGGGATCAGAAAAAGTGTAAGCAGTTGCCTCACCTAGCAGAGATGAAAAAATGTTTTCAAAGCAGAAAGTATTTACCCCGTATTTTGCTGTGTATAACGTGCACGTTTTTTTGCCCATTTTGAGGGAAAAATAAGGATGTGCATTATACTTGGGCAGTGCTAATTCCATATCTATATAAATGTTTTTAATTCTTTTATTTATGCTTATGTGTTAAAAGTGTAACTCTAGAGAGCAATAACAATATCCATATGCAAAATAATACCATGGAATGTGATAATCGGTTTTGTTTCTAAATATAAATATATAAAAAATTGAATTAAAAAATTAAAATGAAAGATTTTTTTCCTTGAAAGTTTGGGCCAAAAACATGGGCACGCATTATACATGACAAAACATGGTATTTTTTTCTAATTAAAAATATCTGTCTGTAATAACTTTCCTTCATTTATGAAGAGTCAATAGAAGTAATGAATTTATATAACTTGGAGAAACATCTGAGTAAGACTCATAAGTTGGCAGTCGGTGCATCTATGACAGAAACTTGTGGAGGGCACGTGGATGGTGGAATGAGCAGCAGGCAAGAGTACAGAGGAACAGGTTTTGGGTTTCAATTTTGGTACTAAATATAGTGTGATTTGGGAAAAGTCACTTAACATCTCTTGGTTTCCTCTCTTCCATTTCAAAAATTTACTTCTAATGTTTCCTTAAACTCTAAAGTTGCATGAAGGTCATAGCTCTTGCCCTCAATAATACAGCACAGTGGCAAGAGATGTGGCCTGCCCAGTCCTGCCGTTTATTAGCTGTGTGTCCTTGGGCAAAATAATTGGCCCCACTGTGCCAGTTTTCTCATCTATAAAACAAGAGTAATAATAAAATGGTATTTTTATTAGAAGATTCTAATAAGGATTAAATGAGGTAGCCTATGAAAAATGTTTTGAATGGTTCCTGGCACCTACGTGTGCAATAAATGTCAGCTATTGCCCTTATTACTGTCGTTATTCGCCATCTCGACTTCAAGATTAGGGACCGCAATAAAATACACTAAACTCCCTTAATCCCTTGTAGATGTGGCATCTATCTAAAATTTTGCATTTATTTACACTGTTATTCTTTCTTATTGTTTGGAATATTCCTGCCCATAATGAAGCAGTGTTCTCTAAGATAACTAGTTATAAATGTATGCTGCTTGCAGGTTTTCCAAGAGAGCTCCTTCATATGTTCTAGGATGTAGTGACAAAGACTAATATTACTGTATTGTATACCACTTCCTCTGTATTGATTCCCAGATGGAAGGATCCTATTCCTTTTAGCTTATTATCATAGACAGTTCTCTTACTCCTCTCATAATTGTAATTGACCCTTTTGGGGATGTTTTATTACACTGTTCCTTTGTTTTCATATGGGCAGATTTTAAAATTTGCTTTTGTTAATTTTCTTAAATATGTTTTAATAATTACAAAAAATTACACATTAATCTGAAGATTCTGTTCTAATTCTCTTTCTTAGCATACTCAAGTTTCCATAGAAAAATATAATTCAAAACAAAAGGTCCTTTTAATGTGTAGGTGTATAGAGTCTTTAGTATAAACACACGTTTAGGACCTTAATCCTCACTGCTAGGGCAGTAATGACCCAGATCAGCCCAAGCGAGGGCACTGCTGGGGAGAGGATCATGCTGCCTGTCTCAGTTCCAGGCTCCGGTGAAGATAACCTCTCCAACTGCCACAGTGACAAGCTGCGCTGTTTCATAAAACAGACGGTAGTAATTTTTACATTCCTTTCTTGAACTGTAAAGAGATAGCTTGAAAACCCACTCTTTAAGTAAATGCTAACAACATTTGCTCATTTGTCTATTCACCCAACAATTTACCTCTCAATTTAGTTTTCGGCCCAAAAGAATTTAGTACCACCTGAATACATGCATTTAGAAATTCCACTATATATTCCTCTTCTAATTTAATTTTCAGACAATTAGTCTAGTCCTCTTTATATTATACCAGTTGATGCTTACCTAGTCTTTTTCATTTATAGAAACTTGCTCCTTAGGATATATTTTACATTAAATTATATATATAGAAATAAGCTACATTTAATTTGGATGAGAACTGGCCATAATGGAGGTAATAATAGCTGAGAAACCAATTCCCATTATCTGTGATAATGGCTAAAAGTGGCTCTTTGAGAACATGGACTCTTTTCTTTCCCTCATGTAGTCTGTTGTGATTAAGGTCAAGACAAACTCAGATTTTATTGCCTTTCATATAGTCAGTTTAATACGTTTAAGAACTTTACAAGTATAATATTATATGTTACTCACGGGGTTTGACTTCATCTCCATGAGATTGTCTAAAATACGAGTAACGGGTAGATTCTGTGGAAGAGATTAGTACTTTCATGAGAACAAATCAAAGCTCTCTATTATCAAAACAACCTGATCATGCTATAGTTAAGTATGTTTACCTTTCAGTTAAACACATTCTAAGATGAAGCATTTGTGAATGGTTTCATAGGTGTAAATACTGTTGGAACTACTCAAGTTTCATAGAAAAATATAATTCGAAATCAAAAGGTCCTTTTAGTATGTAGGTGCATCAAGTTTTTAGTACAAATACATATTTGGGCTTTTTACTTTGTTAGATGTTTGCTTTTTAATATTAACAATCGCAAGCTTCTGTTTTGATCATGTAAGATTCCCATTGTTATTTCTTTCATTTCCTTTTTCCAAATTTTAAGTCTGTTTAAATACAGAGCAACTTAAAATTTGTGAAAATGTGTGAGACTAAATGACCTAACAGTGTTCTTTCATTTCTAGTGTATACTCTTCTAAGCCAAAAAGATACTTTTTAGTGACAATAAAATGTTCCTTAGGCCATAAAACATTTTATTGTTACTAAAATGGACTATCACTAAGGAAAATACTGCTTTGCACAAACAGAAAATACGCATTATTTTCTTTGACTTGCCCTAGACTGGAAAGTAAAAGCCTTTTAAAATCATCTTGGGCAAGTAAAATTAAAACTATTTCATTATTCTCTGATATTTGTACTGGCCAGAACTCTTTAATATAAACACAAGTAGCAAATGCTCAAGCTGACGGAATGTGTTTCCTGAATTCTATCCTTTAGAATTAAAAAAATAAAAAGGTAGCACAAAATTTTAGCTTTTAAGTTTTGATTCGAATAAAATTGGGCTTGTTCATGTAAGAATAAGTATCAACCATGACTTTTCTCTAAAGAATAATGGTGCAGATTTAAATCTATAAAAATGCTTTATCTAAAAGAAAAACCTACAGTTATAAATTTGTTCCAAGCAAATACTAACAGAAGATGATGAAGTACTTTGCAGCATAACAGGGAGAAATAATTTAAAAAAATCCGGATCAAGGGTACATTATAAATGATAAAACTTTACTAAAATTAATTTTATGTACATTTCTCTATCTACATATAACTACTGAGTTCCCTGAATTGTTCTATTTGACCTGTGCAATGGAGAGAAAGTCTGAAAAGATTTTGTAATAATAAAGCTGTAAGAGTCATTATTTTTATTAGTGAAAATAAATGAAAAATTGAAATATTTATAACAATGTCTCATGATAAATTTTCATTTAGTATAAAAATAAGATTTTTCCAAAAGACACAAATTTTGCTTTTTACTTCATGGCTGTGCTTTAGACACCTGAAGACAAGCCTACCAGTGAATAGTTAGGTCATTAAATAACTAAGAAAACTTTCCTTGGGGCAGAGTAGTTCAAAAGTTCATGAGCCCAAAGACAATTCTTTCTATTTTTGTCTGGCCTCTACAATCAGATAACACCAAAAGAATCATCTATCACTGCCGCGCCATACAATATTACCACACTGTCAGAGATGAAGGAAAACTTCAAGTGTAGAGAATGACAAAGCAAATACATAATGTTTTTAAAGGTATAAGAAAGAGTATTTCAGAAAACAACTTCTGAGGCCTCTTCTTCACCAACTAATGCTCTATCTAGTTTTATTCTTTGCCTAAATGAAGGCTTGAATTGAGTCAATCATTTTAAAAATCAGTTTCATATTAACAATAATTTCTATACAAGGTTAATCAACTTTTATTGACTGAAAAAGTTGAACTGTGGTAGCTAATATACCATCAGAGAGAAAATAACAGAACAAAACCGTATGATTTTCTTTACTCAACAAATAGACTTAGCTTATTCATCTTTAGAAACATAAAAAATTTGTGTACCTCACTGTAAGAGGTATACATGAAATTTAATAAAATAACTCACTGTTTTAAAAATTGCTGAGCATATTTTTTGTTGTATTTGGAAACTGCTATTTTAGAAATAAAGTAAAATAATTACTGTATAGGTTAATAACTAAATTTTTCTTATCAGAAAGCTTCTACAAATATGGATTGGAGAGATCAAGTTCCATAAGCAATGAGTATCCTAAATTAAGGATCCCTATTTCTAAAATCTTCAAATTTCACATACGTAAACTACAAATTTTACCTAGAAAAAAAAATAGCAAGAAATCTATTTCTAAAAACCCATCTGGTTTTATGGCCATTAGTCATGTTTGTGATTTTAGTCACTGTAAATGTTTATATAAAAACAATAATAATTTTACTTCTGATGGTATAATTGCTCAAAAACAAATTTGAAATAAAATATGCACATTAATTAAAAAAACAGACATCTAAGAAAAACAACACAACCCCATACCCAAAACAGTTAAAAATTATTTCCCCCTCTAGTTCTTCTAGAGTAGCCACCTGTTGCCCCCTATACTGCCATCTGGTCTATGGTGACTGTTTCTTGCTCTGCCGTTGCAGCTTGGGCTTGGGCTGATACTCTGATGCTGAAGTCAGCAGTGTGGTTGGGACAAGAGTTTCTGTGGCCCTGGTTAATCAAAGCTCTGGAGAATGAAAAGCTGTATGGACCTACTTGAAAAGAATGCTTAGTTTGAAGACTGTATTAGCCAGTAAAGAGTAAGATGAAGGGTTGACACTGGAAATATACTGCGAATGAGGGATGTATCAATGACAGAAGGGGTGGAAAGTCGTCAGTGAAGATAGGGGAAGGGGAAATAGGATGGATCATCTATTTCCAAAATGTTAAAATTATAAATCAGGAACCAACAGGTTGAACCCAACATCCACATCAACATCTATGGGTGAGGAAAGAAAAAAATACATAAAGTGGTATTTCCCCCAAAGTCACAGCATATTAATGACAATAAGATAAAAAACCCCAAACAAAGAGGATTACATCAACCTAATAAAACACATCCAATCCTCCATCACCCAGCTTCAATAAGTATCAGTTCATGGCAAATTTTACTTCGTTTATACTCTCACCTACTATCCATTCTCATAGGCCGTTTCAAAACAAGTTCCCAGTATCAAACCATTTTAGCTATAAATATTTCTGTACATATCTCCAAGATATATTTAAAAAAAAAAAATCAACTCTCTAACACTATTACCACACCTAAAATAATTAACAACAATTTCTTAATGTAGCTCAAAATCTGGTTAGTGTTAAGTTTCCTATTGCATCAACTTATTTTTCAGTTTTCTTGTTCAAACCATAATCTTAATAGGGGCCATACACTGCAGCTGAATGACAGATCTTTTAAGTCTTTTTTACTCTATTCAATTCCACTGCTTGAAATTTATTTGTTGTTAATTCGTTTGCAAGAGTGATTACTTGCCCTGGCTGGTGTGGCTCAGTGGACTGAGCACCAGCTTGTGAACCAAAGGGTCACCGGTTCGATTCCCAGTCTAGGGCACATGTCTGGGTTGTGGGTCAGGTCCCCAGCAAGGGGGTGTGCGAGAGGCAACCACTCCCTCTATTTCTCTCTCCCTTCCCCTCTCTAAAAATAAATAAATAAAATCTTTAAAAAAAAAAGTGATTACTTTAGCAAACAAGCCAAATAAAATGAAACAGAAAACTTAAATTGTGCAACTTTTTGCAACATTATTCATCATCACATTGCTATACAATTATCCTCACAAATATACTCCAAATCTATGAATATCATTCAAGTGGTTTTATGTGATAGTTGATACGAACAAAGCATTCAAAGCTCTTATAAATGACCTAAAAAACTGAACATAAACAGGTACCCTATTTTATTTAAGGCTTCAAATGTTTAATCAGGTAAAATATAAAACAATATTCAGAGATATAAGGGGTATAACTAACTCAAAATTTTATAAGTCTGAAACAGAATTCATCTCTAACAATCTCTTCTGACATCTCTTTCCTCTTAGCTCCCCAATAGCCCCAGATCCCCCATCACAGTACCTCTAAATTTTAGAACATTAGGACAATGTAACTTTTAAAATGGATTTGTATTAGCTTAAATATTTCTAGAACAAGAAACTTTTTAAAGTAATGAAATGACAAATATTATAATAAACACACGTGTTGAGGCTTGAAAATGATATAGAGAAACAGGCACTAAGACACAGCAAATTGGTACAACTTTTCTGGAGGGTAATTAGGCAATATTTATTATGAACAATTAGAAATATTCATTCCTTTGATTCTGTAATTGAATTCTGGGAATGTGTTATATGGAAATAATCAGAGATAAATACCTGGAAAAACCTATCATTTGAAACTTAGGTGTATGAAGTATATCCTCAAGTACCCTCTATTGTTTTTCTTTCATCTCGGACTTACTGTTTTGTACAATATGACTTTTATTTTTACTTCACAATATAAATACAATCCCTGCCCCCCAAATTAGTAAGTGTTTCCTCTAACTTGAACCTAAAAAGTCTTATTAACATCCATTTTAAAAAAATGGCATGGCTCTTCTAGTAGCATTACTGGTGGCAGTAATGTCGTATAGAGATAACCACCAATAATTTCAAATTTTACTTTTGTAAGTAAGAAACTCCCTATATCAAAGTTGTTTATTATCTGCAATCTTAAGAAACCGAAGGGAGTTGAGGTCACAGAGGAGAATTAATTTTTATATTTTAAGAACTTTTAAGTTTTTAAAAAAATTTTTTTATTGTATTTTTTCCCATTACCATTTAGTTGCCTTGCACTCCCCACCCCCTCGAAATTTTGTATTAGCACAATAAAATATTCAAGTTGATAAGTTTAGATACGTCTTACTGGCATCATTAGGGAACATATATCATACGACTATAAGGTAATGAGTTCAAAATAAATATGATAATTCCAAATATTTAAATCTGTAATGCTGTAAGTTATTTATGATAAATTGTTTAGAGAACCTTACCATTGGGATTTCCTTCTAAAAGTGACATGTTAAAAAAAATGTGATTTTTCTTAAAACTATTACTAAATTTAACTACATGTCATTATATAAGTCTATTTAGCAAAAGGCAGACATTATCTTAGGAATTGGTGGTTCCCCTTTGTCTCCCATAACAAAATATTCTGTCCATAGTAGATGATAAATAGACTGTTGTGACAAAGATTCTCTCCCTGACAAACTTCTCCTCAGGCTCTTTTGAGCTGCTTCAACTGGGCCTCAACTTTTGAACTCCTTGTCTTTGCATTTTCCAACTTTAGAAAGAATCCTGCAAAGTCAGTTTGGCCAGAATCCCCCATCCTTGATATCTGATCATCCTTGATATCTGACCAGGTTACTCATGCTCTGCCGTCTCCCAGGTGATGTCCGATCACACTGGCCTATCTTCACCAAGAATACAGTTAGGTTGGTTTGGCCAGAATCCCCCTCTATCTCTGATGTTTACTTTTAGTAATTTTCCATACACTGACCCTACCCTGCTCCCTGGCTATAAATTCTCACATTAACTTGATGTATCTGGGGCTGAGCCCAGTGTTTCCCTCCAACAGTGAAACACTACTTGCAGAGAGTCCCCATACCTTTTGTGACAGTCCCCCTGAATAAAGTCTGTCTTACTATTCTTTAATAAGTGTCATGAGTAATTTTTTCTTTAGGAGGTGTTAGGTTAAACTGTATAGTACTTTGGTCTCTAATGTGCCCAACTTCCTATTTTTGTGCCTTTTTACCTTTCGAAGTCCAAGAAAGTGAAGATAAACTGACTCACGGAAGTACTGTGAACCAGTAAAAAAAAAGTACAGTATTTAGTAGTAGCTTCTTACCAGGACACAGGTAGAAAATGGAAGGGATTGGAAATAATTCCTAATAGGGATGAAGATAAAAGTATTCCCAAGTATTTAGGAAATAATGCAATCTGGAATTTATCTGAAGGAAAGTTTGAAAAGTAATCAGCCTTTTAATTAAGTAAAGCAAGTTAGGATTTTCACTGACTACATGGTTTTTTAAATAACAAAATGTTATTCACTTATTCATATAAAAATTAAATACCTATTTATGCAAAGCACTATGTAAAATTCAAAGATGGAATACATTCCTTGCATCAAGGAACTTATCATCAGGAAGTTAAACACTATATGTCAATCATCTCACAATAAAACTGGTTAGAAAAGCAAAACAAAAATGAATCATTTCAGTACAAAATACTACACGCAAACATTAAAAGAAAGCTAAAAGTATGAAGGAATTCACAGAAAGAAGAGATCTATTTTTTTCTGTAAACGAGTAAGCAAAAAATATTCACATCTGAATAACTGATAATTCCATCTCTCTCCTTAATTTGGCCTTTAAAAACCTTTTCTTTATAAATTGACATATTTGTGTGACAATTATGTCTCAGGTTTACTTTAAAATATCCCAGTAAAAATAAATAAAAATTCAATAAATTTAGGTAGGGAAGATAAAACAAGAATGAAAGGATCCTGAGTTGAAGCTTGGTGAAGGGTTCAACAGAGTTTGATATATTAATGTATATCTGAAAATTTCCATACTAGAAAGTAAAAAACAAATTCTGTTTGAAAAGAACCAAATCAATTAATGACTCTCTAAAGCAGAATATCTACACATTAGAGTAACAGAAAAACAATACAAGTACAAAAATCATTTAAACATGTACTATGTATAAACTAAGACAGTTAAAGGAAGTGTTATTTAAATCAAGTTATAGTTTTATTACCCCAAAACATAAATTCTAAAAATATTTTATGTATTCTAATTTACACAGGACTTTAGACTGTTAAGGTCACTATTCTCTTAATATGTCAAAACATAAATAATATGCATTATGTAGCACTGTGTTACTTAAAATAGGTTTAGTTCACTTTTTTGCAATTATGGTACTTTTACAAACCTGACGGTAGGCAAAGAAAAACTAAAATGTCAGTAAAGTCAAAGAGCGAATTGAAAAAAAAAAAAAAGCAATGTAAGACCTCTGAAAACATGTTAAAACTTCTTAAATATACCAAAAAAAAAAGACCTTTGGTTTTATTTTATTCCTAATAGTTATAACTTGAATATATCTAGAAGTTGCTTTAGCTGAGCAATCAACCTGTCAACATGTCAACTTACGCTTAAAAGTTACCAGTATGCTCTCTAACAAGTGTACTTACTTGCTGTTTCAAAACGAGGTTTTTCACTCCTTCCATCACAAACTGTGATCCTGTATTCATGACTCGTGATAAAAGACTAGGGGCAAAAAAAGGGGATCACAATAAACATAAATTATCGCTCCAATATATTACAGATCAAATATTTGCCTGATTACATACCACGTGCTGATGCCCTCAGTAACTACTGTCTTTGTTTTTGCTAAACAGAAGTAACATGAGAATTTCTGCTTCCATGGTATTCCTGCTGCAATTTTATTTAACAATAAAAAAGTAATAAAATACTCTGACTAGTCATTAATTATTATTCAAATGTAAAAATAAAGAGCTGCCTTCAAAATAAACATTTTAATTGCTTAGCCTTAGCTATAGTTCTTAGGCAAATTATAATTGGGGAAAAACTGCTTGCTTTCCTGATTGCCTTAATGCTAGGGCAATACAATTAAAGATAGTAAATTAAGACACGTTGCTTTAGTAATTCAAAACATACTAACATATTAAAAACATATATACCTGTAATATGATGAGTAGATTAAAAGTTACTGTGTTCACTTTATCATAGCAGCTAAATCCAATTCTGTATTGTATACTGTCTTCCCCACTATACATAAAATCTATCATATAAAAATGTGACGCAAACACACCTAACGAATTTTTCCTCAATTCTAAAGAATGTTGTGTAAATTTTTAACATAAAAAGTAACACCATCAAATGATTTGCCATATTAGTTTTATATTTCTGTCTCCAATAGTTTCTCATTTGGGATCAAAGGGTGCTTTGTGAGACAGATTGGTAATCCTGTATTGTATCGGAAGGCCAGAGATAGCCTTTAAGTCACCCAAAGTGTTCTGGTAACATTTTATTAAAATCCTCAACGATAAAACCTGTAAGAAATCTAATAGGCTTTTAATATTCAATAAGATTTAAGACATGAAACTGGTAAGTCTATTTATTACACACATGAAAGTAATTTTCCAAATATATTTTCTCATTCCCTATCTTGTCCTTATCCCATCTGAAAGGAAGAGATGGACGAGATGGAAATCCTTTCTTTAACAGAAACAGCAGAAAGTAATCTTTGTTGGAATGGACGTTTTTCAGGGGACTCCCTGGCATCAGACGACTCTGAGGGAGTGGGCTGGCCTGCAGAGCACTGTCTGAAGGTGAGGCCAGCTGGATAAATTCTGCCAAACGTTTACAGGGCCTTGCGTTATGATAAGTGCTTTTGTTTCTGGAAATTGTTTCATTTAAAGGGGTGGTTCAGGGTGGGGCTAAGATAAACCTGTTTTCCTCTGGGCTTCATGTTTTTGCTCTAAACTATAAAAAACAAGCTAAGGATTCAAAACTACAGGAAAGAGTAGTAAGAATTACCTTGCTCAGCTCCTTTGAAAATCACACAGACTCTAGTCTAGAGGCTGCTCTGCAGTCAGAAGCCATACCAGCCCTGGGGACTTCCTCCCTATTATTTGGTAGGATGGTCAGGTCTACCTTAAAGCTAGCTCTTGAGTGCCTAGTGGCAAGTCTATCTTAGTTATCAACATTGACATAAAAATGGCTTTATCCTTAATATACCTTCTGAAAATGAAAAATATAATGTTTTAAGAACAGGGAAGTAAAGGAAGCCAATACTCTCATGAAGTAAGACATATTAACTGACATTTTAAATGAAAATTTAAACCATCTAAGAAGCCAAAGGCATGCTTACATTTATTCTCTATCATAATAAAAATATTCTGCATTCAAAGTATCAGTGTGTTTTTAAGGCATAAAAGTCTAATTATGGCCGGAGGACCAAATGAATCCCATCAGAATTATTAAAAATACTTACCCCATTGGTTTAGTGGTAGTGCTGCCATAGCTGGCGGGAGCTGAGGCCATCTTGGCAAAAGCCCTAAGAAGAAAGTTATATGTAAAAGCAGATTATTAGTGTTAACATTCATGTTATTAAAATATCTATTGACTAACTTTAACTTTTACTATGCATTTTCTGAAAAGAGAAATAATTTTTTTACTACAATATTTCAGTATAATTAGCGCCAAAACAATTATGAAAACCAAGATTACATAAATGTAAAATAATGCCCAAGTACAATTAGTAATGAAACCCTGAGATGCTCTGGAAAACACATTAATTTTCTGAACTTTACTATTTTTCTTTTCCTTTCCACCCAATCATTATCATAAAACAGACTTCCTGTCTTAAGAGAACCACCATGTACTTACTGAGTCTCTACCATTTCCCACATTCCATACTCCCACATTTCTAGAACATACCTTTGTTCACGCTGTCATTTGAGGGGTATAAACTTACCACTTTCTTCTCCGATAGAAATTGTACATTTCCTTTTAAGACTCAGCTCAAAACCGTTTTCTTCATTAACACTATTCTAATTCTACTACCCAATAATTTTTCCATTTAGTTAAATCCTAAGCCACATGCTTCAATATGTAATTGCTTTCAGTCATTTATTTTCAAGTCTTTCTAAGTGTCCAGAATCCCTTTTAACTAAACTATAGAATTCTTGAAGGATGGGCAAAAAGATGGCATTTAGATGTGTTTTTAAAATATTTTCCTTCTGGGAATATGCTCACTGTAGAGAATCCAAAAACTAGAATACTTTCAGAAGAACTGTTCTGCTTTGAGGTAACCTCTGTTATGATTCTGGTGTATATTCTTCTACTCCGTGTGCACATAACATATATACCTTTAACAATAAAGTGAATATCATATTGCACATACTGTTCTATAAATTTAAGTAGCATATTATAACATTTTTATGTGATCTTTATTCTTTTATATCCTTATTTAAAATACTTTAGTAAAAAGAAAGGTCTACCTAAATACAAGAAAATCTTATGAGAGTAAAAACAAAAACAAAAACAAAGGAATCACTAAGATGTGATAGTTGAAATGCTAAAAATATTCTATTTCAGTCTGGAGAAATCTGAAACACAAAAATCACAATCTTGTTCAGAAAGGAGGATGTGAAGCAACCGTTTCCAGCAGTAGGCTGGAATTTTTGCCTTTAACAAAAATGTATTTTTCACTGGAAACAACTATATCTAAGCAATAAAGAAGAGATAAATAAATAATACATTTATATGGCTGAATATTATGCAAACACTAAGTACTCCTACTGAAAACTAAGATAATGAAACACTGGTATGATGAAAGGTACTAGAAAACTAGAATATAAAACTGTATCTATTAATAATGATTTTCTGGTTTTTCAAACTACATGTAATATGCACATTAAAGGATATACACTAATGTCTACTTGTATATTCTGGATGTTGAGCTTACAGGTGAATTTTTACTTTCTTTATACCTGAGTTTTATAAAATTTTCCTAATTGGTATAATTCTTATCATTGGAAAAAGAAAGTTAAAATTAGAAATTAAATTTTTTGCTAACCATATGAAATGATGCCCAAGGCTACCTTCCCTCTTATAATAGCAAATGCTTGATTAAGGAATTCCCAGTCATAATTTAAAAAATAATGACATATGACACATAGCCAAATGGGTAAGTTTATATTTTATGAAAACTGGAAAAAATGGTTTTCAGTTTCTCTTTTTAAACAAAGGTTTTTTTGGGGGGGGGTCATACATATATATATTTTTATAATAAGGACACACTCAAAAGAAAATCTGAACAAAGTATGGATAATAAAAAGCACTCATAAACCCACAACTCAGAGATAACCATTGTTAAAAACTTGTTTCATTTCTCTAGCCATACACATTTTTAAAAATTTATTTTTAAATTAGACACAATATTATTAGTTTCAGATGTGCAACCTGAGATAAGACATTTATGTAACTTACAAGGTGATTGCCCTGAGATATCTAGTACTCACCTGACGACACCTTACAGTTATTAAAATATTGACTATATTCTCTATGCTGTATTTTACATCCCTGTGACTATTCTGTTATTACCAATTTGTAATTTTAAATGCCCTCACCTGTATCATTCATTCCCCCCAATCCCTCTCCCATCTGGCAACCATCAAAATGTTCTCTGTATCTATGAGTCTGTTTCTGTTTTGCTTGTTTATTTTTTAGATTCCACATATAAGGAAATCACCTGGCATTTGTCTGACTTATTACAGTTAGCATAATAATCTTTAGGTTCATTACGTTGTTGCAAATGGCAAGATTTCACTCTTTTTTATGGCTGGATCATATTACACTGCATACATGCACCACTTTATCTACTCATCTATTGATGGACACTTAGGTTGCTTTCGTATCTCAGCTATTGTAAATAATGCTGCAATAAACACATGGATGTATATGTCTTTTTGATTTAGTGTATTGGGTTTCTTTGGTTAAATAACCAGAAGTGGAGCTGCTGGGTCCTTCTCTTTTAAAAAATTTTTTTTATTGTTCAAGTACAGTTTTGTTCATTTCCCCCCTGCCACTCGACCTTCCCCTCAACCTTGACCCCACCCCACCTTGACTTTGTCCATGAGTCCCCCATATGTGTTCCTTGCCTACCTTCCTGTTTCCCCTCCGTTTTCCCCGCCCCCCTCTCCTCTGTTCACTGTCAGTTTGTTTTTCAATTCAATGTCTGGTTACATTTAACTTGCTTGTTTGTTCTGTTGATTAGTCTCCACTTATAGGTGAAGTTATATGATATTTTTCTGTTACCACCTGGCTTATTTCATTTAGTAAAATGCTCTCCAGATCCATCCTTGCTGTTGTGAATGGTAGGAGCTCCTTCTTTCTTTCTGCCGTGTATTATTCCATTGTGTAAATGTACCATAGTTTTTTGATCCACCCACTTACTGATGGGCACCTAGGTTGCTTCCAACACTTGGCTATTGTAAATTGCGCCGCTATGAACATTGGGGTACATAGGTCCTTTTGAATTGGTGTTTCTGGATTTTTTGGGTATAATCCCTTCTGTGTCTTTTTAAAGACTTTGTTTTAAGGTCTATTTCATCTGGTATAAGTATTTCTACCTCAGCTTTTTGTTTTGTTTCCATGTTCAAGAAATATCTTCGACAACCCCTTTACTTTCAGTGTGTGTGTGTCTTTTGATCTGAAGTGAGTCTTCTGTAGACAATATATTATGTAAGCGTCTTGTTTTTTTAATCCATTCGGTCAGCATATATCTTTTGATTGGAGCGTTTATTTGCATTTAAAGTAAATGATGACAAATATGTATTTGCTGCCATTTTATTTTTCATATTTTTATTTTTCCCCTCCTTCTTCTTAAAGAAAACCCTTTAACATTTTTTATCCTTACCCAAGGACATGCTTATATATATTAGAGAAGGAGAAAGAGAAATAGAAACATTTATGTGAGAAACACTGGCTGGCTGCCTTTCTTAAGAGTCCTAACCAGGGACTGAACCTGCAACCTGGGAATGTGCCCTGGCTGGGAACTGAACTGCAACCTTTCAGTTTACAGGATGATGCCCAACTGAGCCACAATGGCCAGGGCAACCTTTTAACATTTTTTGTAATACTGGTTTGGTGGTGAACAACTCCCTTTAGCTTTTTCTTGACTGAGAAGCTCTTTATCTGTCCTCCGATTCTAAATGATAGTTTTGCTGGGTAGAGTACTTTTGATTATGGGTCCCTCCATTTTATCACTTTGAATGTTTCATGCCAATCCTTTCTGACATACAAATTTCTGTTGAGAAATCAGCTGACAGTGTTATTGGAACTGCCTTCTGGGAACTGTCATTTTCTTGCTGCTTTTAAGATTTTCTCTGTCTTTAACTTTTGTCATTTTCATTACTATGTGTCTTGGTGTGAATCTCTTTGAGTTCATCTTATTTGGGACTCTCCGTGCTTCCTGGACTTGTATGTCTATTTCCCTCACCAGGTTAGGGAAGTTTTCCATCATTATTTTTTCAAACAGTTTTTAAATTTATTGTTCTCTTTTTCCAGCAACCCCAAGATGAGAGTGTTGCTATGCCTGAAGTGTCCCAGACACATTTTTGCTCATTTTTATGGATTCTTTTTTCTTTTTGCTGTTCTGATTGGGTATTTTGTTTTCTATATTCCAAATTGCTGATTCTCTGCTTCATCTATTCTACTGTTAATTCCCTGTAACTTATTCTGTATTTCAGTTACTGTATCCTTCATTTCTGACTGGTCTTTTTTTAATGGCTTCCATGTCCTTTTTTATGCTGTTGAAATTCTCATTAAGTTCCTTGAGCATCTCTATAACCAGTGTTTTGAACTCTGTATCTAGTAGTTTGCTTGCCTCCATTTCATTTATTTCTTTTTCTGGAGATTTCTCCTGTTCTTTCATTGGGATTTATTTCTTTGTCTCCTCATTTTGGCTCCCTCCCTGTGTTTATTTCTATGTATTAGGAGAGCTGCTATGTCTCCTGGACTTGGTAGAGTGGTCTTTTGTAGTAGGTGTCCTCTGTGGCCCCAGGGGCGCAGCCTCTCTGATCATCTGAGGCTGATGTCCAGGTACACATCCTGTGTGGACTGTGTGCACTGTCCTGTTGCAGGTGAGCCTTGACTGCTGTTGGCATGTCACTGGGAGGGACTGACCAAGGCTGACTGGCCGTAAGGACTGGCTATGACCACACTGGAGGGGTTGCAGTGCAGGGGTCAACCCCACGGAGCAGAACTCACTCCAGGGGGTTTTTGGTGTTGGCAGAGTCTTCCCCTTGAGTGTGTGTAGAGGTGGTTGGGTTATAATCCCGTGTGGTCTGAAGCTGTCCACTGGGTGCACTGGTTCTGGGGCTTTCCATGAGATACAAGGTTAGCCACTGCCTGTGCCCTGCCCAGGGCGACCTGGCGTAAGGTACAGAGCAATCAGCAGAAAGCTACTACTTGCACTGGGCTTGGAGGTGCTTGAGAAAGGTCAAGCTGTAAACTGAGATTGGCTGACACTAGTGCCAGTCCTGGGGCCACTTAGCAAGAAGTACAGGGGACATCAAGTCCAGATGCTGCTTGTTTGAGAGATTTTAGGAAAGTCTGAGGTATGTGTCGAGAGAGGCTGTTTGTATGGAAAACCCACTGGAAACAGCTTGTGTGGCAAGTTGGGTGGGGCAGCGCCTCAGGGAATCACCAGGGCAGGATAAAGAGTGTTAGCCAAGTTGATGGAGACTCAGATATGGCAGCCACCTGCCAGCTCTGCAGGGGGCGGTCCCAAGAAAAGGAACAACGGCCTCCGCCAGCACTACAGTCCTATGTGGCGTCTTGTTTATATCCACAGTTACAGGACTTCTGCTCTGCCTGACTTCAGGCAATTCTGAATGATGGTTGTTCTGTCTAGCTGTGCATATTTTTTTAAAAAGCTGACATCAGAAAACATTCTTGTAGTCTCAAGACAATTATTTTAAGGAATATTTTGAAGATAAAGTTTGTTGTAGAAAAATTGGGAAAATAAAGATAAGCACCCCCAAAGAAAAAATTCTTCCACTCAAAGCTAGCTAATAATAACATTTAGGTGTACATCACTTCAGCTATGTAATTATATGTATATATGTGTATATTTGTACACACACATGGATGGATAAATTGATATTAGGGATCACACTGTAAAAAATGTCATCTAAGTTTTAGCTGAAATATCACCTCCCAGAGCCTTTTCATATCTCAACAAATTTAACTATTGCCCTTAACAAGTTAAGATCGTACCACTTGGTTTTATTTGCTTTCTATTACTTAATATGATTTAACATTATTCTGTTCATTTGTTTGCTTATTTGCTGATTTATTGTTCCCTCAGCACAAATGTAAATTCAATCAGTGCAGGGGCCTTCCTTAGGGGAATACAGTGTTCACCATTATACTCCCGAGGTCTAGAAGAGTCCCTAGGCACGCAGGCAAAGGACATGGATATTTGCCAAACAAATCATGATACACTGTGACAAACTTCTATTTCAATTTCAATGTAACATGCACATTCCCCAATATTATTAAATAAGTCTTCTGCAACATGATTTTAATGACTCCGTTGTACTGTATCTTATAGAAATGCCATAATTCATTTATGAATCTTATTGTTGGACATTTAGATTGGTTTCCAAAATTTCATTATTGTAATTACTTCTACTATTTTAGAACTCCAACACTCTGGGATAAATTCTTAAGAGTAGACACTTTAGATCAAAGGCATTTTATTAAAAAAACTTTATATCATGCAGCAAAATTGTGACAATTTATATTTCTAACAGCAGAGTATAAATGCACCAATTAATTTGCTTGTATCCTTGGCACACTATTTTGTAAATCTTTGCATTATGTTAATTTGTATTTTTCTGATTACTAATGATATTAAAATTTTCTTTTAATATTTTTGAGACATTTGATCCAAAACTTCATTCTTTGACTTTCTCATCTTATAAATGAAAAAACATAAACATCTCTAGGGAAGAAAGACATCACTATTTTATGTAATTTTAAGTTGTAAATAGGGAGGACAGATAACAAAATATTTATACTACTGAACAAAAAATATTAAGGCACTGTTCAGCTTTCTTAGTAACACTGCCACTTTCTTGAGAATTCAACTTTCACTGTACTCTCCTAAATGAAAAAAGATTAAAAAGGAAAATAAAACTTACTTCCATTGTTTGATATACTGTAAGGGATTAAGGTTGCATCCTGCATCAGTTAAAGCTTTTTTGTATTGCTCCAAATCAGCCTGAAATAACCAGAGAACAACATGACAAAAAAATTTCCTTTATGAAAGAGAAGACCATTTTGTTTGTTGTCGTTTGATTACTCAAAAAGTTAGACCAAAGGCATGAGTGTGACTTTGAGGAACCCAAGCAGAGAGCAACTGTATCTTAAGTGAGTATCCAAGTGAGTCCCTGAGACAAAAAAAAAATAATGAAAACTATCTCTGACAGGCTCCCAAATCATGTTATAAAGCACAATATTTTGTCATCCCTCAATAAGTCCAACATAGTCAGTTTTTTCTCTACCGCTGAAATAGCTTGCCTTTCCTTAGGATACGCGTTAAATGAGGAGTTGGCTTGACCAAGAATATTTCAAAATGACAAACACAAGAGGAATGTCGCTGACAGAAGGGAACTGCAGATTCACGTTTTCCCATCTCACATTCACTGCAGAGGCCCAAATTCGTTCACACAATAGAAGGTGTGTTATACTTTTTAAATAATTGTTTTCTCTTTCTTGCTTTTTTAAATTTCCTGGTGAGTAAATCTAGTTGAAATTGTGTAATTTATAGGAGCTTATTATCAAGTGACTCCGTTATAAAAATTTTATAAGACACAAACCTTTAAGCTCACTTTCAACCAGAGATGTTTACTAGTTTGCATTTTTGAGGCTATTAATCTGATTATCAGTAGTCATAATTTTCTTCAAGCCTTTTAATGATCACTTAAACTTTTGAAAAAACATAATCCATAATTACCAAAAATAAATGAAAATAAAATAATGTGGTCAAATTTCAAAGATCTTGAATTAAGTTATAAAATCATGTATTCTTAAGAAAATATTATAAGAATCCCCTAAAATACAGGTACACCCCCATTAATGAGAGAAGTATTTCTAAAAAGAAAATGACACTTTCTTACTGAAAATAAAGGTTAACAGATGTATTCCTAGGATAAAGTAAAACTGACTGAAAGCAAATGATGGGTTTAGTTTGCTGTTTTAATATGCCAAAGATTTCTGACCAAAAGCCCTGAAATATACCAGCCATTAAAAATAAATTCTACCAGCAAAGGAAAAGAGTTTATAAGAGCCATATCATTCCAGATGTCTTCTCCGAACTTCTTATGCTTGATGCTTATCTAGTAAAATGACACTGAGTTAGCATGAGAAAGAGTTAACAGGTCTGTAACCCAGCGACATGACTGATGTCAAAATCAGTACCTTCCTTCAGAGTAAGTTAATTGCCTATACACGCTTACATTTTTTTTTTCCTCAAAAGCAACTGATGACTCATTACTGGAAAAAACCCCAAACAATTAAATTACCCACCACCATGCTCCAGTGAGAAAAAAAATCTAAAAGAAAAATTAGTCATTTTCTAATCATTCTTAGGAATTTATTCTGATACAAAAGTAGTTATTTTATTGCAATACAAATTATTTCAACTTTTTACAGAACTTTTGGGAACACGGGATATTTTCCTTCAAGTGACTTCTCCTCTATAATAGACACTGACAAGACCAACCTTTCAAAAAGCACAGCAAACTTCATTAACTTAGTTTAGAATAGCTATTTTCCAGAAATAAGAATTTTGGCTACTTGAATTCAGTTCATATTCCAACAACTTGAAAGTGGTTACACACTTAATGAGAGAATAGTTCTCTTGGTGACAATAAAAACTGCTATAAAACTCAGCAGTAAATAGAACCAGCCTTAACGAATTGTTTTTCTTTTAAAAAAAGGAATGAAGTAGTTATCTGGCCACAGTGATTTTTACTTCTATTTTTGAAACAAACATGTTATTTCCCTTTCTGCCCAATAAATGAATACAGAGGACATACCTCAGAAGGCGCCTGCTGTGCGCTTATATAATAGATAAGGAACAGCCTCATTTTGTCTTCTGGAGTTCCTGCTACATAGGGGAAAGCAGAATTTAAAAACCCTTCATAATTCTGGTTAAGTATTTAGTTAACACTTATTAGTATATAAATATTCAAGACATTTCTAAATGTGACTAGACAAAATATGGTTCTTGATTCAGCTGATTTAAGGTTATAAACACTATAATTACCACCAGATAAAATACAGGTATGGAAAAATTATATGCTTTGGGATTAAAAAGGTGGGATATGGAAGTCTCTCCATTCTATCTTCCAAACTGTGTATGATACAGAGATTTGTTTTTCAGATATAAACTCAAAAAGAAAGAAAACTATAGGTAGGGTAATCATACAATTCTAAAACCAGATACCACTGAGAGGGAAATGGGATATCAATAACAATTATGTAAGGACAACCAGCATAAAAATGAGATTGTCCTGGGAAACCACTCTTATGGGTACCATAGGTATTAGGTTTTGAAACACTGCTGGCTAAAATCACCTAGCTTAGCCTAAGGTCATACTTCTCAAATTGGGGTCACTAAATATATACTTCTCCTCTTTCTGAAGGGCATTATAACACTTACACAAGATTTAGGAAAATAATATTGAGCTACTACTCTTATTACCCAAAGCCCCAAACTGTCCAGAGAAAATAATTTATTCTCCCCTCTGCTACTGGGTTAACTCGTTTGAAAAGTGATAAAAGTCACAGGTAACTCAGTTTCACTACTCAACAAATAACAATATGCACTGCTACTTCAAATTGTGTCCTAATACTCAAGAAATGAGAGTTGTTATACTTTATTACAGAATAAAAACTAGGGCAATTTATTTCAAAAAATGATTGATGAATCATCGATTTTAAAAAAAATATGGTTAGTATCCAGGCACCACTCTCCTTAAGAATAAATAAAATCTTAAAAAAAAAGGAGAGAATCCAGACAGCCGTCCTCAAACTATCCTTACTCCCTGTATTTGACAAAGAATGATGATAAAGAGCTTTCTCCAAAGTTCTCATGTTTACCAATAAATATAGTATCTTGGACACTTTGAATATTAGGTTATCAGGTCCTTGGTCTTGTCTAAATCCTAGGAGAAAGCTGGTATTTTTGTTTTAGCAGGTCATCAGCCTGGCTGGGTTCAGGTCAAAATTCCCGCTACCTTCCCGTGGGTTGTGGTTCCATCGTTGACTCTACTTTCAAAACCTTTTGCAGTGCTATTGGGATCTGTCTTACTGCCCAATGGTCAACATGGGAGCTGGAAGGTCATCTAGACCATCACCTCATAGTCTCTGGAATGCTGTTTTAGGATCAGATTCACATATATGCAGCACAGAGGTGATCCTGGCTATTTATAAACAACTTGATAGGGCTGCTTTCCTGGGCTCCTTCCTCGCTGCAATCTCCCCAGTACTTCCCAGTTCCCTTGGCCCTCCCTTTTCGGTGCTCTAGCCAAAAAGTTTTCACTTTAGTTACCCTGTTCCACTGTACATTTCCATCAACTGTGACTAAGCAGCTAGAGGATAAAGAGAGGAAGTGGGCAGAGATAGAAAAGGGTATAACAGGGGGGATAAACAGTAATGAAAACATACAAAAAAAAAAGTAAAAAAAAAAAAGGATCATGGAGAAAAAAAAGAGCGACTGGGTTTGCTCTAGGCTCTTGGGCCCATGGCTCTAAGATAGGAGAGAAAGTGTCCCCTCCCACAGACTTTTAGGGGCCTGTGGGTCCCTGCTGTTGCTTTTAATATCCTCAGCATTTAGCACAGCCTTTTCTCATAGTAGGCACATATTCTGCTTAAAGAAGGAACAGTTCCCATTCTTCAAGGAGAAACATTTTATAGTTGCTACAGTATAAATATATGCCCCCAAACCTCTGCTAAGGTTTTTAAGAGTCATGATGGTAAAGGTTATAGAGCAGGAGTGTCCAACCCACATGGGGTCCGGGATGGCTATAAATGCGGCCCAATACAAAATCGTAAATCTACTAAAAACATTATGAGGTTTTTTTGTGATTACGTGTTGCAATGTATTTAATGTGTGGCCCAAGACAATTCTTCTTCTTCCAGTGTGGCCCAGGGACGCCAAACGGTTGGACAGTCCTGTTACAGGGCATTCGGATGCTTAAAATGAACATGAGCCACAGGGGAACCAAATGGAAATTGTAAGAATGTATCCTTTACAACTACTAGTACTCTAGGGCCTGAGTTACAGCCTGGATACTCTTGTCACACATAAGTTTCTACTGTAACTATACTCTGTTTCCAGCTCATCACATACTTTCTCTCCTTACCTCGGCCCTGGAATCAACCACTTCTTCAATGAGTCCTAGCGTAAAATGGTATTCATAAGGTAAAATCTTTACTAATGGGTTATAGTTGCTCCTAACCCTGTTCAGTTGGCAGAGCTAGAATATACCTATTATATGTACACACACACACACTATTTATTTCTCTATCTGATATGGTGAATATATATAGTGAAAACCCTAAGCCCACACCAACACCTTCAATTCCAATCCAACATTACAGGATTCATTCTAGTTTTCTCACTTTCCATATTTATAACTCCCTTCACTGACTCCCTTTATATTATCTGATATTTTTACTTATTTAATCAGTCCTCAGTATGTAACAAAGATCTTTTCTCGGCTGCCACCCCTTGCCTGCACGGAAGCCTCACTCCACTTGGGCTCTGATTCCCTGCAACAGACCCACCTGCATGCCTGGCCATACTCTCACCCCTTCTGGGTTGATGATGAGTTGACCGGTGCAGCAATCTGTTAGAGCTCTTACACCAGGGGCTGGGTTGTTCCTATGTGTGGACACTGTTCACTTCACTCGACATGAACACCTTATGCTAGGGTACCAACACCCGCATCACCCCACACACAGAAGCCCTTCTCATTCTGCTCAGGTTCCAACATCTTGTTCTGGGTGAAAGTGACACCAGACTTCTGCTTGGCATAAATGCCAACCTTGCTCTGCCTTATTTAGCGTCTTCAAAAATAAATTGTTTGGGACTGGGTGGGGGTGAGTGGAGGGACTGAGCAAAAAAAATAAAAAATAAATTTAAAAAAATTGAGAAACAGAAAAAGAAAAAGTTCTGTTTGCCATTTTATCAACAGACTATTTGCTTTAATTTTACTCAATAGTTATTATAAATAACTCTGAAATAATGGACATATATATTTTGCATTTTTCATTGTAAAGTGCAAATATTTAAAATGCTATGATCTCACTACAAATCTAGCTTTTTAAAAGCGTGAGCAATACTTATAGTTTCTCAGAAGTTTCATGACTAGAACCTTTAATTACAAACAATTTTGACTTTTTAAAAATTGCTTTTCAATGTGAAATAAAGTCTAAAGCTTGTACTAAAACTCTAATTCAAAAACCATCACTGGGAGTAGCTTTTGTGCAAAATATGAGATGAATAGAGCTTATATGCACTTTATTCATTTGAAAAAGAGCTGAGATTTGAATCGGAAACTATTCTGAAATGATCAGTAAGTCTATAACCCCATGTAGATCCCATCATTATAATTAAAGCAATGATTAAATTACATTTTCCAAGTACAAATACTTATATCTTAAGAAAAATCTAACACACACATATTTAGATGAATATAAAATACACAGAGATTGACTAAAGAGTTTCTTTAAAAGTGAATTTCCTAAGTTCTGGCCGAGTAGCTCAGGTTATTAGAGCACTGTCCCGTACACCGAAAGGATGAGGGTTTCTGATTCCAGGTCAAGGCACATGCTTAGGTTGTGCGTTTGGTGCCCAGTCGGGGAGCATGGTTTCTCTCTCACATAGACGTTTTTCTTTTGCTCTCTCTCAAATCAATAAAAACACACCCTTGGGTGAGGATTAAAGAAAAAAGTGAATTCTCTATATATTTAAAATATAATTCATTTTTAAATACATCTTTTTAGAAAACTCTTTAGGCTTAAACCAAAGTAATTAGAAAGTGTATCACTTAGAGACAACTACTTTGAATGTTATACCTTTCTGAAACCAGCAGAAATTGAGCTTAAGATGTATCACTTTAAATGAACACAAAAGTGCTTAAATACCACCAAAGAAAAGTTCAATGAAATAAAATCTACCTTTTTCTACTTTAGGAAGTGCCGTGTTACAAGCTTCTTAAAAGAAAATTGTTCATTTAAGTATCTCAATATTAACAGATTGTCAGAAAAACAATAAATGTATTCAGATTTTCCTAGAATTGAAAATGCTGGATTCATCAGATGTGAAACTTACATTAACCTCAAAGTTATGGTACATACCATCAGGGTCTGATATTATATCTAGAAGAGATTTATCCAGAGTAGTTTTGCTCATTAATTTTTCTTCACATTCAAAATATATATCTAGTTTTCTTGCCTGTTTCAAAATAAATATTAGATTAGAATATTTCAAGTAATAAAAACACACTAAAGGGTTCTCATCTTAGAAGTTTCTATTTTTTATGATGAATTTTAAAAGCAAATGTTCATTTCCTAGTAGCGTTTATTTTAAAGTCTCTTACTTCTGACCATATACTTAATGTAGAAAACAACAGATTGACTATTTTGTTTACCATATTCAACTTATAAATTCAAAATTAATTCTGTATTTCATATTTATATCAGCAAAGCTAAAAATCACAGAAATCTCAATACTGTGTGAATTAGTAACTAGCATAAAAATAATACTGTATTCCATGCAAATTAATGGACATGTTATGGGTTTTTTCTTTTAGTGCACAAATCCAAATATTTTCACCTTAACCGAACAGAAAGTTATCCTAATTAAATTACTTTTAATGTTTTTTAAATAAAATTGTTTCTCCTTATTAAAGGTCCTACTTAATACTTTGAAGTTTTAGATAATGTAAAACTACTCAAAACTTAGCTGTTTGGTATCACACCTTTTCCCAAATTTGAAATCTGTTGATCAAAATTACGTGAATGAAATTAACATGTTAGGATCCTTCAAAGGAGATAAAAATTATTACCAAGTATCTATTAAATTATGTTGCAGATAATGGAAAAGAGAGAAAAGAGCATGTTTTCTGTTGACGGTGTTAACACTCTAAGGCAGCGATTTTCAACCTTTTTCATCTCATGACACACATAAACTAACTACTAAAATTCTGCAGCACACCAAAAATATATTGTATTTTTTGTTAATCTGACAAAAAAATAGGTATAATTTTGATTCATTCATAGTGGATGACTATTGTTGTGTTAGCTGTTGTCATTTTTTAATTTGCTAACCTAAAGAAAAAGAGGTCAGTGTCCCTGACTAAATAGTCAGGGATTATGTGTTTTAAAAATTCTTGTGGGACACCAATTGAAAACTGCTGATCTAAGGGGAAATAGAAACCATTTATGAAACAGAATATTTACAGATACCAACAAAGAACCAATACATAAATATAGAACATAAATAAATATATAAAACTAGATGACAGAATTAAATAGATAACCAATTGTGGAGAAGGAAGAGAGAAAATTTGAGCTAATTTTTGAAAGTGATTTGGAGACAGGGACAGGTAAGAGTCATTTCAGCTAACGGGAACATAGTAAAACATAATCAGACTGGAGAAATCCGAATGGTAGACTAAAAAGTGGTTTCACATGAGGCAAAAGTAGATAAGCCAGAATTCCTCAATCCAGCTACTCTGCAGTGGCACACAAGGCCAGAGTTTTAAACAGATGAACTACTCAGTTTAAAATTCCAAACAACATAAAAAGGTATACATTGAGAGCTGTCCTTACCCCTGGTCTCTTCCACTCTATTTCCACTCATTCCTACATGTATTTGTTTCTTGTATAGTTTTTCAGTTTTTTTTTCTTGCAAATGTAAGCAAGTAAGGTCTATATCCTAATATTCCCCCATTTTCTGACACAAAAGGTAATATACTGTATTCTTCTGTCCCTTGCTTTCACTCAACAATATATCTCATATCAGTACATTCAGAATTTCCTTATCAGTGACTCCTGATTGGAATATATAATAAAGTTTAGGAGAGTTTTACTTTTTATAAACTCTTTGGCCCTTCATCATCTTCAGGCTCTGAGATAGAAGCTATTTTAGCTACTGTACAAACCTATTTTGAATACCAAAATAGATGAGGTGAAGTTTTAGGAATGGAAAAATATAATATTAAAAGTGGACGAAAGAAAGAGGAAAGAGAAAAGAGATCCTAGAAAAGAGACCATGGTAGTGGTTGTGGGCTTGGAAAGGAAGACACAGATAATTAATAATTACCATGAGAATAGCTAAGAAAAGCAAAGCAATGAAAAAAGTCAAAGATAACTCCTGGAGAACTAAGATGATGGTGGTAGGAATTACATTAATGTAAATATTAGATTGGGAAAGGCTAATTATCCACAGACTGAAGCCAGAAATGGGGGAGGAGGACTGTGGTAAAATAAGATGTTAAGCTGACTTGTAGACCCCCAAAATCTGCTCCAGCCAACCTTTCTGTCTAACCACTATACACTAGGATAAGTTCCCTCTAGTCGCATCAAATAACTCACTGACTTTTCATTAAGCATTGTGTATCCAAGCATAGGCCCTCATTATTCTCTCAGCTTTTAAAAAATACATTCCTCTTCAATCTCATACCGGTGAGTTCTACTCATTGTACAAGGACCAGCTTCTTTGCGGCTCCTTCTTCAATCTTTCCTTTCCCCTACCTCCCCCTCCCTCGGTCTCTTTCTCAGCTGTCAGAATTTATTACTTCTTTACATGTGTACCAACAGCACTTTACATACTTCTCCATAGTAACAATAATCACACTATATTCTTCTTTTTTGCATGCTATCCTTCTCAAAGTGTAAACTCCCTAGAGTGTATCTAATTAATCATTTAATCCTAATAGTCTAATGAAACACCACAGTTCATAACAAGGACTTGACAAAATAACTGTTGAATTTCTCAGCTAAGATCACGACATACACAGAGTAGTAGTCATCATTAAAAGTCATGAGCCCTGGCTGGGTAGCTCAGTTGGTTGGAGTGTTGTCCTGATACACCAAGGTTGTGGGTTCGATCCCCAGTCAGGGCATATATAAGAATGAACCAATAAATGCATAAATAAGTGGAACAACAAATTGATGTTTCTCTCTCTCTCTCCCCCGCTTCCTCTCTCTCTAAAGTCAATAAAATCTATTAAAAAAAATAAAAGTCATGCCCTGGCTGGGTGTCTCAGTTGCTTGGAACATCGTCTATATACCAAAAACGTTACAAGTTGAATTCTGTGTCAGGGCACATACTTAGGTTGTGGTTCGATGCCCAGTTGGGGCACAAATGGGAGGAAACTGATTGATGTTTCTCTCTTTCCCTCCCTTCCTCTCTTTCCAAAATCAATTAAAAAACCCCCTTGCCCTACTGGTGTGGCTCAGTTGGCTGGGTGTCGCCCTGCAAAGATGAAGGGTCACCAGATCGATTCTGGGTCAGGGCACCTGCGTGGGTCGTATGTAGCCCGGTCCATTGCTGGCATGTGTGAGAGAGGCAATGGATCAAAGCTTCTCACATTGATGTTTCTCTCCCTCTCTTTCTTCCTTGCTACCCCCTCTCTCTAAAAATAAATAAATAAAATCTTTAAAAAAGTATCCTTAGCTGGGGATTAAAAAAATAAGTCATGAAAGTAGATTAATGAACTTCTAGAGGTGAAGTTCAAGTCTTTAGTGATTTGATACATAAAACTAAGTATGCTAAATGACATAATATAATCTAATGTATGTACCTACATAAATCAGTCAAGAAACATTAGATTCATTTTGTTCTTCCTGCTGTATTAATTTACTCACATTTGAACTTCTAATAAGGAATGAAAACAAAATCCAAAAGCAACTTAATTTGATTGCTAATGGGGAGGGAGCTTCTTTTGGAGGTAAAGAAAATGTTCTAAAATATATGGTGGGTGTGGCTGCACAACTCTGTGAATACATTAAAAAACACTGACTTGTACATTTTAAATAGATGAATTATATAGTATGTGAATTATACCTCAATAAAGCAGTTAAACAAAAGTAACTAAGCCTTTCGATACACTAATATGGAGAGCATTCCATGAAAGAAGGAATGGATTGAGGAGAAATTTTCTAACCTGCATAAGAGAACTAGCATCTTTCAGCATCTATTATGTACCAGGCACTTTACTTACAGTTACGGCATTCGAATGTTTTTAAACAGTGAACCTCAGAACCCTCTCTCTCAAATCAAATCTTCTGCAGTCCCTAAACATAAACTAGATACAAGTAACCAATTAAATGTCTCAAGTGTGCCAGAGAACAGTGCTTAAAAACTACTGACTTAGATGATCTTATTTTAATTCTCCAAATAATACTATGAGCTAGAAATTATTAGTCTCATATTAAAGATGAAGAAACAGACGCACAGAAACATATATTATTCAAGGTTACCAGAGTAGAAGTAGTAGAGTTCAGATTCAAATCCAGGTCAGAATCCAATGTACATCACACATAAAGGGTAGAATAAAAATATATTTTCCTCAAGTGCAATGTATTGCTTCCTTTGTACATGCTTCATGAAAAAAAGTATATTGTCAATTAGTACATAGTTGGGATTTGTAATATACATAATTTATGTATATGTACCAAAAGGTTACTTTGGCCAGAGATATAATATTTATAAGTCCTTTCTCAGTTTATTGAAATAAGGGGTAATACATATAAAGGATTAGAGAAACAATTTCTATAATCCCCAAAATTGATTATTTTTATGCAATATGAGTTCAAAGGAGAATACAATTTGGGTAACGAGTTATATAAAAAAATTAAAAATTAAAAAAAAGGTCAAGATAAACAGATTTTTGGTAGAGTCAATAAATATTAAGAATGAATGAGAATGGAGTTTTAGAGAAAACCAGGAGACTATGTATGGAATATAAATTAGAGCTAGTAAATATAAATTTGAAGAGCCACGAATTTCTCAAAAATCTCTTTTAAAAATCAGCTGTCCCCTTTGCTCACAGTAATGGAAAACTCTTAAGAGTTATCTGGGATATACAAGTACCGTTGACCCTTGAACAACAGGGGTTTGAAGTGTGTGAGTCCACTCATACACGAGGTTTTTTTTTTCAATTAATATACAGTTGACCTTCTGTATCCCGGGTTTTGCATGCACGGATTAAAACCACCTCGGACCAAAAATGCTATTTTTGATTTCAACTGGAGGTGGGTGGTGCCCCCTAGCTCCTGTATTGTTCAAGGGCCAACTGTGACATACAGGTTTTGCCTTTTGAAAATCATTACCTAAAAACATTTGTCATGACCCATATAGGACATGAAGTGAATTCTGTTTTCCTTCCCACAACTGAGGAGTATTTTTCCTTCTTTTTACTGTTCCTCTTTTCATTCTAGCTAGATGACCAATGAAATTATATCTGAAGGTGTTCAGTAACACAGGTGGTTGGTGGGCTGAAAATACCGACTTTAGAGCACCTGCTCGTATGTCAGAGTGACTTAGACAACTTGACTAAAGTTCATCCTATACCTTTACCTCACTTCTGCGCAGAGAAGGGGTAGTGTACTGGTGCAGAACCCAGTTAGGATCTTCAATTTCTACAATAGGTTCATCAACCACACTACTCGGTTATCTCATTTCCAAATACATACATTTTATCTCTCAACCCAAATGACTGAAGTTCCAGTATTCTCGGCCCAAATCTGAATGTGTAACCTCAACTTCTCTGCTAACTCCTATCAAAAGCCCAATTGAAAAAAGTGGTATTATATTAAAGAATGGGCAACTCTTTAATTCTTTCCACTCTAGATACTAAAATGGTATAAACTTAGACCTTATTACCTTGGTGAGTTATAAAACTGCCCTCATTTAATTACATTTTAATATTATACCCTTGACTTTTATTAAAAGCTGCCATGAAATCCATGACTGTAACTGATACTAAAATATGGCATCATCGAATCATTCAATTTAATTTAGATAATGGCTATATGAGCAATGTCTTTTGTAATATGATGCTAAGAAACACTTTGCACAGAATAAGAAAACAAAAAAAAAAAGAGAAATTTCCCTTTCTGATGAGAATTTTAAGTTTTGGGTTGTTTTTTTTGGGTTGAAGCAGATGAAAATAATAAAACCTTGAGCAGAAATCAATGAAATTAAAAACAAGAAATCAATAAAGAAAAATCACTGGGACTAAAAGCTGGTTATTTAAAAGACCTTTAAAACTGATAACTCTAGTCAGGTTAACTACAAAAAAATGAGAGGGAACACAAATGACTAATATCAGAAATGGGAGAAGGGCCATCATTACTGATCCCATGACATTATAAACTAATTCCCTGACAGACAATCTACCAAAACCCACTAAAGGAGAAAGAGATAATTAAAATGGACCAATAGCTATTAAAGAAATTAATTAATAATTAATAAGCTTCCAAAACAGAAAGCAAGTCTAGGTGGGCTCACTAGTGAATTCTCCCCAATATTAAGGAAGAAATTGTACCAATTCTCTATGATATCTTCTAGAAAACAGAATGCAAATGAGAAATTAGATGATTTCCGGCTAAAATCAGGAACAAGGCAAGGATGCCCCCTCTCACACCCTTATTAAACATTATACTAGAAGCCCTAGCTAATGCAATAAACATAAAAATGAAATAAGATGTATAAAGGTTGGGAAGATAGAAATAAAATTGCTTTTTTTTTTTTTTTTTGCAGATGACATGCTTGTCAATGTAGAAAATTCCAAAGAAACAACACAATACTTCTGGAACTAATAAGTGACTATAGTAAGGTTGTAAGATACAAGGCTGATACACAAAAATCAATGGCTACATCAGGAAAAAGGCAAAAACAGCCCCTCACACTCGCCGTCAACATCACAGTGAAGGTCCTAGCTAATGCAGTAAGACAAGGAAAGGAAATCAACGGAATACAGCATGGGAAAAAAAGAAATAAAACTGTCTTTGTTCACAGATGACATCTTGTCCATATAGAAAATACC
Organism: Mormoops blainvillei; assembly: GCA_004026545.1. NCBI lineage: Eukaryota > Metazoa > Chordata > Mammalia > Chiroptera > Mormoopidae > Mormoops > Mormoops blainvillei. Next base: position 81,861 of record PVJD01002275.1, read on the forward strand.
AAAGAAAAAACAAAAATCTCCAGAAACTACTAAGTGACTGCAGCAAGGCTGCACCATACAAGGTTAATATGTAAAAATCTACTGTTGTCCAATATACTAGTAATGAACAATAAAATCTAAAATTAAAGAACAATACCATTTCCATTAGTACTCAGAGCATAAACAAAGGAAAGTTATAAATCTAACAAAATGTGTACAAGATTTATATAAGAAAAACTACAAAATTCTGATTAAAGAAATAAAAAAAAATAACTAAATAAACAAATACCTCATGATCACGAATAGGAGACTTAGTACTGTCAATGTCAGTTTTCCCAGCTTGATCTATGGAATTAACCAATCCCAATGCAAACTGTAGCAAGGTATTTTGTAGATACTGACAAAACGATTCTAAGGTTTATATGGAGATATGAAAGACCCAGAATAGCCAACACAATATTAAAGGAGGAAAAAATAAAGAAGGACTGACAATACCTGATTTTTAAGACTTACATAATAAAGCTACAATAATTAAGACTGTGTGGTAGACAAATACACCAATGGAACAGAAAAGAGAGTGTAGAAATAGATCCATACAAATAAAGTCAACTGATCTTTGACAAAAAAGCAAATGCAATTCAATGAAGAAAGACAATCTTTTCAAAAAATGGTGCTGGGACAACTGCACATCCACATGTAAAAAAATGAATCTAGACACAGACCTTACAACTTTCACAAAAATTAACTGAAAATGGATGATAGACCTAAATGTACACTGCAAAACTATAAAACTCCTAGAGATTACTTAGGAGGAAATTTAGATGACCTTGGGTATAGTGATGACTTTTTACATACAATACCAATGGTATAATCCATGAAAGAAATAACTAGACTTAATTAAAAGTTTCTGTTCTCTTGAAGAGATTATCAAGAGAATGAGAAAACAAGCCATAGAAAGGAGAAAATATTTGCAGAAGACACATCCATTCAAAAACCTCTCCCCTCTCAAAGTACAAAGAACTCTTAAAACTCAACAACAAGAAAATAATCTGATGAAAAAATGGGCCAAAGACTTGCACACCTCACCAAAGAAGATACTGATGGCAAATAAACATATGAAAAGATGTCCCACATCATATGTCATTAGAGATTTACAGATTAAAATAACCAATGAGACTGGCTGAAATCCAACACTGACAACACCAAATGCAAGCAAGGCTGTTTCATTTGGTGTTGAATCATTGCTGGTGGGACTGCAATGGTATATCCACTCTGGAAGGCAGTTTGGCAGCTGGCAGTTAGTTACAAATCTAAACATACTGTTACTATATGATTTAGTAATCATCCTCTTTGTATTTCCCCACCAGGGTTCAAAGCTTGTATCTACCCAAAAACTTTCAAGTGAATGTTTATTGCACTTGTTCATATCTCTGAAAACGCTGAAAGCGACAAACACATCCTTTAATAGTTGAATGGATAAACAAACTGTAGTACATCTAAACCAAAAAATATATAGTCAGCAATAAAAAGAAATGAGCTATCAATCCACAAAAAGACATGGAGGGATCTTCAATGCATATTGCGAAGTGAAAGAAGCTGATCTGGAAAGGCTACATACAATACGATTTTAACTCTGTGACATTCCGGAAAGGATAACACTGTGGAGACAGCAGAAAGAGAGAGTGCTATCAGGGATTCAGGGGGAAAAAAACAGGGATGAAAAGGTGGAGCACAGATAATTTTTGGGGCAGTGAAACTATTCTGTATGATACTGTAAGAAGAATACATGTCTTTATACATTTGTCAAAACCCATAGAATGTAAAGCACAAAGAGTGAAGCCCAATAAACATGGGCTTTAGTAATAACGTATTAATAGTGGCTTGTCAAAGTTAACAAATGGACCATACTAATGCAAAATGTTAATAACAGGGTAAACTGGGGGTGGGTGTTTCAGAGGTTATATGGTAATTCTCTGTACTTTTCACTCTTTTTTTCTACAAAAATAAAACTGCTTTAGCTTTTCTGTGCTATTCTGAGAAGGACTCATACAACATTGTTCTCAGTTCCAGGTAATTTAAAGGGAAAGTTTCACAATGTCCGGAGTCCTTGATATGCTGCAAACAGAGGAGGAGGATGTCCTCAAGTTCCTTGCAGCAGAAAGCCACTTAGGTGGCACCAAACTTGATTTCCAAGTGGAAGAGCACAGCTACAAAAGGAAGAGTGATGGCATCTACATTGTAAGTCTGAAGAGAACCATGGAGAAGTTTTTGCTGGCAGCTCGTGCCATTGTCACCACTGCAAACCCTACTGATGTCAGTGTCATATCGTCCAGGAATGCTGGTCAGCGAGCTGTGCTGAAGTTTGCTGCTGCTATTGGACCCACTCCTACGGCGGGCTGCTTCACTCCTAGAACCGTCAATGACTAGGTCCTGGCAACCTTCCAGGGGCTGAGACTTCTAGTGGTGGTTACTGATCCCAGGGCTGACCACTAGCCTCCCACAGAGGTGTCTCATGTTAACCTGCCTACCACTGCCATGTTACAGTCCTCCTGTGTGGGATGTAGACATTGCTGTCCCTGGCAACAAGGGGGCTCACTCAGTGGTTCTGATGTGGGCCAGTGAGTCTGGAAGCCTACTCGGGGCACCGTCCTGCCAAACACAGGGAAATAATCCTGGACGGACTCAGATTAGTGGCTTGGGGGAGAGGGAACACACCCACCGTCTTCCCTGAGGCCTGAAAGGCACCTGCCATGGGAAACTGAGGAATCGCAGCCTGTTTCCACCAGAAGCCCTCTCAGAAACAGGTCTGTGACCAGTCTAAGATCGACAGCAGGCCATCGGGCAGACAGGCAGAGGTGGATCTTGTAGTGACTTGGGACGTTTGCTGACATCCCCTGAGCCCAGTGCCGATAAAAGTCAGCTTTGCAGAGCAGCCAAGCCTGGAGGAATCAACCACAAACTGGATTGCCTATAGCTTTGAAAAGGCAGCTGAAGGCCAGACGTGGACAGCACCTGACACTGGCTTACACCAGACTCAGACATCAGAGTGGTTTCCAAAGGGAGGAACCAGAAGACAAGGTCTAAACTGTGCTGAGACAAATCCACTTGGTTTTTTACCCCCTATCATTTTTGCTATTTTTTCTTTTTTGTAGCCTTTTAATTATTTTATTTTTTCTTTTATTTTTGGTGTTCTAATTTTTCTGTCTTATCTCCTGTTCTACTCTTATCTTTAATTAGTCCATTGTTCCCTTCTTCTTGTCTTTTATTATTTTTGTTACTTTTCCTGTGTTCCTTTCTCCCGTTTTCCTTTCATTCATTTTGAGTATTAGTTCTCTTCCCCTTTCTCCTTAAACTCACTTTTCTTTCCATTGGTCTTCCCATATTCTTTTTCCTTTTCCCCTTTCTCTATTCCATATTTCTTTCAGCTTTTATTATCTTTTGCTCTCTTGTTATTGATATTGCTGTGGTGGTTGGGGACTGCTTGTTTTGGTGTTATTATTGTGTTGTTTTGCTTTGTTCTTCCAGTATTTACACAATAGTGTACAACATGTAGTGGGGGCTGAGCACCTTAGTCAGCCAGCCAGAGGGAGATCCCACCAACGAATGGGTCAATAACAATCAGGACCCAAATACAACAGAAGAGTCCACATAACCCACACAGAGGACCTTCCTAGAGCATCCAGATCAGGAGATCAAGGAGTCTGCACCACTGAGTCCCACAGGACTCCTAACACACAAGGCCACTCCACAGGACAGAAAGTCAAAGCAAACCAATCTAATACACAGAAACAAACACAAAGAGACAACTAAAATGGAAAGACAAAGAAAAAATTGCCAAGCGAAAGACAAGGAGGAGTCTCCAGAAGAAGAGCTAAATGAAATCGAGGCAAACAATTTATCAGACACAGAGTTCAAAGTAATGGTTATAAGGATGCTCAAGGAACTTAATAGGAACTACATCAGCGTGAAAAAGGACACAGAAACCTTGAATAAGAACCAGTTGAAAATGAAGAATGCAGTGTCTGAAATGAAGAACACACTAGAAGGAATTAAAAATAGACTAGATGAAGCAGAGGATGGAATCAGAAAGTTGGAAGACAAGGTAGGAAAAAAACACACAGACAGAGTAACAAAATGGAAAAAGACTCAAAAAGAATGAGGACAGTTTAAGGGAGCTTTGGGACAATGTGAAATGTAACAATATTCACATCATGAGGATACCAAAAGAAGAAAACGAGCAAGAGACAGAAAATCTGTTTGAAAAAATAATCACAGAAAACTTCCCTAACTTGGTGAGGGAAAAAGTCATTAAGTCAGGACCCTAATCAAGATGAACCCAAAGAGGTCCACTCTAAGACACATCACAATCAAAGTGGCAAAATTTAAAGACAAAGAGAGAATCTTAAAGGCAGCAAGGAGGAAAGAGCTAGCAACATACAAGAGAGCTCCAATAAGGCTATCAGCTAATTTCTCAACAGAGACACTACAAGCCAGAAGGGACTGGCAATGAAACATGCCAAGTAGTGAAAACCAAGGACGTGCAACCAAGACTACTCTACGCAGCAAAGCTCTCATTTAAAATGGAAGGTGAAATAAAGGGGAAAAGACAAAAGAAGGCTAAAAGAATACATCACGATACCAACATTGCAAGAGATGCTAAAGGGACTGTTTCAAGAAGAAGAAATAGAGAGGAACACAGGTACAAAGGGAAAAATGGCGATGAATAAGTACCTATCAATAACAACCTTAAATATAAACAGATTAAAAGCTCCAATCAAAAGACACTGGGTAGCTGAATAGATAAGAAAACATGACTTGCATATATGCTGTCTATAAGAGACCCACCTCAGAATAAAAGACCTACACAGGCTGAAAGTGAAGGGATGGAAAAAAAATCTCCCATGCAAATGGACATGAAAAAGAAGCTGGGGTAGCAAATCTTTTATCAGACAAAATACACTTTGAACAAAGGTCATAATAAGAGAAAAAGGAGGTCACTACATAATACTTAAGGGAGTAGTCCAATAAGAGCATAAAACTCTTGTAAACATATAGGTACCCAATATAGGAGCACCTAAGAAAGAGATACACAGCAATACAGACATTGTAGGAAACTTTAACACTCCACTGTCAACAAGGGATAGATCTTTCAAGCAAAAAAATAAACAAAAATATTACAGCATTGAACAATACTCTATAGCAAATAGACTTGAACCATAGTGCACTGTTGGTGGGAATGCAGACTGGTGCAGCCACTGTGGAAAAGTTCGGAATTTTCTCAAAAAATTAAAAATGGAACTGTCTTTTGATCCAGTGATTCCATTGCTGGGAATATACCTAAGAATCCTGAAACACCAATGCAAAAGAACTTATGCACCCCTATGTTCATAGCAGCACTATTTATAATAGCCAAGTACTGGAAACAGCTTACGTGCCGTTGGAGATGAGTGGAGCAAAAACTGTGGTGCACTTACACAATGAGATGCCACACAGCAGAAAGAAAGGAGGAATTCCTACTTTTTGTGACAGCATGAATGGAACTGGAGGCTATTATGCTATGTGAAATAAGCCAGTTAGTGAAAGACAAATACCATATAATCTCACTTATAAGAGGAATCTAATGAACAGAATAAACTAATGAGCTAAGCAGAACCAGAGACACAGAAACATGGAATAGACTTAGAGCTGCCAGAACAGAGGGAGGAGGGGGAAATGGTGGAAAGAAGGGGATGGGATTAGTCAAAGAACATGTATGAATGACCCATGGACATGGACAATGGTATGGGGACTGATTCTGGGAGCACGAAGTGGGCTGGGCAGAGGTGGGCAAAGGGGGAAAAATTGGGACAAATGTAATAGAATAAGAAAAAAAATCATAAAAAAAAAGATCAGTCAAAATCTAGCCAGCAAAATGCTCTGATTTCTAGTAAAGTTCCTTCTCTACTGTTATCTGGAGAGTAGTGAGCAGTTCATCAAAGTCAGTTAATATAAAGAATGATACAAAAAAAAACACTACGGTGTATATATATAAACATTTAACTTAAGACCTAAAATGTACAATTGTCTGTCAATCTTGATGGAGGCCTAAGACATTTTCTTTGAGTATAGAGGTTCACTAACATTTTTTCCCCCTTCTTGAATAAAGCATGCCTATAAGGGATCACCTATGATTTCCAGTCTGTTTCTTTGAAGCGAAACAAAAAATTTATTGACATTTGCAAAGCAATTTCAGTAGTTTTGAAATTTTCTAATCTTTTACAGTTTTTAAATCCACTACTAATTTAAATAATAATTAAATCACCACTTTAGTCTTTTTAAGATGTGAACTCAAGTTTTCTAGAAACAATCCTCTTTTCCTATTCATAAACTGATATAGGTAGATTGAAATCGAATAGAAATAGCTTCTTTGGTAAGCAAAAATTCAATGTGTAAAACATATTAGTTGTCGGTGGTCAGCATATCAATAATGTCGCCAGCTGTCACTATGTTTTACAGAGGAAATAAAGGGCATCAGTTAATTTGGTGTGTTGACTAACGGAGCTCAATTAAGAGAATTTTTACTTTATTCTGAAAGCTTATCTTCTCCTAAGAAAAATAAAGAAGTTGAATGAATGAAAAATTAGCCCCCTGGAAGATGGGCTGTGGTTACAAGCTAGCTCTGCAAGGGCTAAACTTTGCTCAGAGTGTAGACCTAAGGCTGTACATGTTTGCTTGATCAGGTGATGTCTTCAGATCTAATTCAGCCCCTCTTAACTTTCTCCGTAAGAAGTAGCAACGCAAAAATGAGGATTCAACACCAATGAAGAGCAGATCCACAACAGCTTATTAAGAGCTTATTCTTTCTGGCTACAAGGGGATGGAGCATTCTAGTGTTAAAGCTCTTTCTCTGAAATGGGAGCATTAAGTGAACAAGCATATAATGGCATTTCTCTCTCTCTTATACTATGATTTAGACATAAGTATCTTTTCTTTTTCTTAGGTATCAGATGCTAAAGAGTACTTAATTCAATTTTGCAATGCAAGTGGGATGAAAATAATTAAAATAAATTAAAATTTGTCTGCAAATTATTTAAGTAGTCCCAGAAGCCATTACACAACAACTAGCAAGTGGGGAAAGCCATATTTATGTGAGAAATAAAACAGCTGCTCAAGGAATGGTTTAAAAGGTATGAATTATGGGCTTTCAGTCAAAGTGGCAGAGTAGGTAAATGTGGTACCTGCATCCTCCCACAGCTACGTCAAAATTACAACTAAACTACGGAACAACCATTGCTAAGAACTGCATGAAATCTAACTGAACAGAAGTCCTATAACTAAGGATTTACAGAAAAAGCCACCTCCAGACTAGTAGGAGGGGTAGAGATGCAGAAAGGGCTGGTTCCACACCAAGTGTGGTGGGGAAAAGTTGGGAGGGGTATCTTGGCTGTGGAGGATGCCCCTGAGGAGCGAGGAGTCCCAGCCCCACACCAGCTCCTCGGCCCAGGGCTCTAGTACCGGGAAGAGAAGTCCCCATAACTTCTGACTATAAAAACCAGTGGAGACTGAGACTGAGAGAGACTGGGGACTTCTGGAGTCCCAGGCATACCTCTCAAAGGTCCCATGCATGAACTTATTTGAACTCCAGCTCAGGGGCAGCAGCTCCAGGGGTACCCCAGCTCAAAAGGCACCAGAGACACCCAGGGAGAAAGTGAATTGTCCGGTATCAAGACAAAAGTTGGAGTGGCAGCTTTCTCCCAGACAGAGGTGCTGGCAGGCACCATTGCTCCTTTGCTGAGCCCTCCTCCCACAGAGGCAGCAGGTGGGAGCCACATCTGAGTCTCCATCAACCTGGCTATCACTGTTTCTCTGGTATCACCCTCCCAACTTTCGGGCCCACACAAGCTGCTTTCAGTGACCTTTCATTACAAACGGTCTATCTTGGGTCATGCTGTGGACTTTCCTAAAATCTCTCAGAGACCTTGGGTAAACAGATGTGGGCAATCTTTTTCTACTTTACAGAGTTGCTACAGTGAAAATGGAAAATATCAGCAGAATCATTTATAGACTGAAATTGTTTCTATTCCTGTATGTATATGAAAACAGTAATTATCAATATCAAGATGTGGAAAAATGAAAAAAATTAGGTTGTTAGCTTAACAGAAATTATGCAGGTTCAAATCCCATGCTGCACAATGCTCCTTATCTATCTGTATTAGTTCCTTTCTAATGCCCTATGACTTTTTAAATCATTAAAAAACAAAAAAGTTTAAAGTCCTTTTTGATAAATCAAAGGTGCTATCAACATCTTTGACAGGCAGCAAGAATATTCAGTTTTTTTACACTGCTTTTTCAAATGTATCATATTAAATGGAAAGTAGGAGGTCACATCCTAGGTTATGGTCAAGCTGTCTTTGGAATTTGGCTCCATGTCCAGAGAATAAATACTTATAGAATGCTGAAGAACTAATTAAGTCAAGCTAACGTGGGGTAGTCATGAATAGAGTAATGAGAAAAAACTATGATAACAATATATAGAAGGTCCACTACATTTGTTTCGAAATCACAGTACAATAGGAGATAGTAATGAGCCGTAATGCTAACACTCATCTAAAACTAAAATGTTCAGAACCAAATTACATAATGAAATGATGTTATTAATGGATATTTTAGATAGAACTGTAATAAAATGGATTTCTAAATCTGTATTACTGATGGTTAGATACAGGTCTACTGTTGATAGAATATGTGTAGAGACAGTATTAAGGCAGTGTGACATAACAGAAATATCAGATTCTAATTTCTGTTTACTGACTGTGTGATCTTGGGCAAATTAATTCTCTCTCTAGATTACTAGGTTTCCTCAATTACAAAAAGTGAAGGCAACATTACTACCTCAATGTTACAGAGAGAGCCAATGAGATAATGAATATGAAAGGATCTTACAAAGTATAAAATCCTACATAAATAGAAATTGTATTTTGGGGGGATAAAAGTTATTTACCTTTATATGTTCTAAAACAGCAGTGGCAACATTTGTGTGGAGATCAATAAGTCTTTTTTTTTCAAGGAGCTCTGGCAAAGAACTGCAAGTATCAAAAAATTGAAAATTAACCATTAAATTTTCTAAGAAAATGACATAGACCTTAATAAAACCCACATGTGGGTGTTTCCTCCAAGGAAACTTAGAATACTAAACATGACAACTGACAGTTTAATACAGGTGAAGTGCCTCTTAGTTTAAAATAATCTGCCTCCCAAATATTATTCCACCATTTCACTTTCTGGTTCCAAAATTTAGAGGTTTAGAATAAAATCAGATTAATGGAAATATAATTGTACCTATATTTCTACCACACATTTTTCTCTCCTTCGTGGCATGTAAAGTATCCAAAAGAAAGTACTTAACCTTTAGTTAATAAAGTAATAGTAGCAATGATAATTTAATAACAACTTGCATTACTTTATCACCAGTATTATCTTCTTGATAAAATCATCCTTATTATACAATTCTCCAACTACTGAAAGAAGCAAATGATCTGCTATATAAGGAATTTAAATCAGTTTGAATGTGTTAAAAACGCAATTTAGTTTTTTAAAGGTATATGAAGTCTGTCCAGAAGGTATCCAGCCACGTAATATGAAAAATAGAGACATTTACTGAAGAACATACAAGATACAAGAAACATTGTACACAGGGCAATGATACCTAGTCCGCTTCAAAGCAGGCACCCTGGGACCTCACACAGTTCTCCCAATCGCCACCAGCTGCCCCGCTGTATTTTCCTGAATGTCATCAATGGTCTGAAATCTCTTCCTTTTCAAAGGTGATTTTAGTTTTGGGAAAAGCCAGAAGTTGCAGGGCACCAAATCTGGGTTGTAGTGGGGCTGAGTCACCTGGGTGATTGGATGTTTTGCCCAAAAGCTGCATGAGACGTGATGAATGAGCAGACAGGCACATTGTGGTGATGGAGCTGCCAATCACCAGTTTCCCATAGCTGCAGCCTTCTGAATCATCCAAAAAGTTTCCGCGGAGGAATGTTCAAGCTTATGCAAAATTGGATGCAGATTTGTTGCTCCACCTGCTCAATCATTCTGAATGTGAAAGCCACAGAGTACACATGTTCACTCAACGGAGTCTACTGCCCCCACGGAGTAGTACAGTGAAGTCATCAGCGTTCACGCATGTGCATTCCAGTCCACTCTCCTTGGTTGCTAGGTTACATCAATGTTGCACAAGGTAGTCTCTTTATATTAACAATGGCTGGACTTTTTCCAGACAGACCTCGTATGCTATTACCTATTTCCTATTATTAAAAAATATTAACAAATTTTTTACCTCCTAAGTAAATCTTATCAAGAGAAAGACTTCAAAGAGGATATATTCCTTATTTACCTAACAGCTGATGTTAGCTTAGCAGTATTGTCAGAAAGCATACTTATGGCTCCTTCATCTTCCCCTTCTAGTCCCTGGAAAGGAAGAAAAGTTCCCAGTAATTATTCACACAGCCCAAGTCCAAGCATAAAAATCAATACATTCCTAAGATCACTGATAAACAGTTAAGATGTAGGTTACCCAGAATAACAATTCTCCTTCAAGGAGCAAGCGTATGTCTTTGGCAGCTACAGAAAAGTTTTAGCCATCAACAGCCTACTAAATGGTCGATGACTATAAAAAAGGATTGTCTGGTATTTTCAGATAAAGAAATTGGCCCAGGAACTTTTCACAGGTGACACAGTAATAAACAGTAAAGCTAAAATCTGAAGTTATATCAAAGTATAGAATGTATGGCACTGAAACATGTATTTCTAAAATAAAGCCACATTATATGTATTATTTTCAAATCATAAATTCATATTATTCTTTAAAAAGTTTTTGTTCTACTCCTCAGTTTTTATATTTGTTTATGAAGGAAATCTTTTATATGAGGGTTTTTTTTGGTTATTCAAGTAATGAATGACCTTGAATTTTTATGAGAAAAAAATATTAACTTTTTTCTCCCTCCAGATGACCTTCTGCTTCCTTATAATTCTAAAGAAGTAAACAGGGTCTTACCATAATGCTTTTAAGTCGTTTAACCTCATCTTCCTGTGCTCTGTAAGACTCTAGTTCTTGCTGAACTGATTCGGCAACTTCTGGGAATGGACTGAAACAGTATTGCACAGAAGGGGGTTAATATGCAAAATTTATAGAGAGCTGAAGCCAACTCCAAAAAAAACAAACAATTGAAATAAAAAGTGGATGATAACAATATGATATCAACAGACACTTCTCCACCGAGGACATACAAATGGTCAATAGACATATGAATAGATGCTCAATATCACTAATGAGAGAAATGCAAATTAAAACCCCAATGGGGTATCACCTTAAATATGATGAAAGAACTACAAGTATTAAAAAAATTTCAGAAAGGCTATCATCAATAAATCTACAAACAACAAGTGCTGGAAGGATGTGGAGAAAAGGGAACCCTCATGCACTGCTGGGGGGAATGCAGACTGGTGCAGTAACAATAAAAAAACGGTGTGGTGCTACCTCTAAAACATTAAAAATAAACTGCCTTTTGACCGAGCAATTACACTTCTGGGAATATATTTGAAGAAACCTGAAACATTAATTCAAAAGAATGTATGTGCCCTTATGCTCACTGCATCAAGATTTGGAAGCAATCCCAGTGCCCATCAATAGTTGAGTGGATTAAAAAACCATGGTACATATATACAATGGAATATTACTCGGCCACGAAACAGAATGAAATCTTATCATTTGTAACAGTATGGATGGACCAAGAGGGTATTATGCTAAGAGAAATACACCAGACACAGAAAAACAAAACACCATATGATTTCACTTATATGTGGAATCTAAATATTACAATAAATGAACAAAATAGAAACAGACTCATATATACAGAGAACAGACTGATGAATGCCAGAGGGCAGAGGGTTTGGGGGGCTGGGTGAAGGGATTAAGAAGTTCAAATTGGTAGTTACAAAATAGTCACAGGGATTTAAGTAAAGCATAGAGAATATAGTCAACAATATTGTAGTAACTATGTATGGTGCCAGGTGGGTACCGGAAATACTGGGGGGAACATTTTGTAAAGTATATGACTGTATAACTCTATGCTATACACCTGAAACTAACACAAAATAATGCTGAATGCCAACTGTAACTGAAAAAAGTTATATGCAGATTTTCCACCATGCGGTGGTAGGGACTGGGGGGGGAGGTTGGTTCCCCTAACACCCTGCACTGTTCATGGGTAAACTGTACATTAGAAATATTATTTCTTTAAAATGCGTATCATAATATTTGTACAACTAAACAGATTTAATTTCTATTCTCTTCATTAACCATATCACATTTTCTCTTCACCTATGTGCTATTAGGAAGAGTAGTAAAATATATACGTGACTGAAAAACAAAGAAGTCATAGTATATCAATCATCAATTAATGTTACCACTCAAATTAAGTCATAGTGTCAAAGGGTCCATTCTACTACAAAGGAGGTATTTAAAAAGTATTACAGCCCTGGCCAGTGTGGCTCAGTTGGTTGGAGCGTTGTCCCTTCCCATCATCTAAGGGTTGCAGGTTTGATCCCCGGTCCAGGCACGTACTGTCCCCAGTCCAGGCACATACACTCCCTGGCTTGGATGCATATAGTGCTCAGTCTGGGCCCCTACAATCCCCAGTCTGCAGAAGTCCTGAAAGGGTTTTGAGAAACACAGTCTAGTTTTACATGACAAAAAGAGGCACTAACCCCAACTCTAGCAGAGTCTATGTTGGCAAAAAGTAGCACTGAGCTGTAAAATGTGCTGGGTAAACTAGGTGATCCTTAAAATCTCTAGAAGCTTCAGGTCTCAGAGCTAACGGACAGTAATTACAGCTTACATTTACTGAGCGCTTACTGTATGCCAAACACTCTGCTAATAATTTGTCTCTATTTTTTCACTTAATTCAGCCAACAGTCTTGTTGAAGTACACATTATTAATAGTTAAGACCAGGGACTTTGGATCTGTCAGAACTGAGTTTTATCCCTGGTTTTACCAATGAAGGCTGGATGACCTTGAGTAAGCTACTTTGTAATATCTCACTTAATCTTAACAATCTTTTGAAATAGAGTAATAGGTAGAATTACCATCCTTACATTTTACTGCTGAGAAAACTGAAGCCCAGAGAGATTTAAGTACCTGCTGAACTCTTTGCTGTTTCCTACTGTCCTTTGTGTGCACATCACTACTGCAGTACAATATGCAGAGTGAGAGTGATTCAGGGCTATTCCTACTTAAAAACAAAAATGTAAAGACCTTAATATTCACCTGACCTTTTGCATTGTTCCTAAACATATGGTCGAAAGAAAATATTTGAAATTTCCTTATTTGAACGAAGGCATATTTTTTCTTAAGCTTTTTTCTACTAGTGAATGTAAACTTTAAAGTTAACTTAAAAATGTTACATCCTCTATAAATAACCTAAATGTAATTACTTGTATTTCACCATTCTGGACGAAAATGTAGACTGTGGAGTTCTAAAAAGAAGAAAATTATTTAAAATAAGTAAATCATGACAGTAACTCAAACTTGCCAGTCAGAAAGAGGAAGATAGTGATTTTCTCTGTAGAGAAAATCAAATTCTTTGCTATAACAATATGACTTTCCAGTGTTAAATATTTATAAATAAAAAAAGGTAAAAGATACAAAAAGCCCCAACATGTTGAACCTCTATATCCTACTTCTCTTGCAACATAAATGAGTCCACAAAGACATAGTAAGGACACAGACGCATATATACAGACACGCTAACACTTGAAATATTCAAAATAATAATAATATGATTCTATAATTGTTGAGCAACATTCTTTCTCTCACAGGGGAATAATTATTTTGTTTGTTTAGAATGATTTCTCTAGCCATAGTGACCACTAGCTAACGTTTATAATAGTTAGCCCATGATGTAGTCTAACACTGAAGGGGAGAGAGCAAAACATGGAATCTATGTAGCTGCCTACAATAAATCCCATGGCAACTATCACAATTTTTTCACCTATTATTTTGAATGTATTTTAAATAAAACTGTTTTTCGGGCTTAGGTATTCTTTCCACAGATATATGAAACTGGGTTTGTATGAAGGGAAACATGGAACAACAAAAAGGGAAAATCAGACCTCAAAAACCCATTTTAGTGAAAAGCAGAAATGGTCTTGTTGAAGGAGAGTGGGTTTAGCAACAAAATTTAGAAAGGGGAAATGGCCCCTGCAAAACAACTAGCTAAAACGGCCCAGGAGTCAGGAAGAAATCGGGCAATAAAGGCGCATATCTACGGACTATTTAATTACAGCTCCGATTAATTATACAGATGAACCACTATGACCTTTTTGATTTTTTTTTAATCAAATAAGTCAGATGACATCTTCATTTCTTAAGGGGTGACTCTTTTACTTAATGCTTTTCTTACTTACTTTCCTTTATGTTTCTGCCAAAATTTATCAACTGGAGTTAAATCATAAGACTTCTTGTTTTTTCTCTTTGGTCTAGCACCAGCTGGAGAATTTTCCAATCCTGAAGGTTCTTCCAAATTAACTCTGTTTAAGTGAAAATCCTAAAAAAAAGTAATCCTGTATTAAATAATAGCTTTCTGAATTTAAGAACCATAACATTTCCTAAAATAACAAAAACAACAGATTCTTGCTGTCTCTTCTAAGATTCCCAAGGATAAAATACAGGATCTGAAATTTAGAAGACCTCCTTCCAGTGTTTTGTTACACACAAATGTACTTTTAACTGTTCATGTATTTTAATTAAAGTATTAGCTGTACAGGATTAATACTTTAAAAATATATGAAAACCATGTTATGGTTATGGTGTATACTAGAAAACATTTTTCATATGCCAGGATACAGATATCCTTTTAATTTTACTTTCCTCTTTATCGTGCTTATATAGTTGTCCAATATTTGGCTTCTCTACTTATTTGACCAGATCGCTTGATGTTTAGTTGTTTCCAATACACACGGTCTTAAAAATGATTTTTAAATTCATTGAGAGTCTTAACATTCTGCTCTGTTACTTGATGATGGATTGCATTTTTTAAAAAATTCCAACAGAGGCTACAATAATACAACTATTCCCTTTGACAAAAATTCTAAGAGCTAGTCAGAAAAGTAGTTGCTACAGTTTTCTGCCTAGAATTAATTTTACACCTGTGGGGCTTAATTTTTTTTTCTCTTTCTCAAAATACAAACATAAACAAGCCAAAATAAAAGTGAGTATTGTTTCTATCCTTTCCCCCTCCTTCTTGCATTAGACCTGTGGGTTCCTTCATGTAACAGTAGTAATTTATGGTTCAGCCCAGTATAGTAAGCTACAGATAAAACATGGCTATCAATAAATGAGCAAATGCATGAAGAACAAGAAGGAAATTATATGGATAAATTATTTAGCATGACTGCAATACAGTCATCTTAGTTCTAAGATATGTTAATAATTAATGATTAAACTTCTAGTCCTAGCAAGTTCAATGTATTAAATACAACTTAATCTCCTCTTGATAAAATAAGGTCATCAATACTGAGTCTAGATCCTCAGACCGTACCCTGTAACTTCTGCAAATAAATTATTTACATACTTTATTTCCTTGCCATTTTCCCTATGACAAAAAACCGAGAGCAAAATATAGATGTCTAAATGCCACAATAGTGTAAATAACAAGAGTACAGAGTTATATTTCCTGTTAACATTATGTCTTTCCTACAGACTCCTCATGTTATCATAGGATAAACATAAACAGTAGCCTTACTTAATTAATCTTACTTTCCCATTCATACATCTTAACCTCACTTGCACAACAAATCACCCATATCGAAAGTACAATAAATATTCACAGCTATATCTGAGAATCATGTGTTTTAAAAAATTATTTAACAAAAGATACTGAAGAAGAATGGAAACATTTTAAAACAGTTAAACTTTATTAACTATAATTTCTAGTGAGGTACTATTTCCATGGTGATGACAGGGCACAGTCACAATAAGAGAGACTTATTAGCAAAATTACTGCTCTAAAAATAGGACAGCATGTTATTACTAAAGTTTTGGTGGAATACTAAAGAAAACAAAATGATAAAGAAATAAGGATGTTAAGAGTTTTGAGAAATAACATAACAATGGCAAGAACTTTTCCATTGTTTGCATAATAGCCAGGCAAATAAGGAAAAGTAATTTCAGTCCTGAAAACTGGGAAATTAGAACATTTTGTGCTGTACTCAACCATGTTAAAAAACGGAACATTTATACAAATAAAAGAAAACAGAACTAGTTTTAACATGGTAGACTCTAATCTGTTTCCACTGGTAATTCACACTTTCCTGACTTAGAAGACTGGATATAATGGTGTCCCAAATCACCAGGTATGAATAAATCCCAATGGGAAGTGCTAAAAGCAGTCTTATTTTCTTCTTTTATTTATTTTCTTTTTTTATTTTTTAAAGAGAGGGAGAGAAACACCAGTTTATGATTGCCTCTCACACATCCCCTTCTGGGGACCCGGCCTGCAACCCAGGCATGTGCCCAGACTGGGAACTGAGCCAGCGGCCCTTTGGTTCGCAGGCCGGCACTCAATCCACTGAGCCACACCAACCAGGGCCACAGTCTTAATTTTCATTTCACAAATTAAGGCAGACCAGTAGAGCCAGACAGAGCTTGTTAACAAAATGACATTTGGATAACATAGGTGACATCTGCTTATGCAGAGCTAAGACTGAATAGTCACATGAAAAAGAGCCAAAGTAAAATAAAAGTAACTTTTATTTTGGCAAGGAATTGAGCCAAATCTAATCAACTCCCTAGATCTACTATCAGTTTATAGGAAATACTCTAGAGAGAGAAACATGTCAAATTGTACCTGACAAGGATGTAATCAACAAAATGCAGAAATGTAGAAAATTCTTTAGAAAAATAACTCAATTCCTTTACCCCAAATATGGCAATAGAAAAGGTGTTGTAAGAGAGAACTTGTAGAAACTTATAAGATATATCAACCAATGCAACGTATGGATATGGTTTGGAGTTGTATTTAAACAAACTCACTGTAAAGGTGTATCTTTGGAACAAGAAACGATGGATACAAAAATGATATTAAGTATTACTGAAGAATAACTGTTAATTTTGTTGGGTAGGATAATAAAACTATGTACTTTTCTTTTTTCTTTTAAAGATATATGCTGAAATATTTATGCAAAAGATCACACAATGCCTGGGATAAGATGCTTAAGACGCCTCCTGTCATCTTAAAATGCTAATATTTTTGATATATTGAGTTACATAAAATATATTAAATTTCACTTGTTTGTTATCTTTTGAATGTGGCTACCAGAAAATCTAAAATACACCTGTATCTACATCTCTTACATTACACCTACATCTACCTGACAGCACTGATTTAGAAACACTGAACTTCGATCAATGATGAGGACAGAAAAGAAAAAAATTTATAGAAAACAAGAAAAAAGAAATAATCAAAATTTAGAATATTTGTAAAAATCATTTAATTAAAAAGAAAATCCTTGTAAAATGGTTAATCATGACCATTGATAAAGTAAGCCTCAAAATCTTATGTGGTAAGCAACAAAGATATAAGGGAAAAAAACCAATAGCACCTAAAGCTAGCTTAGTCAATAGTAAATAATGATACTCTTCTTTCCCTTAGGGTAAATAAAACTTTTTTTATCTTTACTCTTCTTTCCCTTAGAGTAAATAATTTTTTTTTTAATCTTCACCCAAGGTCTTGCTTATTGATTTTAGAGAGAGGGGAAGGGATGGAGAGAGGAAGAGAAACATCGATCAGTTCCCTTTCAACCACATACTGACAGGGGACCAAACCTACAACCTAGGCATGTGCCCTGACTGGGAATTTAACCTGCAACTTTTCGGTTCAGGGCTGATGCTTCAACCATCTGAGCCACACTGGCCATGGCAAAATTTTAACCCAAGTTCAGAAATAGCAATGAATATGGAAATACTAAAACAACACCTTATTTAAAAAAAGTAATGAAATCAAAGCTGTCTTCTGGGCTTTTGTATAGACTACACACCTATAGTAAAACTTCCTATGCATAGTTTTTTCACTTATAAACAAGCTGTGCTTATATCAAATGAATCAAAGTTTACATTTATACTTTTGAGTTTTAGACAAATGCCTGAAACTATTCCGACAAAGTGCTGTTAAAGAGGTTTTGGGTTAATAAAGATTAAAGGATCAACAGAGCATCAACCTTCAAACTTTCAAATTTTGAACTGTATTTAAGCATGTTATATTGGTAGCATACATCTTTTAAAAAAATGAGTGCTTCTATAATAACTTTTTGAATGTATATATTAATTTGGAAACCACTTCCTTCCCCGTTCCCCACCTTGAGTTAGGTAGCAGATGGCCAAAAGCACAAAAAGAACACTTAGGATTTGAAAAAAACAAAGGCAAAATAAATGACAAGATACTAAGATGGAATAACATCCATCTCTTTGCCGAAGGATAACTATTTATTGCACCCGAACAACCAAATCCATCCCTGCCGTAACCAAGATATCATAAAAGGAATCCTCGCTTTCTAACTACTAATTTTGCTTTTTATATTCCAATAAAAGGAAAAGGCACTGCAAAGTTTTTCACCAATTATCTTTCTGGCACACAAGGTACCTGTGTGAATTTTCATAGTTGTGTCCAAGGTCTGATATATAAACATTATCAATGTTCCAGATTTGTAGGCAAAGATATTTAATATAAAGCAAGCTCCAATTTCTAGTTAATGGTGCCTATCTAGAACTTTTACTCCATCTTGTGGAGGTAAAGAGTATAATTAAAAATTTTATAAGTTTGCAGGAAGCTTCAAAAGTGGAAGTTTTAACAGTCAACAAAAAAATAGTGTTGTTACCGTTTAAGGTATCTCAGTTTTTTCACATCTACAAAGAACATTAAAGTTAATGAGCAGGATTAAGTCAATATAAGTTATAAGTTGTATAGTTACTAGAACAAATCTCCTCAAAAGACTATTTTCAAAACACCTAAATATTCTAACAACAATGCTACGAAAAGACTGTTTAAACAATAATACATATCTGAGAACCTACTCCCTCCAAGTTAACTAGAGATGTGCACAGCTCTATTATTTCTAACAAAAACCAAAAACAACAATAACCCAAGTGTCCACAGGAATCCACTATTCTACCCAACATGCAAGCAGGGATAGCGTCTGCTTTGTTCACCTTGTATCCCAGTGACTGGCACAGTGTCTGGTACACAGTAGGCACTTAATAAATACTTGTTGCACTGAATTCTTTGGAGACACAAGGTGGCCAACTTTTTTTTCTGTGAAGTGAAGTAAAGAAACTTAGAACAAAACCAAAAAACCCCCTACTATCTACTGTTACCATCTTGTATTTTTAAAAGAATATTTTTAACTTCAAAGAGCAGAAAATAAAAATTAGTACAGCTTACAAGGATACAAGAATAAAAGGTAAAGCACTTAAAAAATTAATATAAAGGTTGGTCCTGAAAACTCACTTCATAGTTCTTATCCTTAATATTCCCATTTCTCTCTGGGACAATAAAAACCTCAAGGACCAGTAAAAGCCTTGCTGGGTTTTGGGGTATCTTCGTTCTAAGGTACATTTCCCAATTTTCTTTTCTGCCAATGTAGACTCAGAATATACTTCATTTATTGCAATTTCTTGTACATACATCTTATCTCCTACAGGTAAAGCATCATGCACATTAATTTCCTGCAAGAACTCTTCAAGTTCAGTCATTAGAAAGGAGCAGTATCTCAAAACTCTAAAAAGCCTCCACATACTACTGGCAAGAGTGAAGAGGTGACACCCAAATTGTATGTTCTAAGACCTTGCCCCTCTGTTCTACCCAGTAGTTAGGGCCCCATCAACCAACTCTAATTTGGGAATATCAAAACAATTTCATCATGCCCATCAACCCTTGTATGGCTTTTTATATCCCCCCGACCCCCACCTCTTCAGATCCCCTTCTCATTTTTACCTGACTTCTAAAACACTTCTGTCATACCCTCAGGAACTCATACTCAGTCCTCAGCAAAATCTCCTATTCTGAACATCAACTCTAAACTTCCAAGGTACTCTCTTGCTCTAATTGAACTCCTACTGGCTATCCCCTGTAGCCTCCTTAGACATTAACTATTTCCTTTCCTTCCCAGTCCCTTTCCCTCCCTCCCTCCCTTTTTTCTTTCTTTCTTTAACTTGTCACACATCTCATACCAGTGTTCCTGAGACTGGCACAGGCACAGGTGTCTCCCTTTCTACTCGCAGACTCTTTTTCTCTTCCCTAAAATACCACCAGCTTTGAAGCTCCCATCATCGGCTTATAACCGCAGTTCTCAATCAGAGGCAATTTTGCCTCCCTGCACCCCCTGGGTATATCTGGCAATGTGGAAAGATATTTTGGTTGTCACAACTGAGGGAGTACTAGAGGGTAGATACCAGGGATGCTGCTAAATAACCTACAATGCACAGGACGGCTCCTCACAACAAAGAATTATCGGGCCCAAATGTCAATAATGCCAAGGTTGAGAAATACTGGTCTGTAGTCACTCTTGTTACTAAATGCCTCCTATAGACCTGCAGGATATTATCTCCTGCATCAATTTTCTCTTTTGATCATTCCCATTGAAGTACAATCGTCTAATTTCTCTCATCTAAATATATCTTTTTGACCTCACATCACCTTCCAAAAATCATCCCTTTTTTCTCAGCTCTCCTACACAGCAAAACTCTTAAGGTTTGCCTATATGTATTAATTCTCTTATGTCTCTCTTCCCAATCTTTCTTAAAGTCACTTCAGTATTTTGTCTGTACACTATGGAAGCTGCTCTTACCAAAGTCACTAATAAGCTTGGCACAGCCACATGCAATGGTGACTTAATCCTCAGCATTTGTCCAAGTTGATGCCTGCCTCCTTTGAAACATTCAATTCACTGGCGTTGAAAATAACACAGATCTAGTTTGCATATGTCGCTAGGTGCTTCTTCCTGCCAGTTCATACTCATATCCAACCTCTAAATGTGGAAATGATTCACAGCTCTTAGAACTCTCCTCTTTTCTATCTATACTCATTCCCCTGGTGATCTCATCTTATCTCTTGGCTTTAAATTCCAACTATATATATATGGACTACTCCTAAATTTATTTCTCTAGAACAGATGTTTCTCCTGAACTCCAGACTGATGTACCTAACTACCTAGCTGATATCTACACTTGAGTACCTTAATAGGTATCTCACATTTAACATGTCCAAAACTCAACATCTGACCTTCCCCCCGAAATGGTTCTTTCCATTTCTTTTCCATTTCAATAAATAACACCTGCCCGTTTGCAAAGACCAAAATGTGGAAGTGATCTTTGACTCCTGTTTTTTAGATCCCGTATCCAATTCATCGGCAAATCTTATACTCTACATGCAAGAGATTATCACAAACTGAGCCATTTTCATTCTGGTGTGAGCTACCATCCTCTCTTCCTACCGCAGCTGCAACAGCCTCCTAACTGGTCTCCTGGACTCTTCCTATGCCCCCAAGGAGTCTCTTTTCAACATAGCAGCTAGAGTGATACTCTTAAAAAGTGTATTATATGTCAGTCCTTCACTTAAAACTGCTTGTGACTCCACATTTTCCTCAAATTAAAAGTCACTATCCTTGCTCTGGCAGGTGTGGCTCAGTTGGTTGGAATGTCATCCCATCAGCCAAAAGGTTGGAGGTTCAATTCCTGGTCAGGGCACATGCCTGGGTTACAGGTTTGTCCCAGTTGGGGCACTTACAACATGCAACCAATCGATGTTTCTCTCTCATCAAAGTTTCTCTCCCTCTCTCCCCTTCTCTCTAAAATCAATAAGCATGTCCTCAGGGGAGGATAATATAATAATAATAATAGTGATAGTCTAAGAAACTTGAAAAAAAAGTCAATACACTTACAATAGCCTATAATGTCCTGTGGTAGTAATTTTCAACTGGTGTGTGCTACAAGAATTATAAAACATGCAATACCTGACCTATTTAGTCAGGGGCACTGGCTTCTTTTCCCTTAGACTGTCAAACTAAAAAAGAGAAAATGACAACAGCCAACACAATAATAGCTGTCTGGTATGAGTGAATCAAAGTTATACTTTTATTTTTTTTTCCTGGCAGGTTGGCAAAAATTATCTTTTGGTGTGCTGCACAATTTTAGTCATTAGTTTATGTGTGCCATAATATGAAAAAGGCTGGAAACTGCTGTCTTATGCTATATTACTCCCTGTGTCCTATTTACTTCCCTTCCTGCCTTAGCCTGCTCCGGCCACCAGGCCTGCCTTGACGCCGGGCATCCCTCTATCGGGAATGCTGTTTTCCCGTATGCATCCATAATTCACTACCTTACCTCTTTTAGATCTTTTGTCATATGTATTTCTTTTTCAATAAGTCTTCCCTATTTTAAACCTGCTATCCTATTCACCATTATTTAATTTTCCTCTAGAGTATTTTCTAGCTTCTGAAGTGTTACATATTTTGTTTACTTATTACCTGTCTCTCCTGCTAGAGAATGTAAGTGCCAGGTAGAAAGGAATATATTCTTGTTTTATTAAGGCTAAAACACAATCTAGAATGTTCTGGCAGAGGGTAACCACTCCAATAGTGGTTGAATTGATTTCCTCTTCTTCAGCCTCTTTCTTGACCTCCTAAAGGGAGCCTCCGTGCTCCATTACTCAGGGTTTAATTCAGTGGTCCCTCTGATTCTTCCCTCTCTGTACTGAATCAGTCTCGACTACTTTCACTGGCACTCAGTGGAGAATGGCAGAGGACTCTAGAATAGAGAATTGTGTAAAACTACCAATTTCCGTTAGTAATCTTGAAATATGATTTATTTTTAAAAAATACTTTACAGCTAAATCTGGGTTTTAAAGAAATAAATAAACTATCTATAGATGACATTTCAGGCAATCTTTGCAACAATGATACTAATAGATACTATAATCCCCAGAGGTTTGATAGAAGTTAATAAATTAGAGATATATTCTTGACAGAGCCAATTATATGAGTTCAAATTCTTTAACTTCTGTGTCCCAATTTCCTTTCAAATGGAAACTGTTCTGGCCCTATTACATAGTGTGTAGTGCAGAAATTACTTGTGTATATATTTTCTTCCCATTGCCTTTGAAGATTGGGATTGTTTTATTTATCTCTGTATATCACCTGCTATACACAATATTTAGTAGATAAACATACACATAAATAAATACAGACTTTCCCTTTAAGCCTGAAATTATATATGTGAAATTACTTCAGAAAACATGGTATTATATTAAAATATTGTTTATTTCTTACCATCAAATAAGGCTTAACTGATTCCCAGAAAAATGGGAAAAATTACAGCTTTTCTTCCTAGGGAGAACATATTTATTTACATACTCAGTATTTAAAAAAGTCATTTATTTTCTTTCATTCCCCTTTTTCCCATCATGACCAAAATGCCGATTTATCTTATAATTTGAAGATCTTATGTTTGGAATTTCACTATCCTTCAGCATCCATGTCCAGTGACACCAAAACCCATTACTTTTTTGTCCATATTTCTCAGCTCCATCCTTCTCATGTGTGTTTCTATAGCCATGATATTAATTTTAAATGAAGGGGGCCACTAAATATTACATTTTAGAAAAAAGTGGTATATTTAGCCTCTTACCAGAACATCATGTACCAATGCTTGATAAGTCCAAGTATGGTGCAAAGGAGTTGCCAAATCTATGTTTCTGTCAACAAGGACTAATAAAGGCCTTTGGAAGCTGTAAATATATTAAAAAAATTATATAAATCTTGATACCAGTGTATACATCTAAATTTTTCTAATACGTTCCAGTATATGTCATTTTGATATAAACAAAAAGTACACTAACATTGACATTCCATGATACTTTGCTTTAAAAAAAAAAATTTCCAGTGCAGTTAGTCAGGTAAAGTAATGTTTTGGATGTCTTAGAGACTGTGTGTAATTCTGGATTATAAGTCTTACTTAGGGAGCTTTTTAAAGGAAAAAAGAACTCTATAAACACATTTATGGAATAATTATTCAAGTTATCAAAATAAGAGTAAGTCACTTCTAACCAGATTTATATTTCACATTTTTGAAAAAAAGGAAAAGCCACTGTCAGCTTCAGAGAAAATACAGATATAGAATCTTATAAATTTACATACATGTTTGACAGCTTTATTAACTATAAATTACATTTTTTTCTGTAAGCACAAATTCAAAACAGCAGACTCTAGAGAAGAGCCTCACAAAACGTTACCTCATTATAATTATATAAAACAAATATCATGCAGTAATGGCACCTAATTACATAATTATTCACTTACCAGACACTTCACATATCGTTTCACCCTATTATTACAATTTATATGTGAAACAGACTATACTTAAAGCAAATTGAAGCAGATGTCATTTGGTTACCATGTGTATTAAAAGCTGTAGAGATATGCTTTAGATGCACTACTGTATCAGAAGTACACATTAATTTTCAAGTCATTGCTATCTGATTATATTACACATATATATTTTGTTTTGCATGAGACCTCTGACCATGTAGTAACTCACTACACCTTAATGGGTGTAAGACAGTGAACTCTCCCAACAGCCCTGATTGTAAGATGAGCAATAAAAACCAGGAGTAGCACCTTTACCACCTACTATCATTTATTATGCCAGAGGTAGGTGAAAGGAAGGCAAGAAAAGATAGTTTATGGCAGGGTTTCTGAACTCAGCACTATTGACATTTGGTGCTAGACAATTCCTCATTATGGGGACTTGTCCTATACACTGTAGGACTTTTAGCAGCATTCTATAATTCAGCCCAGTAGATTCCAATAGCATCTATCCAGTTGTGACAACTAGATATTTCTCCAGACATGACCAAATTCTTGCTGAGAATCATTAGCCTACAACTGGATTCAAATGTATTTAACAACAATCCATCAATGTTGCTGACCCTTAATTAAAATAATTTGGAAATGCAGCCAACAAATTAAAAATAAGACTACTATATTATTATAAAACTTAAAAAATTATCTAAATAAAATAGTGCCTTTATATTGGCGCTATAAAAAGGGAACTATTAAGTAAGGGATGACAACATAGTGATTGCATCTATTGATTGATTATATCAAGGGAAAATTTGATATTTCTGCCCCACTTAATGAGAAACACTGTGAGGAATATTTACGACCAACAGTGAAATGACAGAACATAAATAGAATTTACAATAATACAGGAGCTGACAGTTAAACAAACAACTGAAACACAAAGTTAGTGTTAATTAAAAATTATAAGAATAGTACTGTAGGAGCCATCAAAATTGACTTGTGTCTATGAAAGGTTACCATGAAATTATTTCTAGACAGCAGCTATACTCGGTATTAATTTACTATTCACAGTTTTTAAAATTTATTTATCCTTACCTGAGGATATGTGAGAGGGGGAGAGAAATCGAGAGTGAGAGAGAGAGAGAGAAAGGAGAGAGAGAGAGAAACATGGATGTGAAAGAGTAACACTGATTGGTTGCCTCCCCTATGCGGACTGATCAGGGATCAAACCCAGAACCTATGTATGTGTCCCAGCCAGGAATCGAACCCAGTTTTATGGTGTACGGGATAATGATCCAACCAACCAGCTACCCATCCAGGGCCGGCTTTATTTATTAATTCACATAAAACTGAGGTAAGAATTAATTTTCCAAAATACTATCTCTTCTTTTGAAATAATTCTCGGCCATTTGTGTGAATTTCTTTATTTCTTCACCCCAATTTGTTCATTATTTTTAATAATCAAATGTTAATGTAATATTTTAAGTATTTCTATTCAATAATAATTGAGCAGCCAGTAACTTTGACATTATCTACTCATGTGAGATATAGTAACAAGGACAAAAATGCTTTACAAGTCTAAGCTATTAGTATTTCAATATAAAAATGGAAACTACATACGAAGAAACAGATACCAGCATCACAAGTTTTTCACTTACTTTTTTTCGTTACCAAGAAACTAACCGATAATCTAAAGGAAATGGATTCTGACCTTCAAAGCCATATAAACAGAAAAATTTCTCCAACAGATGATAAAAATATAAAACAAAAATTTCTAACAAAAGAAAGTAAATATTCCATCTGTATTTCAAAAACAATTTAAGTCAAAACCCTAACCCTGGTTACCTCATTTTTAAAAAGAAATTTCAGCTACAAGTATAAGTGTATTCTATCAGAAAAGAAACCCCCCCAAACTTGTTTCATTTTCAAGCCCTGTAAGTATATTATCTAACATACTACCTGAATTGGCCAGCTCCAAGTGTGTCACCTGTGAAAAGACTATTTCTTGCATCTCTCAGATTTTCCCGAAGTTTCTTGTCTAGTTTCTAAAAAAAAGCAAATTCTATATTAACTCTTAAGTTTCACACAACTTTATACAGAGCAACATATAGTGTATTCTCATTGTGATAACTACAAAATTTGAATTTTTTTTTAATCCTCACCCAAGGACATTTTTTTCACTGCTTTTAGAGGGCGAGGAAGGGAGAAAAAGAGAAACACTGATTTGCATGCCCCTACCAGGGACTGAACCCACAACCCAGGTATGTGCCCTGACCGGGAACTGAACCAGCAACCTTTTGGCTTACAGGCAATGCTCCAACTGAGCCACACCAGCCAAGGGAAGAAACTTTGAACTTTTTTTTCTTTTTAATAAGATAGCAATTCTAAAATCTAAGTCTTTTAGCTTCACTATTCAATACTACCATAACTTGGACTTTAAAAGACTAAGGCTTCTTCTACCGTGACTCAGGACCAATTTAATTAACAATCACTTTTCCTTGACTATACGTTAGGTACTGGAAAGGCTGGGTAGTAATGACCCACCTTCTCAGCCCAAGCATGACTCTGTTGTACCAAGGAAGGTGACTATATAGCGGTGGTTGCAAAAGGCTCCAGCACAGAAATACAATATATGAAAGAAAGCAGAGCTCCACCAGTCAATGATTGATCTGGGCTAATAAAACTCAAAAACATTAGTGTATCTTCCTCCATCTTTTGATACTATTTACTCTCTTTTCTTTTCAGTAATTCTGTAATTTCTCTAATCCCTTATTTACTTTTTCATCTTTAGAGCAAATTTTTGAATGCTCAATTTATATTAAATATTTTACTCCATTATAGTGGGGTAGCAAAATACACCTCACTATTTTAAAAATGGTTATGTGTTAATAAATATTTGCTAAATAAAGTTAAATATTAAATGATCTGTGGGATGAAAGAGGTATAAAAAATGATTTGGAGATATAAGGTTGAATAAGGAATATACGTTTAAGTAAAAAAAAAAAAGTCAACCATTTTACTCCATTATACAGAAGTATACAATGATTACTGTTTATATTTGGTGGAATCCTAAAGTTATAAAAGAAAAATATTTGCCTTTGGTAGTTAATATATAAGCCATAGCAATCACATACTTAAAATTAGCAAAAATCTTTGAGGTATTGATGGAAAACAGCTGACACAGTGTTACTGATCCCCAATGAGTATCTGCAGAAACTCACCACAGCTACCATTTCTGCTGCTGTTCCTCTTGAACATCTGATTATAGGAACAGCACCTATTGTAACAACAGATATTAGCAATGATTTCCATGCTTAATGATTAAAATGTATCTTACATTACAAAATCTATCAGCATCAAAAAGTAACATAAAATAGATGTATACGATTTTAGGTTACAAACATAAAAGGATTTATAATCTCAAGAGTAAAAGCAAAATTTCAAAAATGGAACTTCTCATTTAGAAAGAAAACATTAGGGAGTCAGAAAGATTGTTTTTTTCCCTTTTCCAATTTTTTTTAATCCCCCCCCACCCCGAGAACATGTTTATTGATTTTTAGAGAGAGGGGAAGGAAGAGAAAGAAACATCGAAGTGAGAGAGAAACACTGAATGGATGGTCACCCTGCACACACCGCCCCAAGTGGGGACTGAATCTACAATCTAGATACATGCCCTGACCGGGAACCTAACTGTGGCCCTTTGGTTTTATGGAATGACGCTCCAAGTGAGCTACATCGGTCAGGGCAGAAAGAATATTTTTATATAGTGTTGGCCAATTACTATGACCGGATTTTTTCAATGGATTCACTAAGTTAGCAGCATTTTGACTCCCTAGAGGCAGTTTCAAACAGTAAGTTGACTCTACTCACAGGATTCAATTTAATTTGACTTAAAGGAAATGAAGGAAGTTTAGCTAATTTAACAGTTTGTTACTGTTATTTTTGACAAATTAACAATAAAGGATTATAGTCTTTTTTGAAATGCTAATTTAAAAGATAATAGAAAACACATTCTTCACCTAATTTAAAATGCTTCCCAAAACTGGCTTTAATTCATTATCAAATCAGTTCATTAGACCTCTTAGTTTCTTTATTATTCCACGTTTTATCACAGGTAAAGATCCTAAGATAAAAAAAAGCAACTGCACTGAAAAGTTCATAAAACAAACTTAGAACATTGTTATTATTTATGTCTTGAAATCGTTGCATTTTAGATTCTATACAAAGCATGCTCAGTGAACTGCAGAAGTGAAAATGTATACTATTAGTAAATTTTTAAACTTTGTTTTGTTCTGATGGCAAGCTATTCATGCATGTCATAAAAAAATTCAAATTTTAGCCATGTATAATGTTAACCCTCTTGATTCCAACACACTAGAGTAATCCCAAGAATTAGACATGGATTCTTTCAGTTTATTTTCTACTTAGAGCCTAAATAAATGCCTGTGTGTACTATATTAAAAAAAACAAAAACAAACAAGAGGATATTATAGTGTAACAGATTAAAATGAGTTGTTAAATAATTTACTTTGAAGAAATAACCAGAAAGACTTGAAAACTTACCCAGTGTAACAAAAAAGCAGAAGAGGCTGTCAACGATGGTATCCATTACAGTTTCCATTTCTGTGTCTGTGATATCTGGCCTGTTAATAGCTAAAATGACATAGGTAAAGGAGAAAAAAAGTGACCAAAATTTATGCCTTATTTTTATTAAACTCTGAAAATTATTACTAAACTCCTAATTGAACTCAGTTTGACAACATATGTAATGCTCAAACAAGTAAAATTTTTTATGCTTTAAACTTTAAGGTAGTCATTAAAAATTATACTACCTCAAAAAAAAAACCCCACATAAATATCAGTGGTAATGAGTAATATCAATATCAGAGTAGTAATAAGAAAAAAAACTACCGCATAAAACATGTAAAATTTTTGCCAGAGTAATAGAAAAATAAATACTGTATTTCATAATTTTATTCACAAACACTAACAGCCTAAAGAACCTGCTGATCTTTACTGCAAGAAAAGGACAATGTAAGTCAATATGGCAAAACCAACATCACTTATCATTTTACTATAATGAGTTATATGAAATTTTTTTCTGACCTACTAGACTTTACACAAGTAGTTCTCAAACTCTATTAGGTATAAGAATCACTCTAGGAATATGAAAGAGAAAGAAACTTCTATGGAAGCTACTAAAAATTAAAAATTCTTAGCCCTTTCCCCTAGGACTATCCCTTATGGATATTCAATTCCATAGATTTGAAATAATTCTAGGAAACAGCAGTTGTGACGAGCACCTTAGGTGATTCTTAGAGCTACATTTTCAGAAACATTGCTGTGAAGACTGTCTTTGACAGTCAAAGACTTTACCTTATTCATTATCCTGTCTCTCATAATACCTAGGCCCAGTGGCTGAGGAGATGCTCAGTAGAAATTTGTTAAAAGATTACACTAAAATTATATCTATATAATATTTTTCATTTCCCAACATCTTGAATATGAAAAAAAATATTAGATTCAATATAACTTGTAATTAGCATGAGAGAAAAGCAGAATCCAACAAGACATATCAAAATATTTAAAGAGCTACTCTGTTCAAAATAATAAAGAATTAAATAATAATAAAGAATATTATTATTCTTTATTTAGAATATTATTATCTAAAATAATAAAGAATTCAGCCAGGCAAATACAGAATCTGGGTGAAAAAATGTGCTGTAACTCGGTGGTGCAGGCCGCCACCTACCCACATGAGATAACAGAGACGGCACAAGCGTACATTATGAATTCTGTACCTTCAGGGGACATCAATCCAGGAAAACACTCAGCTCATTTTGTTAATCACTAGTACAAGTAAAATCTGCGTGGAAGCTTCCAGACCCTTGGTCTATCCCCTAGTCCCATATTCTGAGAACTGACCTGAATAGTCAAAAACCTGTCCATCGGTAACATCAACCCATTTGTGATAACACACTGGCTTGTCTAAGACAGCAGCCTGAGTCTCACCGAGATCATAAATCTGCCTCCTTTACTGGATAAATTCCCAATCCATGAAAAGTAGATCATCAAATCCATGGCATTAGTATAGTGGACTTATGTTTGGAATAACCTGTTTAAGATCAGTTAAAGCACTTGTGCTGTTTGAAAAGATCTGGCACATAACACTTGGCAGTGCTGTCTATGGAGTGCCTGCATTTAGAAACCTGGTTCTGCCACTTCCTTATTAAGTTACTCAATATCTGAGGCTCAGTTTCTTCATTTGGAAAATGCAAATAATAATAATAATGCCTACTTCACGAAGTTATTCTAAGGAGTAAATGAACTTATACTGTAAAGTGCTTATAAAGCAATCTATAATTATTGTTATAACCTACTACACTACTGAGAATCTGGGCAATTAAAGATATGATTAAACTTAAGTTAAATTTATACTTTTAAATAATTAAATTAGCTAATTAATTTAAAACTCAATTAATTGTAAATAGACTTTTGTAAGTAGCAACTACCATAAAAAATCTCTTACATGGGTAATTCAGCAAACACACCCTTTTATGAACGTTGCTTAATTTCCACAAGGAAGCAGGACCAGAAGCTCAGTGAAATAAAAGATTCATGTTCTCTCCCTCCACGTAAGCTCACCCTTTGGTCCAGTGTTCCATAATAATGTACCACTGGCACTTTGGGCAGAACAATCTTCTGTGCGAGGACGGTTTACACACTGCAGAATATCTAGGATGCTTAGTCCCTGGCTCACTAAATGCTAGCAGCCACCCTGTCAATTGTGATAATTGGCACTTAGACATTTCCAAGTGCTCCCTTAAGTGGGGACATATTCCCCACTTAAGCACCACTGAAATTCCAGTCATCATCAAACATCTCAATCCTTAAGTAGCAAATTAATGATTATTTCACTGAATTGGCTAATCAAATCTTCTATGGTCTGAAATTTTCTCTAAAACAGTTGACATAACATAATCAATGGGCATAAAATTTCAGTTAATCAAGATGAATTAAGTTATAGAAATCTGCTATACAATATTATACCGATAGTCAACAACAATACCCTACCGTACACTTTAAAATGTTAAGGGAATAGATCTCATGTTAAGTGTTCTTACAAAACAACAGCAACAAAGCATCATAGACAGTAATGTAGTGTGTATGTATATACATCTGTTAATTTTAATCTACATCTCATGAATGGTCAGTTTGCCAAAACTGGAATGCAAACTTCAGAGGTGCTTAGTATTTGATTCAACACAAATACTCAATACCACTACTGAGGAGTCTATATTTGAGAATGGAACTTATACGTATGCCATTCTGTAACAGTACTACAGAAGCTGCTGACTCCAGTTTTCATCTGATCTTGACAAACAGTAATATTAGCCAACTTTTTCTGGGTGTCTACCATGTGGAGAAACTTCTCCAGGCATTTCACAAACACTAGTGTATTTAATGGCCACAACACTCTATGAGGCAGATAGTATTATTATTCCCATTTCACAGATAAGGAGCTGAAGCATGGAGAAGCAACATAACGTGTTCTTGTCCAAGGGTCAAAGTACTAGAAGATTAACTGAATCTTACTATGAAAATACTGTCCTACTTGCCACGAGTGAACCATTCATGGAAGTTCCTGTGTGGTACCTAAAAAGTCAAAAAATTGGTAATTCACAGAGCTTACAAAACTGGTTTATTAAATAAATGTTGTTTATGTGATACAATTCAGACTGAGACTTGTGTTCTTTGTGTGCTTTTAAAAATCTTATTCTGTATATACTGCTGTCAACAAAGGTGGTTTTAAGGTGCGCTACACGTTAATTTTTTTTTACAGTATACCTATTTTTACATACCACGATACGATACAAGTTCCTTATTTTGATTACATAACACAAACATATCATCTTCCAAAGTAATAAAATTGAGATACTGATCAAAAACCTAGAAAGAAAAGAAAAAGTTTACAAATCAATTTTACAATATTTAAAGCATACTTAATTTGATTTAATCTATCGGTGGCAAAAATGGAAAACAATTATAATTATATTCAATAGCTAAAAATTATTCTATGTAACAGGTTGCTGAACTGGGCAAGAATGAAGAGTTAATATCAAAAAGTAATAAAAATGAGCCTTTGAGTAATAAATCATCAAGGAGAGTAACAATTTCAGAAAACAAAATTTATAGAGACAAGTTTTTTAAAAAATTATGGTTGGGATGGGAATGGATATCAATTTTGAGAAAAAAAGCACAATTAAAATTTTTGTAGTCAGTTTAACCACACTTTCCTAAGAAAGTCACAGTAAATATTTTTCTACCATGAACATTTATAAGTGGAGAAAAATTATACTAGTTCTTTTGAAGTGCAAATTAGGAGACAAATTAAGAAAACTAAAACTGTAAGAAAACTACCTGAAAAATGTTTAGTTCAGTTAAACAAACTGAAAAACCATTCCTATTATTTTATGTAAAATTAATAAATTTTGTAAGAGTAAGAACATTAAGATATAAGCCTCAAGAACTACTGTATTTCGCTGTGTATAATGTGCTCCTGTATATAATGTGTATCCACATTATTGGCCCAAACTTTTAATTCAGTTATTTATTTACATTTAGATACTTGTTTTTGTATTATAAAGGAATTTTAGCATTTATTTTTGAACATATGGATATCATTATTGCTTTCTAGAGTTACGCTTTTAACACATAAGCATAAATAAAAGAGTTAAAAACACAGATGCAGAATTAGTACTACCCATGTGTAATGCACATCATTATTTTTCCCTCAAAAATTTGGGCAAAGTGCGCATTATACACAGCAAAATACAGGTAATCAGAAATAGTAGTGAACTATCTAAATCTATGAATGCACACTCTAAATCTGTCAAGTGAGAAAAACTGAGAAGTAAATGCATAGTTTAGTCTTTTATTTGTTCTAAAGCACTCCCCAGAACACTGTTTATGTCTTGTCTAAATTCAAGAAGTATTGGGGCACGAAAGGGCTTTAACCAAGAATATATTTTACAGATTTAGTTACTACTAAGCTAAACCTATCACTATGATGTAGAACTGCTGTCCTACTATGAATTTCATCTTTGTTATATGTGTAACAGAGCTTCTTTGGATTCTAAGTAAGAAAAGTTCTAGATGTCGTATGGTGAATATAGTGATTACAGATAAAACAATGTCAATGCATCTGAGTAAAATTTATGGCAATATAACTGTCCAACTATTTCTATATTGAGCTAAAAATATTATACTAATCCTAGCCTAAAACAAGAGCTGATTCAGCAATTTATTTTTGTCTTTCAAATTCACTGAATAGGTTCCTTTACTTTAGTTTATTTCACCTAGGTCAAGTTGAAGGTAATTTACATTATCAGAACTCTTTCTAAAAGTACAGAGTCTAAATATTTCTTAGGTTGTTCTGTTCCTTTGTAAATTAGATACCTACATCAATTAATGGGTTTCAGATTATTACTAAATTTTTTATTAACAAAATGTTATTGGCTCTCTTACCTTGGCTACTTGTGGTACTGCATTAGCTGCTAATGCTGCATTTGCAATATCTTCCAGTTTACTTCTTGAAATAGCAGAAATAAAATTTAAATAATATGATTCATAGAGTTGATTCCGAAGATCCTATAAATACAATGAATACGTCATTCTTACAGGAGAGCATAAAGGATGATCACAAATAAAAATCTTTTAGATGCTATAAGAGCAAGGTTATTCATTTAAAAGATAGGTTATATAAAAATAACAATAAAAAAAAGTAACCCAAGAGAACAAAGTTATAAAGATGTATTTGTTACTTGGTTACCAGGCCTAACTAATGTATATTTTAATCAGTTTTATTTTAGTCAGATTATCAATAAAGTCCTATTAATTACAATATTTCAAAAAAGTGTTTTGAAATAGCATGTTTGCATTTTTCTTAGAAATATCATGAAATGGTTCTCATTTAGTGAAATGATTATATTTGGCAGAAGAGAGCTATCTTCTACTGCTCTGATCATGTAGTGACACCACAAATACTTTTGTCACCACGCTGACATAAATCCAGTGACCAATTCCAGAAATGTTTCTTCTCAATCATCCAAAAGTAGTATAATTCAAAGTTATACAAGTTCTTAAATAAAATTTACTTATCTTCTTAAACTCTGGGCAAACAAACCTTTTAATAGCTACTTTTTTAAATCTAAGATATTGTTGATTTTAACAGGCACCGTTATTTTATGTAACACTAAGAATTAATGCTACCAATAAATTCTATAACACCCCGTCAATTTTAAGATGCATCTGATTTCAGAGATGCTGAAATGGGAAAAACCGAGGAGCTGGAGCCTGTGTGGGGAAGGTGGTTGAGCAGGGCAGTGGTTCCACAAATGCTGGGAGATTCATTAGAGGATTGAGAATTGAGAGGACTGAGAAAATAAGTAAATATGTTGAGGATATCAGAAGGCATGTTCCTCACTGTCAGAGAAAGAAGTTACAAACTTGTAAAGAGAAAGAGGAAAAGCTAGAATGAATCCTGTATTTCTGAACTGAAACAGTTTTGGAGGTTATCTATCTCTCTAGAGAGATAAGTGAGAAGACTTATGGAATTAAACATAGATATAAAAGTGTGTGTACATGTACATACATATATTTCTTAGCTCTGTTCATTGAGGGAGCCTAAGAACTGTGACGCCCTAGTTCAATGCCCAGATGCTAATTTCCAAATACTATTCTCTACAAAAAGCAAACAGAGCTCATTAGACAAATGGTTCAAACTTGGGCTGGGACAGAGAAAGTACAAAATAAGACTGGAAGATTTTATCATGCCAGAAAATTAAGAAAGGGGTCAAAGAATGATGGGAGACATTTCAAAAGGACACAGAAGGTTGCAGGATACAAGTTCAACATATAAAAGTCAGCTGGGTGTCTATATACCTGCAATGAGCAATCCTAAAAATGAAATTAAGAAACAATTCCATTCACAATAGTATTAAAAAAAATAAAGAATAAATTTAGCAAAAGAAGTGCAAAACATTCTACATACTATAGAATAGTATGTAGAAGATATTAAAGATCAAAATGAATGGAAAAATACTGCATGTTCATGAATCAGAAAATTTAATATTAAGATGGCAACACTCAAAATTGATCTATAGATTCAATGCAATCCCTATCAGAACCCCACGTGGTTTTTTAATAGAAATTGACAAGCTAATCCTAAAATTAATGTGGAAATTCAAGGGACACAAAAAAGCCAAAAGAATGTTGAACCCAAAGTTCAAAGTTGGAAAACTCAATTTTCCACTTTCAAAAGTTGTTAGAGAGCAAGAGTAATCAAGACTGTTTGGTACTGGAATAAGGACAAAGGTCAATGGAATAGAACTGAGTCCAGAATAAACCACAAATTAACAGTGTATCTACTGTTAATTAATTTTTGACAAAGCTGCCAATACCGTTCTTTGGGGAAAGAATAATCTCTTCAACAAATGAAACTTGGAACAACTGAATGGTCACATGCAAAAGAATGAAGCTGAACACCTAACCTCATACCACATATAAAAATCTTTGAAGAAAACAGAGGTTTGGCAATGGTTTTGTTATATATGACACCAAAAAGTACAGGTAACTAAAGAAAATAATAACCTTAAAATTAAGTTTAAAACCCAAATTTAAAGATTTTGTGTTCCAAAGGATGCCATTAAAGCAGTGAAAAAACTCACCAAATCAGGGAAAATATTTGCCAATAATACACTTGATAAGGATCTAGTATCCAAAACATGTAAAGCACTTTAACAACACAATAAAAAGACAATCCAATTAAAAATTGGGCAAGGGATCTGAATGGACATTTCTCCAAAGATAGACAAATGGCTAAAAACACATTAAATGACACAATCTCATCAGTCATCAGGGAAATGCAAATCAAAACCACAATGAAAGCCACTTTATGTCCACTAGGATGGCTATACATATCTCTACAGAAACTTTTATACAAATGTTTTTAATAGCCAAAAGGTGGAAGAGACCCAAATGCCCATCAATGAATGAATAAACAAAATTTGGTATATTCATACAATAGAATATTATTCAGTAATAAAAAGGAATAAAGTAATGATATCGATGAACCCTGAAAACATTATCCTAAAACAAAGAAGCTGGATACAACAGACCACGTGTATTATTCCATTTATATGTAATATCCAGAACAGGCAAATGTATGGAAACAAAATGTAGCTTGGGGTGGAGGATTTAATAGCTGAGGATATGAAAATGTTCTAAAATTGATTATAGTGATAGTTACACAACTCTGAATATACTGAAAACCAGGGAACTGTATACTTTAAATGGATGAATTTTATGGTATGTGAACTATATTTTAATAAAGTTGTTATAAAAGAGGAAAGAGGAAGGGATTGTATCTCTTTTGAAAATGGCATAGTTAGGTTGTTGCAAGGTAAGAGAAAGCCAGGGACCATTAGCTACATAGGACACAAAATACACGATCTTCATTTACTTTAACTAGTAACTTCATTCAACGGTAAGTAACAGATGCTTGCGATTTGTGGCAGACACTGTTAGCTACCTAGCCAATAACCACTTTTCTCCTTATCCTTGCTAAAAGAATCCAGATTTTGTTTGGGATGGCGATACACTCATCTAAATATTAACTTTCACAACCTCCTTTGAAGCTAATTCTACCCTGTGAGGCGTAAGTGGAAGGCTCCTGGGAGTCTCCGGGAAAGCTGAGCTTCCAGGTCAACATGAACATCAGGGTTGGCATAACCATTTCCTCCTTCCTCTTGCCTTGAGATGTGTTGTCTACAGCTGCAGCAACCACCTTGCATCCATGAAGTAACAAGCAAGACAATGAGAAGCAACAAACTAAAGATGATAGATCAGAAAGAAAGAAGGAGCCTGGGTCTTTGTTTACCTCATAAAGCTGCTGTAATAGGTCGGACTTCCTACTTTCAGGCTTCCTATTATCTTAGAAAAATAAAACCCTATCTTTCAACCAATATAATTAGGTTTTCTGTTTTTGTTTTTAAAGCTAGACTCACTTTTAATCAATATAATGCTTCTTCAGCCAAAAATTTTTAATGTGTCCGTCTAGTATTTAAAATTCAAAGATAGCCTCAAAAATCAAAGTGGGAAGCTGAGTAAGGGAATTTCTAATTTTTCACAACGGACATCTAAGATTTTTTTTAAAAAATCTGCACATTCCAGAGTCAGGAAAATAAGAACTCATATTACCTGGCACATTCTGTCAATATTTTCTTCAGTTGGCATTACAAAATACACAGCAGGAACATCTGGAATAGGATCTCGATCAGAGTGCAAGAGCCTAGAAGACATAAAGACATAAAACTATTTAAGTCACTTATCTAAAAAGATACTTTAAAGCAGTATTTCTCTGACTAGGAGTTCACTAATTCAAGACTGTAAGCAGCACTCTAAAAGCTCTGGTTGCAATTAGTCACTTAACCCAGTCTTCTCCTTTTATCAGTGTTACTATTATGTATTAGTAAGAACCTAGTCTCTTCTCAGTCTGCATTTCTTCTACTCCAATAGCCTTATTTTTAGTACCTCTTAGTGTCTTCTGCCAATATTCTCCTTGAATAAGAACTAAAGCACATTCAAAATCAATTCTATTCCCATTTTTCATAGAAAAATGTTTGGGGGAAGCTGAGTGGGAGGAAAGTGAGGTTCTTCAAAAGAGGAAAAACAGAAAGCTGAAAAAGTCTTCAGAAGTAATAAAAGAAACTAATCATAAATAAAATCGAATATATTTTTAAAATGAAAAGTATATAAATGGTTCCTTAAGACAATTTATTTTTTTTATTTATTACTTCATAACAGAATGCATAAAAGATCATCTAAACATCTCAAAGGTTTTTACCACTTGATAATTTTATTTTTTATAATCCAGGGAGTATACTCATTCAAATACCAAATGTCAAATCACAACATGTCTTTATTCTTCATTGTAAGATTTTTATCCTGCTTATGTCTAGAAATATGGCTAACATTCTATTTCTATAATATTTATAGTTATCTTTCTATAAGCAATATTATAGGTACCATCTTCTATATACATCCTTCAATATACAATATTTCAGTCATCCTTCTATAAAGAAAAGAGTGAAAGACGCACATGCAATTTACTTATCGAACATATCAAAACCAATATAATCAAATAAATTCAATAGTTAAGGAGACAACATAGTCTCCTATGGTGAGTAATAGTCATTATTTCATAGTTACTTAAATATTTCATATTAATGGTAAACTAATTTAGATATTTGTCTTTTAAAAAGTATATTTCAATTAAAGGAATAAAACATTTTCAGAGCAGGAAGAGACTTTAAGACAACCAGTTCTTTTCCTTCACATAAGAGGGTAAACGAGTCTGTAGGAAAAGATACAAGAGAGAATTTTTAAATTCTGAAACCAGAAAGCCTTAGACTGAGGATTATTTTTTAACTTCAGAAGTAAAGGGTTGAATAAAAGAAGAAAAAAAATGTTCTATACAAGTATTGTAACTTAACATATATACTCTATAAATGCCCCTTAATATGATTTTAGGGTGGCAGAAGGAATCTTTAACAATGTATCTAAAAACAAATGCCATTATTAGAAATATGTTAAGACTCACAAATGCAGAGTGATTCCCATGTCTCTCAGTTCCTTCACAGATAGCAGAGGAGAAATGATATCTTGGCCAAATCTGTCATAAATGAGCACCTAGTAAAAAAATTGTGTTTTAAACATCATTATCAGTGAACAGGCAATAGAGAACCCACACAAAGACAATGTTGAAATACATTTTGTTTTAATAAATCAAGTATATCTTTAAGTTAAAATACACGAATAACTATATAAATTTCTTCTTATGTACTACTTTTTCTAGGTTATAATGTATGTAGTAGAGGACTTCCAGTCAAGATGGCAGAGAAGGTGAACGCTGCCTGCCTCCTCCCACAGCCACATCAACATCAACATCACAACTAAATTAAAGAATAACCACCCTTGAGAACCACCTGACGACTAGTTGTACTGAAGTCCTATAACTAAGGATAGAAAGAAGCTAGGCTGAGACTGGTAGGAGGGGCAGAAGGGCAGAACAGGCTGGTCCCATGCCCATGTGTGGCAGTTCAGAATTAGGATGGGTATCTTGGCTGTGGAAGTACTCCCAGAAGAACGAGGGATCCCAGCACACGACACCAGTTCTGAGAAGAAGAGTCCTCAAAACATCGGGTTGTGAAATCCAGCAGGGACTGTGTCCACATGAAGGGAGAAGGGGATTGGGGGGTCTCCTGCTGTAGACCTCGGTACTCCAGGCCTTAAAGGACCTGAAACAAACTCACTTGCTCTCACACTCACATACTCTGGGCTCCAGCAGAGAGTAGCTGCTTGAAAAGCACTAGTGACATAGGGGAAAGAACTGAGTTATCTGGATTCAAGGTGAGAGCTGGAGGGGCAGCTCTCTCTGGGACCAAACTGATGCCAGGTGCCATTCATTACTCCTCTGTTGGGCCCTCCTCCCACCCGCCGGCAGGTGCAGGTGGATGCTAAATCTGAGTCTCCATCAAACTGGACTCACCCTGGTGATTCTCTGAAAGCCTGCCCTACCCAACCTATGCACCAGGTCGGCTTTATTTTAGTGGCTGTTCCTCACAAGCTGTTGGCCTTGGCCCATCATGCCTTGGACTTTACTAAAATCTCTCAAAGCCCACAACGCCTAAACAAGCAGTGGCTGGTCTCGGCATTCCCCATACCTCTTGCTAAGCAGACCCTGCCACCAGTGGCAGTCAGCCTCATTTTGGAAGTACAGCCTCTCCCAGGAACCTCCAAGTCCAGTACAAGCTGCAAGTAACCAAATATTATTCTGTAATTCCTACTAGGTGGCCCTGGTCAGGCACAGGTATCGGCTGACCTGGGCCTGCACTGGAGTCCCTCCCAAGAGGGTCCAGAATGAACACACCCAGCAGCCAGCTTCAGACCATACCGGAGTACCATCCAATTAGTTCCACAAATGACACACACAAAGGTTGGACTTAGCAGGCACCAGGACCACGCTACAGTGAATTCCACTCCATGGGGTCAACCTACGCACAACAGCTTGTTCACTATAGTCACGGCCAATTCTCACATCCAGTCACCTGAAGGTCAATCCCACCACTGATGTACCAAGAGTAATCAAGGTGTAACTACAACAGAATGGTGCACACAACCCACACGAGAGACACTCCTGGTCACTCAGCTCAGGTGACCAGGAGTCTGCACCACTGAGCACCACTCTGAAACCTACTATAGGATACCTACTACATAAGGCCACTCTGCCAAAACTGAGGGCCATAGCAGATCTATCTAGTACCGAGAAACAAACATAGGAGTCACTCAAACGAGAAGAAACATGTCCCAAATGAAAGAATAGGACAAAACTCCATAAAAAGAATTAAACAAAATGGAGGCAAGCAATCTACCAGATACAGAATTCAAAACACTGCTTATAACGATATTCAATGAGCTTAGGGAAAGAATAGATAAAATCAGTGAGAACTTACACAAAGAGATAGAAACCATAAAAAAGAACCAATCAGAAATGAAGACTATAATACTGAAATGAAGAATACATTACAGAGGCCCTGGCTGGTGTAGCTCAGTGGACTGAGCATCAGGCTGTGAACCAAAGGGTTGCCAGTTTGATTCCCCATTCAGGGCACATGCCTGGGTTGCGGGCCAGGTCCCAGTAGGGGGCGTGTGAGAGGCAACCACACATTGATGTTTCTCTCCCTTTCTCCCTCCCTTCCCCTTTGTCTAAAAATAATAAAATAAATAAAATCTTGAAAAAAAGTACATTGCAGGGAATCCACAGCAGGTTATGTGAGTCAGAAAACTGAATCAGCGATTTGGAACACAAGGTTGCAGAAAACACAATAGAAATAGCAAAAAGAAAAAAGAATTAAACAAAAAAATGAAGACAGTTTAAGGCACACCTGAGGTAACTTCATGCATAACAAAACAACGTTTTTTGTACCCGAAGAAGAGAGAGAGCAAGGGATGGAAAATTTATTTGAAAAACTTTCCCAGCTAGCCTTGGGTGGTGAGGTTCAGTGGGTTGAGCACCAGCCTGTGAAATGAAAGGTTACCGGTTTGATTCCCAGTCAGGGCACATGCCTGTGCTGCGGCTGGCAACTGCTTGTGAGTTGCAGCCAACTCATGTTTCACACATCAGTGTTCCCTCCCTTTCTTTCTCCCCCCATTGCCCCCCTAAAAATAAGTAAATAAAATCTTAAAAAAGAAAAACTTCCCTAACCTGGTGAAGAAAACATATGTAAGCCCAGGAAGAGCAGGGTCAAAAACAAGATGAATCCAAAGAGGCCCACACCAAGACAAATCATAATTAAAATGCCAAAGGTTAAAAACAAACAGAGAATCTTAAAAGTAGCAAGAGAAAAGCAATTATGTACAAGGGAGTTCCCATGAGACTGTCAGTTGATTTCTCAACAGAAACTTTGCAGGACAGACTGGCATCCACTAATCAAAATGATGAAAAGCAAGGACTTACAACCAAGTTTACACTACCCAGCAAGGCTATCATTTAGAATCAGAGACACAATGAGCTTTCTAGACAAGAAAAAGATAACGGAGTTCACAACCACTAAACCAGTATTGCAAGAAATGTTAAAGGGACTTTCTTAAGAAGAAAAAGATAAAAAATATGACTACTAAAATGGCGATACTGATATACCTATCGATGATTACTTTAAATGTAAATTGATTAAATGTTCCTATCAAAGACAAAGGGTGGTTAAATGAAAAAGAAAACAAGACCTAAACATATGCTGCCTAAAAGAGACTCACCTCAGATCGAAAGACACACAGATTGAAGTAAAGGGATGGAAAAGGGTATTTCATAAAAATGAAAATGAGAAAAAGCTGGGGCAGCAATACCTTTATCACGTAAAACAGACTTTAAAAAAGGCCATAATAAGAGACAAATAAGGACATTTCATATACAATTGCTTAGATATGGAAGCAACCTAAGTGTCCATCAACAGACGACTGGGTAAAGAAGATGTGGTACATAAACATATAAGCACAATGAAGTATTACTTGGCCATAAAAAAAGAAAGAATGAAATCTTATAATTTGCAACAACAAAGATGGATCTACATGGCATTAAGTTAACTGAAATAAGTCGGACAGAGAAAGATTTCACGTATAGGTGAAATCTAAAAACCCCAAAGAAAACAAACAATCAAAACAGAAACGAATTCACAATACAGAAAACTGATATTGCCAGATGGAAGGGGAGTTGGAGGACTGGGTGAGAAAGGTGAAAAGATTAAGAAATATACATCGCCAACTAGACAGTCATGGGGATGTAAAGTACAGCACAGGGGAGCAGTCGGTAATACTTAAACAAACATGTATGGTGCCAGGTGTGAGTACTAGACTTATTGGGGGGGATCACTTTATAAGTTCTATGAATGTCTAAATACTATACTGTACACTAGAAACTAACATAATATTGAATGTCAACTGTAATTGAAAAAAATACTGGAGACTATAAAATCACCTTAAGCTATAATAAGGGACTTTTGAACATACAGCAAATTCATGTACAACCCTTACTCAATTCACATATATGCTTTCTAATAAGAGAAAAAAATATTAGTCACTCTCAAAACTAATGTGTAATGAGTTCCAAGACTGTTAAGAAAATTTAATAATTTAAACACCTCATGTTAATAAGACATTCATTTAAAAAATTAAGTCCCTAAAGAGTACTTGCTCACCTTATGCTGTCGCATGCATTTCCTCACATTCTGAAAGTATTAAAACTGACACCTTTGAGGAATGGTAAGAATTCTAACTCAATTAGTTTTAGAGTTAAGGCAAATAAAAGAGACATGCCCACTGGAGTTTTTCGCAACCACCTCAATAAGTCTTTATGGAGTAATAACTTGCTAATGAGAGAATTAAACATGCTGTCATAAAAAAACGCTTTTCTTGAATAACAGTATTTCCTTTAAAAAGCTAGAAAACTTCCTGTTGTAGTTATGAAATTGGGTGTTGTATCCTTCAAAAGCCGTTTCTCTTTAAAATCTTAATATATCTTGTGATATAGAAGTGATGGTAGGAAAGAATCAGACACAAATCTATGAGGGGCGGGACCCCCCAAAGCCCCCTGGAACTTAGTTATAAAAATTGTGTATTTATTCTTGCATATTTAAACTTCAGTCACCTTCAAAGTATTCTCCATTTGATGCAATACACCTATTGAGACATTTTCTCCACCGCTCAAAATGGTTTTCAGACTCGTGGATTTTGATGCTTTTTCGTGCTTCTGCTGTTTTTTTGTTTCACCTCTTCCACAGCGGCAAAACGTTTCCCTTTGAGGACTTTTCATCCAGAAACAAAAAAGGGTCACTTATGGCA
This sequence comes from Mormoops blainvillei, assembly GCA_004026545.1. Classification (NCBI taxonomy): domain Eukaryota; kingdom Metazoa; phylum Chordata; class Mammalia; order Chiroptera; family Mormoopidae; genus Mormoops; species Mormoops blainvillei. Next base: position 125,683 of record PVJD01002275.1, read on the forward strand.
AGATCAGGTGAATAGGGAGAATGGGGTATAGGGGTCATGCCATTTTTGGTCAAAAACTGCTGAATACTCAGCACAGCGTGGGCAGGCGCACTCGTAAATCACCCACCACGAAATGGGCAAACTATTGAAAAAGTCTCCAAAAAAATTTCACTGAAACCCAACGCAGCCTCTCACAAAAACACCAGCTAGTGCGCTGACACGAATGGGTTCCTAGGACACTCACCTCGAAGGGGAAGCCTGTACTACAAGGGGCCTGCCCTCCGGAAGATAATTCCGGGTTTTTTAGGCTCCCCTTTGTATAGCCAGAAGGTCTCAAATTATGTAATTCAAAAGCTCAATATAGGCTTTAGAAACAATAAACAAGTAGAGTTTATGCAAGGTACAATAAGAAGATGACCACCAATAAAGAGGCAGAAAGGGGGATATTAGGGGACATGTGAAGCTTAAACTATAAATTTAATATATTGATAGATGGCTTTAACCACCTTTTGAGTTAACCCAAAGTACTTATAAAGACTCATGGGGAGGTTTCAAAACCCCCAAAATTGTAACCAAGTTGACTTGTTCTTAATCCCCAATGAAAGAGAAATTTAAAGTGATTAATAAACTAAGTCTGAACCTAATCAACTGCGTTATCTTTTTGAAGAACGGGCTAGAGTGAGCACGAAATTTAGATTAAAGGGGCTCAAAGAATGGGAATTTTTTAAGATTCTCTAGCATTTCTCAGGGAGAAAGATTATGGGTTGCTTTCTGTTCCAATTGACAGTTTTAATGATAGTTTTATATATCACTAATTAATAAAGTAGTATTTTGGTTTACAGATCATTCTCTCCACAGTTAGTTAAAATGGACCAGTCCCCTGAGTCTAATTAGCCCTGAGCAAGCTTGCAAAATCCAAACGCTGGACATGCAAAGCTAAGGAACAAAACATCAGGCACAGTAAAGGCCTATCAGACTGGTACCACCCAGGAGGAGATCAGGAGTCCTTAGATGAAATGTAACTATCATTGCCTGTTTTACTTCATATAATGTTTATCAAAAAGATTCACATTAAGCCCAGGCCTGGTAGGTCAGTGGGTCAGAACATTGTTCGGATACCCACAAGGCTGCAGGCTTAGCCCCTGGTCAGAGCACGAACAAGAATGAACCACTGAATGCATAAATAAGTGGAGCAACAAATCAATGTTTCTCTCTCTCTCCCTAAATCAATTAAAAAACCAGAAAAACATTCATATTAACAAGCCAGACTAAATAAAAATAAAATATTCACGCATTACAATTAAAATGTGCTACTGTTCAGTATTAACAAGAAATTCCCTCCAGTCAATAAGGGCTGAGAAAAAGGAAATAGTTCCCCATAAAAATAAACTCTCTTACCTTCCATACTGGTTCTCCAGTGCTGTTTTTAACATGAGGCACATTGAAATTCAACATACGTTTCAAAGCCACTGAAAATGAAAATAGTCTCATTAAATACTACCACTGATTTTTAGGATTTCACTTTCCCCCCCACATTTATTACTTACCATCTCAAAACAAAAGGCACAAATTATTCTAGTAAAAATGATTAATCAAGCAGTGGCCTCAATAGATAACTGGTGCTGTTGTCTGCTGTATTGCTGAAAGCATAGATTAAGATCGGACTTTTGGAAAACAAAATTTATCTATGTATTTAACTGGTTCATATGCAAAATCCTCATATAGCAGGTCTATTTTTTAGGTACGCTGAGCTACATTTTAGGACTGATTTATCTTGTCAGATTCACTGAAAAGTTATATTGCTTATTACATGACCCATGGGTAAAGTGAGAATTTCACACAGAGATGGTAGATAACTGAGAACTCCTACTAAGAAAATATACAATTTCTAAAATCACAGAAGTTATGCTTTCTGTTATAGTATTTTGTGGTCTTTATTGCTCATCTATTCATGTGTTACAATAGATGAAGGTATACTTTCTCAGGAAAATAAAAATTTTTATATACTTCTACGTGAAGGTGAGACGGCAAATAGTCATGGCAGGGCGCCCGTTAGGTGATTTCAGTTTTAAAAGACTGGCAACACTAAAATCTACTTGGTTGATTTTAAAGAGCATTTTGTTAGGCTGCATTTAGTAACAGAATAATCTACAAACCCAGTTTCTACCAGAGAATGATCTAATACTCAAATCACCTGAATATCAATTTATAGCACATTCATTCATCCACTAGAAAAACTTCTATTTAAATGCTTGTTACTCGAGGCAGGTAAAATGAGAAATTGCACTTCAGTGATACAGTATTTGTATATTTGTGTATGTATATACAGACATGATATTTTGGCAAAATATTAGTAGTTAATGCCCAGCCAATAACACATATTGCCAATACTAATTTATACCTACTTCGGCTCTTGGGTGTTATGGTTATTATATTAAAAAAAACAACAACATAAAAACACCTGGCACTGAAATAACACAGGAGGCACACAATGTGCTCTATGATTAACTCTCCCTCTGTAATTTAGAAGAGCTCTTCCTCCCACCTCCAGGCAATACAGATACTACGACTCTGGCACTTCCTGCCCAGGAGAGGAACATCTTATTTCTAGGAACAGCTGTTCGCACCCTTGACAGAGGACAACTAGGAAGAGCCACAGCCTGAGCTGCCCCTGAGCCCCATGTGTACAGTGTTCTCCAGGGGTAGGCCTTAACTAAATGAAAGAGGCCAGTAACGGCAGGTATTTGCCTTCTCAGCCCCATGCAGGTGAAAATCCCCAACTCTGAGTCTTGGCTAACTTGTTACCAGGGTCCTGACACAGTGGGTTTGCTAATAAAGTACAGGCTGGTGTTCAAATAACGTATAAGAATGTAATTTTACTTTCATCAGGGTAAAGCCCTAAAGGCTTAAATCATTGTTTTTAACTCAAATGACAAACTAGTTTTCTTCATTGGCTCTAAACATGCTATACACAGTCCTAGGCTTAGTTAATGTAGTTTCGTCTTTACCTGAAATGTTTTCTTTACTCATTCACTATATACTCAACTATATTTACTACTCATTCAAAAAATGTTTAGTGTTTACCATCTGTCAGACATAGCTTTAGCTGTGGACAGTAAATAAAAGAGACTGAATAAAAATGACCTATCCTCAAGTAACTTTCATTCTAGTTGCGGGAGAAAGACAACAAAATTAAGAATACATGTGGTATGTGAGATCACTAAGTGCTGTGGAGAAAAACAAGGGAAGGGGGGAGAGGGAGTTGCGGTGTAATTTTAAATAGTCGGGAAAGGCTTCCCGAGAAGGTGACTTCCGAGTAAAGACCTGAAGGAAGAGAGGGAGTGAGCCACAGATATCTCTAAAAGAATATTCCAGATAGAGGAATCAAACATAAAGGTCCTGAAGTGGAATTCTGGTCTGTTCAAGGAAAGGGAGTAACAGGTGAGAGAGGTGAGAAAGTTCAGTGGGGATCACTGTAAGAGTAGTTTGGTTTTTACCATGACTGAAATGGGAAGCAGCTCTGGGGTTCTGAGCAAGTATGTGACTTTTGGGTACTGCATGAAGGTGTAAAAGCAAGGGGACCAAATAGGCGGTTACTGCAGAAATTCATGGGTGGCTTGGACCTGGGTGATAACAATGACAATGGTCAGATCCAGGAAATATTTTCCGAGTGGAGCTGATAAGATTTATTGACAGATATGATGTGGGATATGAAAGAAGTAAACTTCAAGGTTGGTAACCTGACCAACTACAATTTAGCTAAGAGGCTCAAGATATCATAAGACAGAGGGCAACTGATCTGCATCTCTCCAATGCTGAGAAGTGGGGGAGCTGAGGAAGAACCGCAACAGAGAGGCGTGCATGACGGACCATGGTAACACAGGATTCTACCTGCTGAACTAAAGGTAACAATAGATAGGGGAGTAGTCCAGGACACTTCCACAAACAAGATGACTTTTGAAGTGACCTTTAAAGATGAATAAAGATTCTTCAGACAGTCAATGCAAGAATCAGGTGTCTGCAAAATGGAGATAATACATACAAAAATCACTTAAAACTAGTGCCTGGTAATACTAAATGTTCGATATACAGCAGCCATTATCTACCCAGACAGATTGCAAATTCCTCTGTCTCACAATGTTTGGTACTTAGAATATCTGAGAACGGACTGTGAGTTATTTCCCAACACATTCCCAGTAGACACCAGGGAAATGTTTACTTCTACTGCTATAGCATATATAAAGGGGTTTAGCTTTCTCTGAAAATAAAATAGACCTCAACTAGAGTACTAAAGATGAGAAATTATTAATCCGGCATAACCTATCTAGTAACAATGTGCAATCTTGCTAAAATGAAATTTACTTCTGCAGAAATAAAAATTATACCATTGGGTTTTAAATTCTACAATGGTTCTCTATATCATAATGACTACCATACAATTTTCATTTTTCAAGAAGCTCCTTTGTATTGGTACAGAGTCTTCCTTCAAATCTTATTTTCTTTATTTTAACAAGTAGTATGACCAAATTCACTGAGCTTCATTAAGCCATCAGAACCATACCTCAAAGAAGTGGGGCTTCTACCTGCTAACACAGATAAAACGAGGAGCAGTCCCCACCTCTTATTTGGACTTTCATATATTTAAGTCATGCTTGCCTTCATCTGATAGCTTATACTAAATTATCTACTGGGGAAAGCAGAACACAACTCAGTATGCCTTATGTCATTATTAGATTCAAGTCTATCATTAATTTTTTTTTCTTTGAATTCCAAAGGAATCAGGCACAGCCAAAATCCCTGCTGTAGGTCATATTAATTGTAACCGACTGTTTTCCTCTTCAGATTTACATGCATAACAAAATACTTACAAGAGACAAAACTGCCAAGTATGCACATTCTTAATAGCTTATTTTCTAAGACAGAAAATAATACCAAAGCTCAAGGGAAGACATGTTTACTTTTTACACTACATTTCACTATGTATGTAGTTTTAAAACGCTAATTTGTCAAGCAGTTAAAAATGGGAAAGCTATTACTGTTTTTTTGTTGTTGCTTTTTTTTTTGGTTATTCTTCAATCCCATTCCAGCAAGCTGGTGAAATCTTTATCACCAGGTTATTTCTCTTTAGGTACCCCCAAAATGTTGGTCCAAAGGTGAAACGGCAGAGCGTAAACTGCCCTGAAAAGAATAGTTAAATTTTATAATTGTGGCGAAGTGCCGGAAAATGAAACTCAACATCAAAACTGGGAAAGAACTGAACCACGCGCAGAAACAAGCCCGGAGACCTAAGTGGCAACACCGAGGGGGAAAAAAAATGCCATCCACCAGATCTTGTCATGGTGACCTTTTGAGGCTCAGTAGGAAAGCGACAAGAACGGGATCACGGCAACCTGCCCACTCCTGAAGCCCCTTCTCCTGCCCCACTAACGAGGGACCAAATTCTCAAGGCAATGGCATCTCTTCCCCAAAACCTCAAAAGGGGAGGGGCTCTCGAGGCTCCAGGAACTGGGTTAGACTCCCGAAGGTCCGTCTTCCAGCTGCACGCCCTGCGACCGAGGGAGGGCGACAAGCCGAGGGAAAGGGCATTCCCGCGGCAGGAACAAAACCGCAGGGAGACGGGAGTAAGTCAGTCGGTACCTGTTTGTCTCTCCCGAATGCTAGCTGCCGCCATCTTAGCTCCCACCATCCACTGCCTGGCTGGCGAGCAGAGGCCGAAGATGACGTGGCCCCCGCAGCCGCCCCGGAAGCAGAGCCAGGAGGGGCGGGGCCAAAGGAAGTTCTTAGGGACCGGACCCTGCCTCCTCCAGGGCACCCCTCCGTCGGCATGAACTTTCCAAAGAACTTGGAAACCCCGTGCAGGTTATAACGCTTGAATACTTAGTAGTGTTTTTCAGCGGAATGTTCATTCTAGCTAATCGAGTCATCGCTTCTCAAATGGTAGCTGTTTTAAGTTGAGTTATTAGGATAGGAGCGTAGTGCAGTGCTAAGAACATAAATACTGAAATGTTTGGTCATTTACAGATCTAACTGGTGAGAATACTTAACGGGCTTAAGGACCACAGGACTAACGTCAAGTGATGCTCCTGGAACAAAGTAGGCACTCAAATGCTAGCTCCGTCTTCTGTTTCCTCTCTGCTCCCCTTTACCGAAGTATTGGTTTTCTTTCCTTAATGGAAAACGGTCTATCTTTACGGTGTTGTTTCGCTTATATGGTCACAGGAGTCAGAAGGGTGCGAAATGGCAAATTGGTATTTCCTCTCAACCCTTTGGTAACTGCAAAATCACAAAACAGTACTTTGGGAGGAAAGTAAGTGGATAGTGCTGATTTTTTAATGTACACTCGAAGCCATGTGATGATCAAATGTATCTAAAATTGATGATTCCTGACTTAATCCATAGATTTTTATTGGATGTAAAAATACCCAAATGAAAACTCATTTCCCATGTTCAGTAGAGTTCACTAACCACATTGCATTAGCTGTTGATAGTATGTTCATTATAAAGTGCACCAAGTTCTGTAATGAAATTATAGAACCCGTGCCCCAAAGCTGCTCTGAAAACTTTCAAATTTATGAGAAATTAGTTGTTACCCTAAAAATTATATGAAAAACACATTTCTATAATAAAACATTAGCTTCTCTGTTTCACAATTAAAAGTTGTTTATTTTTATGATGCTTGAGAGAGAAACATCGATTTGTTGTCCCACTTATTCATGCATTCACTGGTTGATTCTTGAATGCACCCTGATAGGAGATGGAACTCACAACCTTGACTTACCTGACGATGCTCTAACCAACTGAGCTACCAGGCCAGGGCCAAGAGAGGTGATCTTATTTTAAACACCATTAGGAAACATCCTAGAATTCAGCCTACATTCTTTTTCCTTGTGTATATTTTTATTTTTCAGCTTTATGGAGAAATAATTGACAAAATTTTTAAGATATTTAAAATGTACATCATGATGATTGACATACATATACATTGTGAAAGGATTACGCCATCTAGTTACCACATCACCATATATATAAGAACATTTAAATTCTACTCTAAGCAAATGTCAATTATATAATGCAGATATCAACTACAGTCACCATGTTATATATTAGATCCTCAGACCTTATTCATCTTGAATCTGAAAGCTTGTTATTGAATTGTATGAGTTATATGTAAAATCTTTTAAAAAGACAAAGTCGTGGAAACAGCAGAAAAGCAGTTACCAGGGGCCGGGAGGTGAGGGCATAAGGAAAGGTTGGTAAAGGTTATGAACCTTTAAGAATTGCATTATCTCTGATTTTTATAGCTAATTGGCATATTCACTAAGAAATTAACTAGAATACTGTTTTATTCAGGGCTATCACCAATATTTTGAAGGAAACACTATTTAGGTGTGTTTAAACAGAAATGACAGTTACTGTCTAAGGGAAAAGTTCTCCTGCATTTATTGTGTCCATAGGATATAAAATATACAGGCTTTCCTACCTTCCAACATCTGAAAGCCTATTTTGTTCAGTTGAGTACTTGTGCTCTCAAATGCAGATCTATCACTTAACCATTTTGGCTCCATCAGACTTTTCTCCAAGACTATATGTCATATTAAAATGCTAAGAAAATGTTTAACATTTATAGACAGTATCTACATGTGAAATAAAAACTGTCCTGAACAAAGGGTGCACATAATGTGGTCCATAAATGTATAGAAAATTGTGCCCCACAGATCAGTGACAGTAGAGAAATAATCTCTGTAAGGCTAAGACTAAGGTATTTATTATATATTATTAGAATCAGAAATATCAAAATAAACTGTTGCTTGCATATCAGTTAACCTAATTAACTGTACCCTTTTAACTAACTCTACCTACTCAGATTTTGGCCTAAATAATTAATTTTGGTAAACTATTATTTTTCATTAGGGGGTAGTTTTAACATAGAACAACTCAGAACAGTTTATTCAAGAGAGCTTCCCAGGTGTAAGCCAAGGATTGTTTGCAGTATCTCCCATATGCAGAGAGGAAAGAATCTTCTATCTAATATTTTTGGAATCTTAAATCCTGTCAAGTTACCTAACTGACTTTATATAAGCACTTCATGTTTAGTAGCATAAACATATAAGTGTAATGTTTTTTTTGGCTACATCCAATGCTTTTTAAAAAGGGGGGAAACAGATTGACCCATAAACTATCACCTAGTACAAAACCTGGCAAAGAGTAGGTACTGAAATGTTTGACAACTGGAAAATAGTCAAAATGAGAACTTAAAACAGTGCATCTCTTCGAAGCAATCCAAATATTCCTAAACTACATGTAATACACATTTAAGCAACCCATCATTCAACATGTTCTTATGCTTTGTATTGCATTACTTGAAGCATAAAACTGTATTTCTCGAAGCATAAAAACTAGTTTAATAGATTACTGTAAAAGTAACAATGAAGCATGGATGACTATATATAAAGGGTGACATATTTATAAATAGAATCTTGTTCTAATAATTTTCTTATAATGACTAAATGCTAAAGGCAAAGTCACTGAAAAACCTATCTGTTATACTCTCCTTAGCATTCAACATCGAGTACAAAAATTCCACTACCTTCCATATAATTAGGGAAAAAAATTATAAAAAGTTTTGGTATATAGTAGAAGCCAAAGTGATTTTTCAATTTAGTAATGAAATGAAGGCTTTTTACTTGACCCAAACAAGGAATGGCTTATTCACAATATAGGAATTAAATATGACAAAACATAAAATCAGAAGCTAGTTTCTAATATTTTAAAGAATATTTACCTTAAATACTAAAATGAGCAAGTGTAATAGCAGAAAACTGTATAAAAGGCTTTCAGATGTTCTCACACCAAAATGTTTAGAAACAATTAATGTAAAAATAACCAAAGACTATTAACAGTAGATGCATAATAGGCAAACTTCTGGTTTTCCTTTTTTTGAAAGCAATAGAAAATAAGCTGGAAATATATGGCATTTACATTGAAATATTTAAGACATACATACTCATAATTATAAAGGCCTATAGCATTATTCCTTTTTAACATAAACATCAGTAAGAATTGTACACTGGCTATAACAATGAATGGGAAAAAAAATAATACCAACCATGTGATATAGTAACAGTGCAGGAAAACAAATAACCTACAGATTTCTGTGATATGCCCTGATTACACAGATTAATCTAAAAAATATCACACTTCTGAAACATCCTTAAAACCAGAAAACATTTTCAACCTGAACATTTATGCTTCAGTTTAAACCATGAATATCCTAAATGATTACTTACACCACCTTATCCCTAAAGCCCTGTCTAGGCATTAAATAAGTGAAATGAGAATTTAAATACTGTTTTTAATTGTGGCCAAACCAATCCTGCTTCCTCCCTCCCACCCCTCCCCTCCTAAAAAGTGTGTGATTGCTCATCAGCGTAATTACCACTATAGGGGAAATTAATTAAAACTACAAATAACCAGAAAATGCTTTAAATTAGATTTTTTGTTTGTATTGGTACAATGTCTTTTTAAATTTTATAAAACTAGGTAAGTAAATAAAATATCCAATTTATCAATATATTTGAAATAAAAGCTATGTGGCAAGTTTGAGGTTTATATTAGATATTCAAACGTTTTTTGATAACAGGTCCTTTAATTACTTTCAATAATCTAAATTTAACACAAGAGAAAAAAGTGCCTTGTTTAATGTTCTTTAAAAATTCAAATGAAAGCCCTTTTCATGAAGATGGCATCCAAAGTGAAGAAGGAAGCCCCTGTCTTCCTAGAGCTGAAGCCAAGGCAAAAGCTTTGAAGGCAAAGAAAGCAGTGCTGAAAGGCACCCACAACCACACAAAAAAAGATCTGCATGTCACCCACCTTCCACAGGCCTAGGACACTGCGGCTCTGAAGGCAACCTAAATATCCTCAGAGGAATGCCCTGAGGAGAAACAAGCTTGACCACTGTGCCAACATCAAGTTCCCCCTGACTACTGAGTCAGCCATGCAGAAGGTGGAAGACGACAATACACTTGTGTTCATTGTGGTATCAAGGCCAATAAGCACTAGATCAAACAGGCTGTGAAGAAGCTGTATGACACTGACGTGGCCAAGGTCAACACCCTGATCAGGTGTGATGGGGAGAAGGCGGTATATGTTCGACTGGCTCCAGACTATGATGCTTTGGATATTGCCAACAAAATTGGAATCATCTAAACTGAGTCCAATTGGCTAATTCTAAATATAAAAATTTTAGACTATAAAAAAAAAAATTCAAACGGAAGTGAAACTTCAATTTGCTGCGTCTGTTAGTAAGTAAAAGAAAATTACACTAGGATTATGTTTGAGTTTTCCTTTGGTATTAAGAGATATATGATCAATATCAAATCAATCCTATTATTTTTCTTTAAAAATATCAATAACTTAAGGATATTTCTTGGGGAGAACAAGAATATGATGATAGTTGAAAGCTGCTCTTTGTATCAAGAAAAATGTGGTTACAATTAAGCAATTTACCTCATATGATTTACATTGGTGGAAAATCCATTTGTATTTGATAACAGATTTAGAGACATTAGACTTTTCCAATTTCTTCTTTTGCAAAAGCATATATAAATATGGGGACATGACTACAGGACATAATCTTCAAAATGTTATTACATGATTTCTTGTTCCTCGTAGGAAACATTAATAAATGTTCATGTTCTTTGACTTTTAGTAACAGTAATAAAGTTAAAAAAGGAAACGAGTTTACAGATGAATATACTGAAACACATTAGTTAATCATGCATGTGAGATTAGAATGGGATATTCATTCTATTTGTATTTCTTTCTTACATATTTCTACATTGCCTATATAATAACAGATACCTTTCAAGAGCAAAAGAGATAATAGTAATGCAACGGTATGAGCTTACTTATCATACAACCATCTCAATAATAAATAACTGTCAAATAGCCAAACCTACCACATGACAACCCACAGAGATCATTCAGATATCTGAAACAATTATGGATCAGACATGAAAAAAAATCCTGTGATAAAGCCAAGGCTTTAAAGAAGACATTTTCTTAGTATTTTCTACTATATTTTATCCACCTCAGAAGTGTTTTTAAGACTACGAAATGTACATAGATTGTAGAATATTTGTGCAATTCTGCTTTTTAAGTAATATTTCCCATTAGGTATAATCTAATTGCAGTGTGGGTCTATTTTAATATAAATCAGTAATCTTAAAAAAACCCCCAAAACCCAACCCACCATTTTTAACAACCAATTTAGTGCCATCCTAGAAAAAGATACATATAACACATATCCCAGAATATATGCCTTTGATTTATATAACAGGATTTATCAATTAGCTTTCCTACTTAATGCTTTAAAATAAAATAATAATTTGAAAATTGCATAAAGCCAGAGAAAAGTCATTGTAGCATTCTAAAGCTAATCCAAATTTACAAAAACAGTGAATACAAGTTTTTTTCTTATATATACCATGCTACTATACTTGAAGGAAGTCTGCACAGCCATTCTAAAAGTAATTATATTGAAGGTTATGAAGCATGTATACTAACAAAATAGAAAAACATCAACTTTGGTATACCTTAACAAATTTTTTTAGCTTAAATTGCCAAAATATTCCTTTATGTTCACATCAACAATTTTATTGGACCAAGAAACTGACAAGTGTGTTCAACAGTGATGATGGACAGATTCTCGAAACAAAAGTATCCAAAAGTATCCATAGCAGCTTTTAAAAAGCATCTCTGTTCAAAACATCTTAATGTCCAATGTAATGAGAACTTTCTTCCTTTTCTAGTCTTAGAGTGTTTCTTATGGCAAAGTCCATTTTTTCTTGAAATTCTTTATATGTCTTGGTGATTGGAAGAGCTAAGCAGTTTTTACACTTGTTTCCAACAGGAAAATCTATATGAACGCACTCAATTGAAGGAGTGGGTTTAAATCCTGCAGGTGGAATGGAATTGCAACCAGTTGCAAAAACAAGAATGTCTTCCATTGTTGTTGCAGATTTACCATCTGAAAAGTTTACCAAAAAGAGAAAAAAAAAGAAGAATAAATTCAATATATATTGCCACCATCATAGACTCTTCCCGAATTCGACTGGGAATGTTGAAAGTCAGAGATTCCCACATTTATCTTGGGCAAACTAAATCACTAAGTCAAGTGTAGTAATAGTGAAACAGTACATTCAATAAATGTTTATTTGAATCTCAAAGTAGGACTCACAAAATCACTTAGTTGAACTACTTATTGTGTATTTGAATGCCTTCTCTAACATAAAATTATGAAGTTCAAGAGGTTCACTGGGTAATGAAACTCCATCTTTTTGGAATATGATGCTAAAAACAATTTTAAACTACTTCTAGAACATCACTATTTGATAAACTAGTTCAGTGATTTTCAAGCTTTTTCATCTCATGACACACACAAACCAATTCATTATTAAAAGTATGCAGCACTTACTTTTAAAAAAAATATATTTTTGCCAATCTGACAAAAAAATAGGTATATCTTTGATTCATTTACACTGGACAGCTATTGTGTTGGCTGTTGTCATTTCCTAATTTGATAATCTAAGGGAAAAGAGGTCAGTGCCCCTGACTAAATTAGTCAGGTATTGCATGTTTTAAGAACCCTTGCACATACCAGTGTGCCGCAAGAAGCACTGAATTCAACAAATGCAGAGAAAAACTAAATGGTGTAAAACAATTTTAAAAAAAACCTATCTAAAAGATTTAACTGAAAGTTCATTTTCCCCACCCTATTAAAGAAAATGATTTTGTACTGCTAATGTTCAATGATAAATATCACTCACTATCACAGCCCTAACCAATGGATGAAGAACAATTTAAGTATGAAAATGACAAAATATACAATTAGCTTGTAAGCTATTCTATGCAGTAGCAATCACCCATTATTTAAAATTCCTAGGAAGAATGCCTTTCACCTCAAATTATATACAGGAAAACTTTACTCTGTGACCTTTCCCTGTCACTTTCAACTCAGTCATATAAACTTGTTTTTAAATGTTCTGTAAATATGGAGTTAGCCAATGAAAGTTCTTACTATCAAAAAGCAAAACTCAAAGAAATAAGCTAATATCCTGAAACAAACATTCTAAGACAGTTAGATAAAAATAAAATATCCACATACCCTCAACAGCCTGTAAGTAACTGTTCCAAAACCCCAAAGACTGTGCATCAGATAATGTGTGTACTGTAAAAAGATCACTAAGGATTTTTGCAGAAAGATTCTCAGGTTTATGACAAAAGATGCTATAGAATGCTTCCGGATAAGTCTGAATTTTCTCCAAAACACCAAGAGTTTTCAGACCCTGCTTAAAACTTAAGAGAAGAAAAGTAATGAGTGAACATTCATACATGTGTTTGCTATTACAATAAAGAATTAACATTTCTAGTTAATTTACTACCACGTATACGGAGAGGTGAGGAAAAAGATAAAAAAATTATGGGTATACTATATGTGCTTTATATACTATACTATATATGATACTTTCAAATCAATGACAAGCAAATATCTTAATATAAAAAGAAACTTTTATATGTCTACATTATCTTTAAGCTAACAATTTTTAAGAGTAAAAAAGTAGGCATCTGAAGTATTTTACACATCAAAGCTAGTTAGTATAAAAATGAAGTTGCCTAGAGATTCCAAAGATTGCAAACCATAGCCACATAAAAATTTAAAACTTATGTATCGCTAAAAAGAAATAAAGTGGGAAAATATTTATAATATGCATGACAAAACTAATTTCTAAATACACAAAAAATACAAATCATTTTTCTAAAAGAACAATCCAATAGGAAATGAGCAAAACCCACAATTAACAAAATACAAGTAACAAATAACTTTTTAAAAATGTATATTCTCACTGGTAAGGAAAGCATGAAGGTGGAGTCAGACCGACTAGGTCCTATCTGCAGCTCTGGGCTCCCTATCACAGGTACTCTGCCACACTGATTCATTTCCCTTTCTATTGGCTCTTCCTCAAGAGCACGTAAATGTGCTTATCTTTCCCATTTTGAATAAGGGAAAAAAACTCAAGTCAATTCCATCTGTTTTCTTTCATTACAACCTACTTGAGAGACATCTCTATATTCACTGTCTCTATTTCTTAATTTCTATTCACTTGTCCTTCACTTTTGTCTACATCTCAGGAAAAACTGCCTTAAGTTTAAGAATGATCTTCCTCTTTGGCACTGGTTTGGTTTCCTCCTTTTTCTCTGACCAGACCTTTTAAGTCTCTTACAAAAAGTTTTTTTCTTTACTTTGCCTTAAACGTTTTGTCTCTCATGGATCTGTAACAAGGCCAATTTCTCCCATGGTTTCATTTAACAGGTATAGGCTCATCACTATAAAACCTATTCTTTTCAGCCCAGAAATACATCCACCAGAGTATTTGGCACCACATATTCCAAGCACCTAATTTATTATGTCCAAAAGAAAGCTATTCCTTACTATCAAAATCTGAACCATAAGGGACAGTAAATGCCTCCATTTCATCTATCAAATTAGCAGAGGTAAATCTGAAAGTCAACCTTAACTGCTCTCTCTTTCCATTCCTAATTAGCAAGTCCTATAAATTTCCTTTACAGAAATCCCTTTTATTTGCTCATTTCTCCATATACCCACTACCACCTTATTACAAACCACTTGCAGGGGAACTGTTGTACCAGGTATACAAATCTCCAAGTTCATCTTCTATGTTATAGCCACAGGTATGTGCCAGAAGTAAACCCAACACTGTCGTTCATCCTGAGGTAGGTTGAATGGAGGCCGCCCCTAAAGATATTTCCACATCCTAGTCCCTGGAACCTATGAATGTGACCTTACTTGGAAAAGCAATTTAAGCAGATATAATTGGGGATCTTGAGATCCTCCTATCTGGATTATATGTTCTGGCCCTAAATCCAATGACAAGTATCTTTGTAAGAGACACAGACACGAAAGGCCATGTGATATAGATTCGGAGGCTGGGAATAGCAAAGAATAGACTGTCTTTCTAAATTCCCAGAAAGACTGCAGCCCTGCCAGCACTTGGACTTGGACTTCGAGCTTCCAAAACTGTGGGAGAATAAATTTCTGTTGTTTTAAGCCACGTAGTTTGTGATAATTTTTTACAGTAGCCACAAGAAACCGGTATACACACTAGTCCATGAAACAAAGTTCAAACTCCTTACCATGGCTTCCAAGGCCCTGCCCAGTCCCACCCTTGCCTGTCTTTCCTGCTTTTAACATTCACCTTCCATTTACCTTAGAGGCAAATTTCAGCCAAACTTAGTTCACCCTTAAAAATTTTTTAATTAGGAAATATTTCGAGCTTACATAAAAATCCAAGAAATAACAGAAAACCACAAACTGTCACTAGAATTTAAAAGATACTAACATTTTATGTTTGCTCAGATTATTTTTACGAAAAAGATTCTATTCACCAACTAAGTCCTATCTCCATATTGCTTTCCCTTCTCTCCCTCTACAGAGGAAACTATTTGAAATTGTTATTTAACTACTATCCTAAAATTTTTACTATAGTCTGCATTTCATTTTTGTTTTACTATATATGTATCCCCAAATAATAGTTAGCATTACTCTGATTGTTCTGAAATGTCTATAAATGCTACAACACTATGTATTTATTTTTCTGCAACTTGCTTTTTGGGGAGTAATTTTCACTTGTAACTATTACTACATTGGGAAACTATATCTAACACTTTATTTTGGGCAATTGTACTGCTTTTTAAAAATTACTTTTTTACCTGGTGTCAGAGCAAGGGAGAGTGAGAATGAGAGAGAAGAAACATCAATTTGTTGTTCCTCTTATTTATGCATTCATTGGTTGCTTCACTTATGTGCCCTAACTGTAAATCAAACCTGCAACCTTGGAGGATCAGGAGGATGCTCTAACCAACTGAGCTACCCAGCTAGGGCCAATTGTACTGCTTTAAAAAACTATTTTTTATTCCTTTTTGCCAACTTTCGTATTTATTTTTTAAAATTCCAATTTACCTTCTGTTTTGGTTGTATGAAATCTTTCTTTAAAAAAGTAACCTTTTTAAGGTTTTAATGGGCATATTTAAAATATTAAGTGACTCAATGTACAGTAGTTCCTCCTTATCCACAGGAGATACTTTCCAAGACCCCTAGTAGATGCCTGAAACTTTGGATAGTAACAAACCCTAATATACTGTATTTTCTCCTGTACACACATAACCTTTCTTCTTAATAATCAACTTCTTCAACTCTGCTGGAAATGTGGCAGCAGCTTCTTCATGGGCAGACAGTCTCTCGGTAATCTTTTTATTTTTCAGTCCAAACCTACTCCTGAATCTGTGTAACCAATCCCTTACTTGCAGTAAATGGTGTGGTGTTACTTGTTCAGGGATCCCTTGCTGGTCTTCATATAAGCTCAAAGCTTTCTGGTGCAACGTGTTGCCATCATTCAGAACAAATTTTCCGTTCATGTCTTCTACCCACAATTTAATTCCTTTGCCATCTTGACTAAGAACTTTTTACACACTGTGGCTATTTGAGGCGCGACAGCAAAACTAGCATAAATTTCTTTTTCCTTCTTCAAAATTTCACAGATAGATTTGGTCTTACTATACATCTTAGCAACTTCAGCTGATTTTTTTTTAATTCCTCACTAAGGTTGAGAATGGTCAACTTTTCATGTAAAGGAAGCACTTTATAGCTTCTCTTTGCTTATCCAAATTGCCAGTATCATTACTCTTGCACTTTGGGGCCATTATTAAATGTATCCAAATGTCCTGACTATAAGACTCTTAAGTAGTATAATTTTCTTATGAGAATTACCATTTATAATTATGATTCATACACGGAATAACCCAACACAGTATACATTTTGATGTGGTTATTTTAAAATTTGAAGTGCATCTCTTAATGAGATAGATGTACACAATGTTTATTTCCTCAAATAGTTCATGTAGCTACAGATGGATTTTTCTGATTGCTAAGTCAGAGAATTCATCACATATTTCTTCTGTTTTGTTTTGTTTTCATAGCTATGACTAATCTAGATTTCAGAGAGGGCTTACCTATCTACATAACTGGTGTTGAAATTAAAACCAAATGATAAATAGGAGTCAGGTAGATCAACATGAAGAAGGCAAGAGAAAAGCTGAAGAGTAATCTCTCCTATGTAAAAGATGAAATATAACAAAAAATAATCTTTTAAATATACATCTGAGCTCATAAGAGAGGTCATGTGGATGTCAGAAATAACAAGGAAACCAAAATTTTGCCAAATTCTCTAGCTGTCATATGAAATCAGAACCCTCAGGTTTGCACAAACTTGGGTTTGGCGTCCTCAGTGGACCCCCATCTGAAGCAAAGGAATTAACAAAGTAATTGGTTTTAGGATTCGCAGGTCCTGTAAGTAGAGTGCCAGGCAAAAGCAAATACGTAGCAGCTGTGCTGAGACATTTTTGCAGTCTGGGCCTAATGGGAATGCTGAAGACACGGCGCTAAAGAAGAGGGTTTCCCAAAAGAAGACAAAACATGCAAACATTCATTAAAGCAGGTATTGGGAATAGCACTCAAAAAAACAAACTGAATGAGATAAAGTATTAGTACAGTGATTTAAAGTGAAAACAAGCAACCAAAAAAACAAAATGAATCAAATAAAACTTCTGTATTGAAAAATGATCACAGATTTCATTTCTGTAAAATGGAATAGACACATTTCTCTATTGTTTTTGCTAAGTACAGTAAAAACCCTGGACATTATATATAAAACAAACATAAGAAGACTGAAAGGTGGAGAGATGAAAGCAGACCAGCTGGGTATGTGAGGACCCAAGGAACACCACAGCAGAACGAAGAAGAAATCTAGACATTCTTATATGAAGTAAAACTAAGAGAATTTGTCACCAGCAGACCTACCCTAAAATCATGTGTACAGGAATTTCTTGAAACAGAAACCAACTTATTAAAGGTATAGTCTTGGAATACCAGGAACAAATAAATGAATAAAAATAAAAGCATGTTTCCTTCCCTTCTATTTTCTAAATTATGTTTGATAGTTGAGTCAAAAATTATAACATTTTATAATGTGTTTCATAATGTATGTGGAAGAAATATTTAAGGAATTACATTATAATCAGGGAAAGGCAAAGAGACTTAAGAGAGGTGAGACTTAAAAAATGTTGACACCAGTAGACTGTTATATTTTTTAAAAAACCATACAATGATATACACTCGATAGCACTATAGATAAAAATGGAATTTAAAAATTCAACTCATAGGAAAACAAGAGGAAACAAAAATGATCATGGAAATGAAAACTATTAAAAGAGCTCCATAACAGTGTTATTTTGAATTGCAATATTAAAAATATATTGGGAATTATATCCTTTGAAACTAAGCTTATGATATCATATTTTATTTGTAAGAGTGCTAGGGAACATCTCAAATATACACCTACAGGAAACTAGTTGAAAACAAAACAAAACAAAACAAAACAAACATAAAGCACTGATACATCCAAACAACAAAATTTTGTAGAGCTCTAACACAGAATGAGGATTATGTCTGTTTACTACAATGGAGTGATCTCCAGAATGTATTGGCAAGTAAAAAGTGAGCAGAGAAAAAAGGGTAGACGGTATCTTATCTAATATGATAAATGAGTACACATATACATATATTCATATATTTATCTGCTATTGCTGAAAAAAATAATGAAAGGATTAACAATTATAGCTTGTGTAAAATAATGAAAAGCCACTAAAATGATTACTTCACAAGGGCATGGAAGGTAGATGTGATAAAGATAAGGGTTACACTTCTTTGAATACAATTTGTATCAGAGCTAAAAATTTCAGTATACACCTGACTTTGGAACCGCACAAATATTTTACATAACCTTTAAAAAAAAAACCAAACTTTAACTGAAACCACTGAAAATAAAAATGAAAAAAGAATACCCAGTTAGTAGTATAACAACACAGAAAGAACTATTACAAATGCCTTTAAAACATACTAATTTGACAGTAACAGCATAGAACATTAACAAAAAAGAAAATAAATAATTTAACCTGTTTTCAATATCTATTACTGCTAATAATGTTGGTATTGTTATTCTAAGACTATTATTTATAAAATGCAGAATAAGTCAAATGAGTAATTATTTCATATTTGAATTTTTCAGTGCCTTTGTGAACTGAGATTCTCAACGTGGGACAAAGAAAAAAAAATCTTGCAGTAGTGAATTTGAAGTATCAGTATAAATTCATAATGTATTTTATCTTAAAAAACAAAACAAAAAACACCTGTATTTCCTAGTTTGGTCCACTGAAAATGCCTAGAAACAATGACCAACCTGGCAAAAACGAGCATCCCTAGCGTCAAAACTGTAGTTTTAAAATATCATTTCCCATCGAAAGAAACAAAGGTCCTTTAGGCCAGAATGACAAAATGAGACCGAAACACATTATTACACCATATAGCGGCTATCAAAGACCAGTAAGGGTTAACATTAAAAAACAAAACAAAACAACCCCCCCCAAAACAACAAACCCTCAGAGAAACAACATAAAAAGGCTTACTGCCCAAAATGAGACAATTTGAACTTTAGTAAGATAGTAACTCTAACAGTTTCAACAAAAGTACATTTAAATCAATGGATTAATGATACCGAAATTAAAAAAAATAAACCTGATCACTTTTGAGATAACATGATGTCTGATAATAGCCTGAAAATAATACTGGAGTCAATAACAAGAGTAGGACAGATGAACAAGACTGGCCACAGGTTGATTGACCGTTGTTAGATAATGGATGATGATTACATGGTATATGGCTCTGCCTACTTTCGTATATATTTTATGTTTTTCATTATTTAAAAAAAAAGTATGAGGACATATATAAGTTTTCAACCTTCTTTAAAGTATCATTGGAATAAAAAGTTTGAGGACCAGTATTCTAAGCTAAAGCAAGAATCACATCTACCTTGTTAATCAAAGAATACTCAGTACCTATTACTCAGCAGACTATAGTGCTCAATATACACTGTAGTTATTAAATGAGTGAGTAGAGATTAAATAGCTGGCTTGTGTGGTAAGAATTTTTAAATAATTTTACTTAGAAAAATAATTATAAATTGAGACAATGATTACTTTTCACCATACACTGGTGCTACATAAGCACCATACACTTATGCAAGTCTAGAATGGTCAGAAGAGTAACCATCCTTAACAGGTTAGTTTTAAAGTATTGTTTTAAAATAACATTTAAATTTTTTATCAAATATATCTCACATTATAAGACAGTTAACATGTAATTTGAGAGAATCTTTCACATATAAATAACTTACCTTTCAAAAGGTGCTTGGACTCTCTTAATTACATGGTAAGCAAGTATGTCTTTTGCCAATAAGTACTTATCACTTAATGATGTTATAAGTCTTAGACATCCAATAAATTCTAGGTAGTTATGGCACTCGTTCATAACTGAATTTAAATCAGCTATATTTGTTGCTGCATTTATCTGTAATGAAGAAGAAAATATACCCAGTTTCCCCTTTCACTTGTAAATGTTATTTACATTTCAAATGACGCATTACTTTATCCTCAATTCTTGAGTACACCAAAGTGGAGTGAAAAGTATATAAAATAATTATTTTTCTAGAATAAATATTTGACAATTTAGTTTAATAATCATGGTATATTTCTGCCTTCAAGAAACCTTGAGTATAACCACTTTAATACAGGCCATTACTTATACAAAAGGCAATAATTGACATAGAACAGTTACATAGCACTAGAGGCAAGAGAGATAACCTGAGATTTCATGAAAGAGAAAGAATTACCAGCTGACTTGGATGAGTAAAATCAAAAGAATATTTCAGTGAACAGCATAAACAAAGAAATACTTGACCATTTATGTGCCAGACACTTTCATACAGGTTAGCTCTTGAACAAAGTTACAGAGGCAGAAAGATAAAAACAGGAGGCAGTCAACAGTCTACTGAATAGAAAGTTTCCTTGCTACTTCTTCTTTCCAAAATAGTCTTCTTCCTAAGATTTACAAGATTCACTCATTCATTTTAGATCTCTGTTGAAGTCCCCAAAGTTTTTCCTGACTACCTGACTCAAAATACTACCTTCACACTCTGTGAGTATATATTGCCTCATCCTCCCAAACCCACCACCCTGAATTTTAGCTGGGCACACAGCCAAACTTTCCTTGCAGCTAGATGTGGCCGTATGTGATCAAGGGTGTCCATTCCCCCTGAATTTTAGCTGGGCACACAGCCAAACTTTCCTTGCAGCTAGATGTGGCCATATGTGATCAAGGGTGTCCAATGGAATGTGAGTGAAAAACGTTTCAAACATCACTGTACTCCTACTTTTTCCCTTAACACCAAGCTTCAGCAATTGAGATGCAGACACTATCCTAAGTGATTACATAACAATGAGCAGACAGAATCCAATTTCCTGGGTGACTAGGTGTATCATAATTATACATCTAAAATAGAAGTAATTTCTGTAAAAATTGGATACTATTTTATGTTTTGTGGGACATATGTTTGTCACAACTACTCATTCAACTCTGCAATTGCAGTGTGAAACCAATCATAGACGTATAACAAATGGGTGTGTTGTTTCAAAAAAACTTTATTTATAAAAAGAGGCAGCAGGCCCGATTTGACTTACAGCCAGTTTGCCAACCCCTACCCCTACAGTCTAGACAACAGATTTTAGAGAAAAAAAAATCTGCCATTTTTTTTGAGACACTGGTTATTTTTGGATCTTTGCTTTAGCGGCTTAGCCTAAGCTCCAACTTATTATACCCCAAGCATTATCTAGCTCCTTTCTCACAATCTGTTTTATTTTTATAACATCTTTTACTACATAATGGTACCATTGGCCCTCAAACAGCACAGGTTTGAACTGTGCAGGTCCACTTATGTGCAGATTTTTTCTCAATAAAATTGTCTCTGCATCCATCAGTTTTGTATTAGTAAATGCGGAAGGCTGACTGTATGCATTCTTTATGCCATTTTATATAAGAGATTTAAACATCTGCAGATTTTGGTATCTGTGGGGACGGGCAGGGAGGGAGTCCTAGAATCAATCCCTGATGGATACCAAAGGACAATTTTAGTTAAAGTTTGGGGAAATCAAGAATTATAGGTGCATTTTTTGATTGTGTGGTGGTAAGTGCCCTTAACCCACATGTTTTTCAATGTCAACTGAATATTATATATTTATTTATCTTCTGTCTGCCCTCTAAATGGTAAAGTTCAAGAGGGCAGGGACTTTGTTTGGTTCGGTGATAAAACAGTCCTGGGTACGGTGATAAAACAGAGTCCTGGGTACGCAGTATTTGTTGACTAAATAAACAAACATTGAATAGGAATATGGAGTCTAGGGGCTCAAAAATACAGGTCTGGAAATCATTCAGAAAGGTTATGGGTGAGCAGAAGCCTTCCAAATACTATAGAGTGAGGACTGTTAAGACAACCCTGAAAAATACCTAAGTTTCAGGGGAATGAAGCAACATTAAAAAAGACAGTAGTAGTCAGAAGTAGAAGGAAGTGCAATATTAAAGAAAACACCAGAAAGGAATTTGAAGACAGTGGTGATTGCAGAAGTCAAAGGAGATAAGAAAATTAAGGGGGGAAAAAAGGCAAGATATTTGAATATGAAGATCTAGATCCCTGAATTATGAACTAGCTAACTTGGGAGAGTGACAGTGGGAACAGAGGCCTCCCTCTATGAAGTTCAGAAATTCATAGGAAAGAGGAAGTGAGGATAAGGTTAGGCTTAACAAAATTAAGCCTAACTTCATTGCCCAAGTCACACAGCTTATAGTTTCTAGTTACTTCAATATAAAATATGATTTGTAAGCACTTGTTTTTAACCATAAATCATACTGCTTTATTAACTGAGACAATGAATGGATAGAATAGGCTTAAGTAGGAAGAAGGTTAAGGGAAGAAAGGGTGAATGGCTTTCATTACCTCAATTAGCTTCCAAATCAGTAACATGTAAGCAATGATACTTGTGCAGCATTATGATAACTAAACTGAGTTTGTACATATAACATGTGCAGTACAGAGTAACAAAAACTGTTAACATTTTTTAACATTAACAGGTGCCTCTTGTACATGACCCTCTTGTTTCCATATTGAAAAAATTCATCCTGGTCTTTCTCTCAACCTAGCACCCATATCTCCCTATAGGAGAAAGCAGAAGTTTTCTGACTGGTAAACTAATTCCTTGCTCTCTTCAGATCCACTGCTTGCCTGCAGGAAAGCATACTTTCATCTACTCTTTCATCTACTCTAAGGAACCTGTCTTGCATTGTCTCTGTCAGGGAAGATAAATACATTTCATTCTGAGAAATGTTAGCAAGCCATTCTGACTATAGTTTAAAGTCACATTATCCAAATGGTTTGATCAACATTAAACTGGGCATTTTAATCCCTAGCTGTCTTACCTTTACGTCTACCTTTTGACAGGTTGTGAACTCTGCTGCTAAAGGAAAATATTGACAGCCCTTAACTAGTCCACAGAATATTATTGTTCTATTGTAGATCCATTATTTATATTCAAACATAGTTAGAATGTAGTCTACATTTTATTTTTAAGATTTTATTTATTTATCTTTAGAGAGAGGGGAAGGGAGAGAGAAAGGGTTTTCCCTTTCTCATCGATATGAAAGAGAAACATTGTCAGGTGCCTCTTGTACACGCCCTGATTGGAACGGAACCTGCAACCTAGGCATGTGCCCTTGACCAGGAACTGAACCAGCCCCCTTTCACTTTGTGGGATGACACCCAACCAATCGGGCCATACCAGTCAGGGCAAATGTAGACTACATTTTAATAAACATGCATAATTCTTACCCTGATTATAATCTGTGCCACGTCAAAGTCTGAAACATCATCGAAAATTGGTAAGGTATTTTCTGGTCCATAAACAAGGCAGTTAAACAAAGTTTTAGAAAAGAAACCAGGTGAAGGACCACCATGAACCAAAGAAATGGCAAGCATTTTGCCAGCTTCATAGTAAAGATTCTCTTTCAGAGCTGTAAATAGATGGAAATACATCAAATACACTTTAATTATTATAAGAGAACCATCATACATAAGGACTACATATATAACAAAAGTCAAAAAATCTAAGCATTAGATAAATGAAAAGTAATTCATAGAAGCTGTAACATGTATAAAATATATTTCACATAAAATATACAAAAATACTTCTCTGTATACAAAGTAACAACCTATTGTAGAAAAAATATGTAGAAACTCTTTAAAGAAATCACCTATAACCCAACCACCATAATAACCAATGTACACATTTTGGCAGGTTTGTGTCTTGTGTGTATATACATATATACATAAATAATTTGACTTCTGCTTTTTCCACTTTACTGTAAATTTTTTATATTATTCAAAATTATTGAAATTTACAGTTAAGGAATGCATTAAGGCTAGCTTATAAATGTGCAGCAATATAACCCATCGCTTTAATTATTGGTACCCTCCTTGAGTGATATTATACAATCAACATCAATTTACATATTCTTGTTTATACATCCCTGATAATTTGATGAGGATAAATTAGGACAGATACAGTATTAGTGGTTCAAAGGATATGAGTATTTGTAAAGTTGTTGATACATGGTGCTAAATTATGTTCCAAAGTGATACAAATTTAATCCCAACAATATATGCTATCTCACCATATCACAGCTTTCAATATTTTTCAATTGTCATTCAAAATGTTTTAGCTACTTTAAGTCAGAAGGATATCACGTAAATTTTTCTTTATTCTTTCTAAAAATTGTTCAAAGCAACTTTTTAGTAATCAATATTAACAATACTTGAAATACTAAAATCTCCTCAACAATAACTTTATAAGCTATGCATTAGTAGTCACATTTTACCACAGAAGAAACTAAGATCCAGAGAGGCTATATAATTAATTTATGGATGTAAGCTACTTAAGTGATGTGTATAAAATGAATTCAGATTTTGTGCCTTAAATACAAGTACTCTCCACTGTACCACAGCTGCTTTGAGTTAACATTACTGATTACTTGGATTTTTTTTTTTTCCTTAAAGGGAGTTTAGAATTAAACTGTGTGTACTGTATATAGTACAAATGATCCTTGGTAGTTTCTTGATTATTTCAAGGATGCTTCAGGGAACAGTGAGGAAGTTCTAGGGAACATATAGGAAGAAATTCAAATGGAATGAAATAAGTCTTCTCACTTTCGAATTTCCTATCACAGCAAAAGTAGAATAAAAGCTCCTAAAAAAAGAGTACTAGAATTAACAAGTGTTTTGAGATGCCTGTTTTAGTCACATTAACTCCTCATTAGAAGTAAAGACAGAAAAGTATCATATACATAATTAATTGCATAAGAAAAGTTCCTGAGCCCTGGCTCATGTAGCTCAGTGGATTGAGTGTCGGCCTGCGAACCAAAGGGTTGTGGGTTCGATTCCCCAGTCAGGGTACATGCCTGGGTTGTGGGCCAGCCCCCAGTAGGGGGCAAGTGAAAGGCAATCACACATTCATGTTTCTCTCCCTCTTTCTCCCTCCCTTCTCCTCTGTCCAAAGATAAAAAATAAAATATTTTTAAAAATAAAAAAAAATTTTTTGAAAGCAAAAGAACATTTAAAAATCCGTTACACATGGACCAGAAAATTATGTCATAAAAATCCTAGATTGTGAACAAACATGCCAACTGTAAATTCCAACTATCTGAACAGAAGTCCATCCCACTGGCCACTCTACTCAAATAAAATTAGAATATATGTAATACATTTTTAAGAAGTTAGTTAATTATGGAATTACTTCAAGTAGGTTATTGCTATAAAGAAATTAAGAACATTCTTAAAAACAATGTTTCTCTACAAAATATGCTTTTAAAAATATCACTCATCCCAACTCCCCTTTTCTGTGATTCTATCACTATTGTATTAACAAATAAATTATACATTCCAACCACAGGTATTGAATATCAATTCTAATCAGTTATCTCTTTCTTTACATAAGGTATAGTTGTAAGTTCAATAATAATTACCTTGAGAATTTAGGGACAAGTTCTTTGACAAGGACCCTTCAAACAATGGTGAGTTCTCAAGATGGTGCATTAAAAGACTTAGAAATTCTTGCTTTGATCCAGAATGCTCTATTCCAAAATTATCATTTTCATTAACATATACTACTTCAATTGTGTATGAAGGATTAAACTTTTGATTTCTGAATCCATTTAAGGCACTATTCCAGATGTCGGCTTTGTTGATATAGAATCTTTTAGTTTTTTTAATAATTTGAAACCCTAACTCTTTAATTATTGTTGAAATGTCTCTTCTAAATTTGTTGCCTTGCCTGTAAAACATGAGTTTAAACACAGAGGTAAGGACTCTAAAATACTTTATGTGACATGGCAGTTATACAGCCAATTAAAAAAGTAATAATAATAAAAAGGAAGCTCGTTCCCAACTCCCACCCAAAAGCAGACAATGACTGTCACTGGAACCCAAAACAGTTATTTGATAACCTTAGTTCAAAATTCTTGATTCTTTCACCCCAATCTTCCACCAAATTAAAATCATCTAATGTCACAAATGATTTTTGAGAATGTTGATAGATGATTATTTCAAGTTTGATCAATTCAGCAGTCGGAAGCTCAAACTGTCACCTTTATGGCCAATGGCTATAAGTTAAGGTATGTTGTACATACACTTAACTGTATCTTACTTCATGTTCACTAGATTCTATAATAATAGAGCAAACGTAGTTTGGCTTACTATACGAGATAACTATAGTTTTAAGAGATTACAATGCATTTTTAATCATAAAATTAATTGATAGTAGAGCTAATATTATAAATAGAATTTACAACCCTTTAAATAGTACTTTTTAGTCTATACCAGTAATTCTACAAGTGTGATTCCCAGACCACCAGCTGCAGCAGCAAGCAGCAGCATCTGGAAACACGTTAGAAATGCAAATTCCTAAGCCCCACAGCAGTTAAATAGAATCAGAACCTCTGAGCATGAGGCCCTGCAACCTGCCTTAACAAAGCGTCCAGGTGACTATGTAGACTAACTCAATTGCTCCCTGTCTCAGTTGCTCCACCTGTAACTGGAATTAATGTACTCAAAATGATCCTGTTTGGGGAAATGTCATGGAACATCGTTCTACACCAAGTATAAATTTTTCCCATCCTAAGATATTGTAATGCCCCAGTGTGGGCCAGGTTTTATTTTTTCTTTCTTGTAGTTCCAGTTTGGTCTGGGGAGGAGGTTAAGTATAGTTTCTGCCTAATTAGCTGCTGTCTTGGATCCTCCTGTTTTTTCTTTCTTCACACAACCCCCTTTTCATTAGCCCAGACTAAGCAAAACCAAAATCTTTTGGAAGGTAATCCTTTGGAAATACACCTTTTTGTAGCAACTCCATTCCTGCTCTTGCCAGGAATGGTAGTACTAATGTTATTTTAGAACACGATGGAATCTTACAGCAGGAGCAAGGAATCAAACTTCTGTGGTATAATAGCTTTAGAAACCTAAATATTAAAATTATATAAAACTAATGTGAATATCTTTTTTGATACTAATATATTAAAATATTTGTAACAAAATTTTAGTTAATATAGTGGTACCTTACAACAGCAATTCTTCAGTTTTGAATAGTATTCCATTTCTATCTGCAAATCTAGTTATCAAATATTTTCACAAAAATTCTCTTGTCCTGCCCTGGCCAGTATGGCTCCATTGGTTGGAGCGTCACCCCGTAAGCCAAAAGGTCGAAGGTTCAGTTCCAGTCAGGGCACATGCCTAGGTTGTGGGTTTGGTACTGGTCAAGGTACGTATGAGAGGCAACCAATTGATGTTTCTCTCTCACATCAATGTTTCTCTCTCTGTCTTTCTCCCTCCTTTCCCCTCTCTCTAGAATCAAAGAGCATGTCCTTGGGTGAGGATAAAAAAAAATTCTCTTGTCCTAAGTTTTAGCTTGATATTATTTTTAACAAGAAAATATTTCCTCATGCTTAGCTATTAATGTTACTTTTGTCTATTTTTCTCCTATTGGCTATAACAAGGCTCTGTAAACTTTTTTATAAGTCATATATACTTAAAATCCTAACTTTAGCTGAACAACCACCTGGCACAGTATAAAGATGTAATTGTAGCCTAAATGGTTAAAAATGGTTTTGGAAGTTATTCTTTTGCTGTCTTATGAAAATAGGCATTAATACAATAATATTTGTAAGTATGCCTTAAACTTCCTACACAGTTGACATTAGACCTGACATTGACAGTAAATACATTAAATTAAAAAAAATTATGAAATAAAAAAATTAACTGTCTGTATTAAATGATCCCTTCCTTTTTAACAAAGTAACACAGTACCATGTTATTTTAATTTTCTGTCTTACTCTGTAACCAAATAATGGTTTGAGCACATTTTCCAGATCCATGTTTTTAAACTATCTTGAAAATTTCTATAATGAAAATACATTTTATATCATGACTAAGTATAGAATAAAACACTCAAATTATTTCATTCTTTCTTTTTGCAATGTAATGTGATACTTTATATTCCTGTTTCATTTTTTAAAAAAATGCTGGGTGCATGATTTCATGATCAAATGTTGGGTCCTACTATTTGAAAAACATTCTTCCAGACTACTGTAAAGATCATCTAATATTGTAAGTGTATATAGCCACTTCCTATTTAATTTTCTCAGAATAGAGTTTTATATTTTTCTCCAATTCAAAATACACACCTCAGCAGATCTTTGTGCTGGGCTCCAGGTGACTGTCTGGGTAATTTAGGTGATGATTCTTCCAACAAACAATCATTTATTCCAACATTGTTAGTGTTGGGTAATGTATGTTTTTTGGCTTTTTGGAAACCCCCTGCAGATTTAAAACCCAATGTGAGCATAATAGAAATATAGGTTGAAACTTTTAAATAATATACATTTGAATAAGAACATCTTTACTCAAAATTACAAAATAATTACCTGAATTGTAGAGAATACCTCTACATTCCAAACACTCCCAATTTTGTTCCCATGATCGTAGTGAGGAACAGGCTAAATGTGTTCCACTAGAACCACAACACTGACAGCGCTTTATTTCCCATTTGCTGAAGAGATAAAGAGAAGCAGATGTTGACATTTTGGTATTAACTTGGTCAAATTCCAACCACCCACACTGCCACGGGCCTCACTGTCCACCTCACACACACAACCAACCCAAAGGAAGTAAAGTACAGTATCTGCTTTGATACTGCATTACTTTTCCTCAAAGCATTTTTAAAAAATTTCCTTATTTATGTTTAAATCTCCTACTTTAAATTTCTAACTCAAATATAAACATGTATATATATATATGAACATGCACATACATAAAGAATATACACATCAGAAAGAATATGATTAAAGAAGAAAAACTTTTTCTTTTATATTTGGAGATGACTGTGCTCACAGGGAAATTACTATGCCAGTGTATCTGATATGGAAGAAGCATTTAGCAAGTATGGCGCCTTAGCTAAAATATTATCTTTCCCAGCCAAGATGAAGCATCACTTCCTATAAAAAGCTTGCTCAGATATTTCAAGATACTGTGCAGCTCAATAGGACCCAGACTTGCTACCTGGCCATCTTTGTACTCTCTGTCAGCTACCCCCACTCCCCTGCCACTGTGTTGTGTGATGTGTGCTGGTCCGTATTCACATTTTCTGTATGGGTATGGGTGCGGAGTGCTGGGCCTCGTCTTTGTTTGGTTATGAGTACCCTTTCTCTGTATAAAATGGATATACTCCCTGAGTGTATAAATGTGTAAAGGTGGTGAGAGATAACTGGATACCCTGTCCTCTTGTATGTGTGGGAGAAACTCCCTTTTGTGGATATGGATATGTAGGTGTGTGTCCTGTGTGTCTCAGTGACTCCTTCTCCAGACAGTTTTGCCAATTAATGATGGAAAGAAAGAAAGAGAGCTAACATGAGTGCTTATTATACACCAGGCCTCGTTCTCACTCTTTCCATGGAAAGTTTAATCCTCACATTCTAGAAGGTAGGGAAAGCCATTGTAATCTCCTTAAAGAGGAAGCCAAGGCATAAAGGAGTAAATAACACTCAATCAAGTTTACCCTGCTGGTAAGTCTCAGAGTGAGGCTTCCAACCCACTTTACCTGCCACCAGACCCATGCTGCTAACCATTATACCATGCTGCCTTCCAGCAAAACTGCCTTCGTGTCACTAGGATGAGGGGGAGAGATTACCAAAAAAGCATTTAGACGGCATGTATCTGTGTCCCAGGAGAAAAGGCAAGGGATAGTAATCTCAAGTAGCTGCCAGAAAAAAATGGAGTTGGTATCTGTTGATGGGCAGTGGTTTACAAAATATTTACACACACACACACACACACAATTTATCAGTTAAATAAAACAGCCCAAAGGAATTTAGAAAATATCAATATTAATAAATGCACTGCTTCTTAGAACTCTAAAGTACTTTTATTGTTTGATTGTCTCGTCTGTGCCTCAGCACAACCCTTGAGAGGGGTATTATTATTGAATATTCAGAGTTACCATATTAAGTTATATAGATGTACATTACTTGACATCCTCAAAAATATCTCTGCTCTTAATAGAATTTTTTATTCTAACAACAAAGGCAAATTAAAATAATGCAATTGTATTATAATGAGCATAGTGAAGGGAAAACCCAGCCCAGAATGGGAAATCAGGAGTGCTAACAGCTGCTTAGGGGAAACTTCCAAAGCTACCATGATCTCAGGTGAGTCTTTACAGGTAAGGAGCAGCCCACCCAGACAAATCACTTTCCATGAGGAACAAGGCACGTATATGCTGCTCTGTACTTTAAGTTTCACCTTGCCATGTTCAAATACTATTGTATAATAGAGATGAAAATTTAATGAAATTTCCTACATAAATTTCTACAAAACTGGCTTTGTTACTTTTTATTCTGCATCTTAAAAAATAAGGATACTCTTGACTTCTAGTATGCAACACAGTATAGTACACACAGAAGGCACAAAATTATTGTTCATTAAGATTAGAGCCAATATCTACTGACATTACAAAAGAGTAATCAATAAATTTCAAATGCAAAGCCCTTTTTATAGTGATCCAAAAGAAACACTGCTAGATTAATCTAGTTAAATCAATCTCTAGAACAGGGCCATCCAACAGAAATACAATGCAAATCATGTGTGTCATTTAAACTTTTCTAGTAACCACATTTAAAAGGTAAAATAAACAGGTGAAATGAATCTGAATGTTTCCAAAATATTATCATTTTATTTGACATGTAATCAATATAAGATTATTAAGGTATTTTCAGTTCTTTTTTCTTACTGTTATAGGCTCCCCAAAATTCATATGTTGGAGTCCTAACACCCAGAACTTCACAATATGACTGTGTGTGGAGATAGGGCCTTTAAAGAGATAATTAAAATAAAATGAGGTCATATGGGTAGACCCTTATCCAAATTTGAATGGACAGAGATAGAGGTACAATCGTGTGAAGATATAGCTAGAAGACAGTCATGTGCAAGTCAAAGACAGGCTTCAGAAGAAATCAAATCTGTGAATACCTCCATCTTGGTCTTCTACCCTCTAGGATTGTGAGAAAACAAATTTCTATTGTTTAAGCCACCTAGTTTGTGGTATTTTGTTATGGCAGCCCTAGCAAACTAAGACACATACTAAGTCTTCGGTGTTCAATAAAACCACATGTGCCTAGTGGCTACTATATAGGACTGGTACAGACCTGGAAAATAGAGCCTCATGAAAATGTACCTAGGAAATAAGTTGCAATTACGCTGAGTGCAATAATTTTTCTGTAAACAAACGTAAATATACACTTAATCAATATACCTTATCTCAAGTTAAAATTTCAAATATCCTAAAAGCAAATACATTTCACTACGTCTAACTCTGCTCACTAAGCTGAAGGTTTCAATAAGAACACTAATTAAGCACAAGTGAACTTCCGGATATACCTATTAGGCACATTATAGTCTCTCCCTTCCTTGCAACGACATCTTCGTACATCACAATGCTCATAGTGCTGCAGAAGCTCTTGATAAGCATTTTCCTCTAATTCCCAAGATGCATCTCTGTAAGGGAAGCAATATATAAAATATACTTTGACCTAAAATGTTACATAAAAGGATTAGTAATGAATCTGAAAATAAAAACTTTTCACATACTTAGGAATGAAGATAAAACTTGTTCTTTTTAGGATTAATCATTCTCTTCAAGATATATATCCATTAGTGTCATTTTATCCTACATTTAATTAGTCTCTCAGTGAATTTGCAAATGCTAAATGAAAAATTAAGGAGAAATTTTCTTATACTTAGATATTTAACATTTCACTGCCACTTTTTAAATTTCAAGTTTACTAACATTCTCAATTTCTCATCTTTAAGTATTAAGAAAATTCTTCTCATGCATTTTATTTATTTTTTATTGTTGACACTGTTACGGAAGTCCCCTATTTTCGCCCCCTCTGATTTAAGATTTTAAATCACATCTTAATTCTCTTAATACATACCATTTTGAAGCCTATATACTTGTGTATAAATCAATTAATACTGTATACAGCTTTTATTAAGAGTCTAAATAAGCTAATGAGACATTTAAGTAACAGTTCCTCCTCCCAAGAACTAGAAATCTGGTGAGATGGAGGCAGTGGCGGGTGGCACTTTACATCTCCCCATTTGAAATGTCTGCTTGTCCATCATCACATAATCAAACATAAATGATTATTTCCAGTTATTAAATCCTACTTTTAAAAATATCTTTTGTCAAAAGGCTATATGTTACTCACTTTTCAGGAATATGAATTCCCATTTTCAACATCTCTTTCTGAAACATGTCACTATTATTGCATATTGTGCACCTAAAGAAAAACACTCCTGCATTTATTGCTTGAACCTGAAGTAAAAAATAGAAAACCTATTAACAATTTAACAAGTTATCAGATCATGAACTTTATAGCTAACAGAACATGTGCTATTTTTCACTTAATATATTATGAAATCTTATATATTAATGATTCTCAAACACTGATAAACTAAGTGACCTCACTGCTAAAATTTGGAGATTTTTTTTCCCCCAATGGTCAAAACAATTATGCTAATGAATTGACTGTAGTTTTACTGTATATTCACCCATATATTCCTCTCAAACCTTTGGTGTCTAATATTATTTCTATTCCCAAATACTATGTTGCCCATCTCTATGAATAAAATAGTAAAAATCTTGAGTTACTTTATCTAGGAAAGATGTTTAAGTGTTACTTAAAAAGTATCCTTGATTCTATTTCTAACTCAATCTGTTAGTTTTCTTCCTAAGAGGGGAAACGTATAAAATCTATTCTTACTCTTTAGCAAATACCAGTACAGAAGCAGCAGACAGGGGGCATGTAGGAGACAGAAAACTATAAACACACTAGAAAGAGTAGCCA
The DNA here is from genome assembly GCA_004026545.1 of Mormoops blainvillei. Lineage (NCBI taxonomy): Eukaryota > Metazoa > Chordata > Mammalia > Chiroptera > Mormoopidae > Mormoops > Mormoops blainvillei. The sequence continues at coordinate 159,185 of PVJD01002275.1, forward strand.
ATATCCAGTTTAAAAAAAAAAAAAGGTTGCACACATTCATTTAATAAATATTTAACCTCTTCTATGTAGGTGCCAAACACTATGCTATTGTACCAAAAATAGAAATATAAAATGTCTTGGATTTTACTTTAATGAAAAGTTTTTTTAAGTATATACATGGGAGAGGAAGAAGTACCTCAGTCTATATAAGAATTTGACAAAAATGTCACAGGGGTGGTGAAGTCAAAGCTAATTTTGGAAGAAGATACAGAGGTCTGCCAGGAAAATGGGACAAAAGACATTACAAAACTAGAAAATAGCGTTTATCAAGTCTCAGTGGTGATAGAAAGCACATGTGATTAGAAAATTAATTAACAATATACTTAGGAATTACATGCTGGCCATACTGAACTAAATAAAGTGGCTAAAGAGGTAAATCAAAGCCAGCAGTGTGAAGAAATGATAGGAAATAAGGCATGCAAATCTAGTTAAAGAAAAAAAAAGTGCCTGAAGTTAAATCACACAGAAGACTTAGAACAGCAACAAAAAAGGGCACCCAAAGGTATGTTTTAGGAAGACCTGACAGACTTGGGAATGGTTTGTGCTTTACTTGGTGAAGAAAGAAGTGAACATAGAGGAATCCAGGTTCAAACAAGTAGCAAGTCTGTCTGTCTGTCTGTCTCTCTCTCTCTGTCTCTCTCTCTCTCTCTCACACACACCCCCCCCCCCATGTGGTAGGAAAGCAACGTCACTGAAATCTATGAACCTAAAGGGTCTACAAGCAATTGTAACAGATATTAAGGTCTTAGTAAATATAGGATATAATTTGAGATGGTAAGTGTCTAGTATAGAGGAAAAAAACACCATAGAGCATATGGAAAATATCAACAAGACCAGAGAAATGATGGAGAAATTCAAACAGAACAAGAATAGTGAAAATTCTATACATACTGAGAGTGAAAAATTTCTATCGTTTTTTTTTATATGAGCCTATAGTCTCTCCTTACAAAATCCCAATGCATCATTTGTAGTGGTAAAAACAATGAAATTTGCTTAACCACATATAAACTATACCCTCTGGATCCTTTTACAAACGCTTCGTTGTAAGAATTAACAGAATTTCTAAAATTTACCCAACAAAATAGGCTTCATCCTGTCACTTTTCACTGAATAGTCCTGAATATAAACGTTCAAATATAATGGTCCTGAATATAAACGCTCATACAAAAAAATAAAAAGTAATCAATAAGCTTTACTACTTTGATTTTATTACTTTGACTTTAGTACTTTTAAGAGTACTGAAATATAAAAGGATTTACAATATCTCCTAACTTTAAAAAATACTTTTGTGAATAATCTGTTATCAGTAGTAACATTTCATTTTAGTAAACAATAATAAAAGAGAAGCTTTAAAAAACAGTATTAAATTTAAGTAAATTCTTTATTATTTGGCATTCCATTCCCTATACCTGTCTATCGGTTGGCACTTTCATATATGTATACTACATATTTGATGTTATTAATAACTGATATTTCTTTAACTTTCAAGTATCTTCTGAATAAAATAATATTAAATTATTTAATGTCAGGTTTTACATTACTTCATTTACTTGAAAGCTTGTCATCAGGTTTGACATACAAGAAAAAATGCCTATAACACTTAAATATCTTAGTTTACAGTTAAATGATTATATCACTTATCTTGGTTTTCTAAGCTTAAATATGTAAATAACTTGGGAATTAAAGTCTGCTTTTTATTCATTGTGAAATACAAACAAAATCCTCAGGTAAATATACATTAAAGAGTAATATCTAAAGTATTAAAATACTGTACACTTCTAAAGGATGAATTTTATATGTAAAACGTGCTTCAATAAAGCTGTTTTTAGAAGTTACAAGTAGTATTAGATAAAATACATGTTAATTCTTTCCAATTTTAAATTCAAATCAACGGGCAATAAATTTTATATCAGAAGAAGTTTACAAAACATCTTACCTGTAAACAGTCTCTATGAAACCAAGCATTTTTACAACACGGGCTTCGTATTATGTTATAAGTTGGAACAGGCTCAATAAATTCCAAGCAAATGGTGCATGGTACAGAGTCTCTATAATTACTAGGTGTAATTATTTGAACAGGTCGATGGTTCCAACAAAATGACCTAAAAATGTAAATTATTTAAAACCAACATCTAATAAATTACAAAGCACAACTAGGATAGCATTACAATTCACATTTATAAGAGAAAATTTATTCATCTCACTCATAACTAACCTACATCAGACTGGAACCTTGGTACTATAAATCAGTTTTACAATCTATGACCACGGTGAATTGAACTTCCCAAATGTAAACCTCTAGTGGTAAGACTTAAGCCTCAGAATTTCAGTAACTAATATTATGTTGAGAATCCCATGTAATACTGTTAGCAACAGAATATAAACATCATTGTATTCAACACTGTACAAAATTAAAGGAACTTAAAATTTAAATATTTAATCATTTAACAAATAAAATGCAAATAACTTATTCGAAACCCACTAAATTTATTTCCATTTATATTATTGAAACTGCAGTTTTGGTATGTAGTAAAAATCCATTAACTTGGTCAAGAACATAAAGACTAAAAGAAATACAACACTCATGATACCAAATATTAAAATTCATATATTTTGATGTTTAAAGCTGGATTCAGGAAGCAATATTTTCAGGAGCATCCCAGGGCATGCTATTCATTTTTTGGACTCCACCAAATTTCTATACCTTCAATTTACTCAAAGAGAAATAAATATGGCTCTGTGAAAGAAAACTGGACAATTAAATCTGAAGGGTGGTATAAAAATCTAGATTACATAAGGTGAAAATTTTCATTGATTATGAATACACATTAACAGTTCCATATTATATTCCAGAGCTGAAAGCTGAAGGAAAATAAGCCCATTTCAGACAAGGCAATTCTCAAGATTCTGTAGATAGAAATGACTCCATATATATTCCCTCTTCAGATTATTTATATGTGATATATATATAAAGTGTATACATTCAGTGCAGCTTTAAAAAAAATTTTAACAAAAAGTTATATCACTGGAATACCCATAGCCCTTATCCACTTTCCTTTAAACATCATCTCTCATATTCAACAGTTAACTCACGCAAAATTGTCAGTGAACTGAAAAATACATTCTTTCTGAAGTCCACATGGGAAATGATAACTTCGTTTACATCGAGGTGCAACACATCCAATTGAAGCACCACTTTTCTTGCAAACACAGCATTTCTAGAAGAAAATAAGAAAACAGGGGCCATAACAGAAAATTTGAGCATGATAATATGACCCTAGGTATAAATGAATATTCCTTTTGTGGAGTCTGAAAATTATTTTCATTATGCAACAGCTGTGATGATGGTATGTATATTCAAGAAATTTCCGGAGAAAACTGTTCTACCCAGAAATAACCTAAAGACACTAAAGATTTACTCCTACAACAATTTCTGATACAGGGAACATTTATAACCTGTGAGTGAGAAAGATAAGTTTCTTTTCCTTCCTACTTGCTAAAAAAACCAGAAAGGTTTATAAAACATAATGGCTATACATGAAAGTCTCATTCAAATCTCACTAGAAAATACATAATTAGGTAATATTCACCAAGGAGAACAGTAAAAGAATACTAAAAACCAATCTCTAGAAAAATTGGCACTTTTTTTCCTTGCACAACCAAACGGTGAATGACAAATTTAAAAACAAAAAATAACCAGAAGTGCTGGAAAATTGAACAGTATGGGAAGTCCAACAATCAAGGAGTAAAAGAAGAAACATCCATCCAGACTGGTAGGAGGGGCAGAGATGGAGACGGGCAGCGGGACGGACAGGATACCTGGCAATGCTGTGGCTAGAGGACAGGGGCAGGCAAGGCAGCGGCTGATGGTCTGGGCCATCCCATATTTGCGGGCGGATAAACCAGGAAACACAGCTGGGGAATAAGAGAAATGGTGCAACCCAGGGTTCTGGCGCAGGACAAGAAAGTCTCAAAACCTCTATTGGTAAAAACCTGTGGGGGTTGCAGCAGCGGGAGAAACTGCCAGTCTCACAGGAGAGTTTGTTTGAGAGACTATACAAGGTCCAAGAACATACACACACCCACCCAACCGCCCAGGAATCAGCACAAGGAGGTCCCAATTTGCTTGTGGGTAGCAGGCGAAAGGACTGAAAGCCAGCCAAGAGCCAAGCAAGTGGCACTGTTCCCTCTCAGAGGTCTCCCCCCACATACAGCACCACAAGGCAGTGATGTTGGTTGTCCTGCCCTAGTGAATACCTAAGGCTCCGCCCCTAACAACTTATTAGGCCTGCGGAGACCCCCCCCCAAAAAAAAAGCCCCAAAGAAAGAGCGGATCAAAGCTCCAAAAATAGAACTAAGCGATGAAGATATAACCAACCTATCAGATGCAGAGTTCAAAACACTGGTAATCTGGATGCTCACAGAATTGGTGGAGTATGGTCGCAAAATGGAGGAAAAAGTGAAGGCTATGCAAAGTGAAATAAAGCAAAATATACAGGGAACCAACAGTGAAGGGAAAGTAACCGGGACTCAATCAACGATTTGGAGCAGAAAGAAGAAATAAACATTCAACCAGAACACAATGAAGAAACAAGAATTCAAAAAAATGAGAAGAGGCTGAGGAACCTCCAGGACAACTTTAAACGTTCCAACATCCGAATCATAGGGGAGCCAGAAGGAGAAGAGGGAGAGCAAGGAAGGCACTGAAAACTTATTTGAACAAATAATGAAGGAGAACTTCCCCAATCTGACAAAGGAAATAAGACTTCCAGTCCAAGAAGCTCAGGGAGTCCCAAAGAAGTTGGACCCAAGGAAGCACACACCAAGGCACATCATCATTACATTATCCAAGATTAAAGATAAAGAGAGCATCTTAAAAGCAGCAAGAGAAAAGAAGAGAGTTACCCACAAAGGAGTTCCCATAAAACTATCAGCTTATTTCTCAAAAGAAACCTTATAGGCAAGAAGAGGCTGGAAAGAAGTATTAGAAGTCATGAAAGGCAAGGGCCTACATCGAAGAATACTCTATCTGGCAAAGCTGTCATTTAGAATGGAAGGGTAGATAAAGTGCTTCCCAGATAAGGTAAAGTTAAAGGAATTCATCATCACCAAACCTTTATTAAATGAAATATTAAAGAGACTAATCTAAGAAAAAGATGATTAAAAATATGAACAGTAAAACGACAAGGAACTCACAACTATCAACAATGGAACCTAAAAAAACAGAAACAAAAACAAACTAAGCAAACTGCTAGAACAGGAACAGAATCACAGCAATGGAGACCACATGGAGGGTTATCATCGGGGAGGGAGCGGGGGAGAATGGGGGAAAAGGTACAGGGAACAAGAAGCATAATTGGTAAGTACAAAACAGATTGGGAGAGGTTAAGAATAGTATAGGAAATGGAGAAGCCAAAGAACTTATATGTACGACCCGTGGACATGAATTAAGATGGGGGGAATGCTGGTGGGAGGGGGGATGCAGGGCAGAGGGGAATAAAGGGGAGAAAAGAATGGGATAACTGTAATAGCATAATCAATAAAATATATTTTAAAAAAAGAGAAAAATTGGCTAGGATCACTTTATCGTAGACCAAATGAAAAAGTGTAATAGTGACCCCAAAAAAGACATGTTCCGGTCTTAATTCCTGATACCAGTGACCTTATTTCGAAATAGGGTCTTTGTAAATGTAAGTTAAAGATCTCAAGATGAGATTATCCTGGATTTAGAGTGTTTCCTAAATCAAGTAACTGGTGTCTTTGTAAGTGAAAGGAGAGGGAGATTTAAGACACAGGCACACAGAGAAGGCCATGTGAAGATGGAAGCAGAGATGAAATTATGCTGCCACAAACTGAGAAATGCAAAGGTTGCCGCAGCCACCACAAGCTGGGAGAGAAGCATGGAATGGATTTTCCCTCAGAGCTTCCAGAAGGAATCAATTCTTCTGACAGCTTGATTTGGAACTTCTGGTCTCCAGAAGTGTGAGAGAATAAATTTCTGTTTTAAGCAACCCAGTTTGTGGTAAATTATTACAGCTCTAGGAAAGAAACATAATACCACTGCCACTAACTGAAATACAACAGTGTTATACAAACAGAAAGACTATTAGATGAATCAATCATTACTAAAATACAGAGCAGTACTTAAAACATCTTGGAATCCTTGAGATGGCCATTATAATGAACACTGATGAAGAGACTACACAGTGTTAGCCCTGGCTGGTGTGGCTCAGTGGATTGAGCGTCAGCCTGCGAACTGAAGGGTCATTGGTTTGACTCCCAGTCAGGGCAGATGCCTGGGTTGCAGGCCAGGTCCCCAGTAGGGGGTGTGTGGCAGGCAACTACACATTGATGTTTCTCTCTCTTTCTCCCTTCCTTCTCCTCTCTCTGAAAATAAATAAATAAAATCTTAAAAAGAGTACGAGAGATTATACAGTGTTAATGCTAATCCCTCAAGGACCACCAAGTCATAGGAGAATACTTTGCCAACCTGACACTCTCCCAGTAAAATGATATACAGAATTCTAGTTTAAGGTCACAAATGGAGATACCTCTTCAGGATCAAGATATTTTCAAAGGCTCACAATATAGTATACTCAAAAGAGAATTTAGATCTTTTAAGAAAACAGATTTTTCTAAACTGTAAGGGAATTTTTAGAGGCCATCTTTCACAAGTTCACTATCATCAGGAGGTTGAGGAATTTTGATACTAACACTCACATGTGGTCCTTAGATAAATACCGCTGATAAACTTTCTCCCAAGGTTTTCCCTTGTGCTCTAGAGCCTCTATTTTACCAAGCCCTCCGCATCCTCAACGTCTTAAAAAATAATTGCCTCCATTTCTTTGCCTCAACTAAAGTAGGGAATAAAACATTATTTTAATTATCTGTTGCAGACTATAGGCCACTGCTCTATCTTCATATTTTACCATCTCATTTTATCATTTTCATTATTTCTACTCAGACCACATGGAAGCCTAGAGTCCTTTTCTTGCATATAATCTAGAGCTATTACACAGAAGACTCACAAATTATAATTAAATGAATGAGGAGTTAAAGTTTAGAATACTTATCTTGGAGGACAGGAGAAGGCACTGAACACAAGCATACAATGTCACAGAAGGGCCACAAGAGGTGTGGAGATAATAAATTATTGGTCTACATAGTTGCGTAATTTTTACCTCAAACCATCATTCCAACCCAGAAACTGAAGTATAAGAATGAAGAGTGAGTGGCTGGATTGACTTAGGTTTGAAGAGTAATAGAGTGGAAGTATATTCCTAATTCTGATGGAGAGTGAGTGAAATGGCCTGGGAAACATAGCTCAGTTGGTTAGAGTGCCATCCCATACACCAAGCTGTGGGTTCGATCCTTGGTCAGGGCACATAAAGAATCAACCAATAAATGCATAAATAAGTGGAAAAACAAACTGATCTCTCTCTCTGTCTAATAAATGAAGTTAAAAAAAAGAGTGGGCAAAATGATGAATTGTTTGGACTAAGATAAGGAAGTGAAATCAACATTGTCACATATATTACCCAGGGGCAATTAATCTCCCTTTTATTTGCAAGAATACAAATGATCTAAAATTCACCATATTTGACAAAAAGTAAGCACTGGAACATAAAATCAAAGTCTTACAAATTTCTAATGGAGAAACTGATGAAGGAGACTTCCCTAATATTGACAATGGTATTTATGGTATTTAGTGTAATGAGTAAAATAATTTACTTACCAGTTTGGAAGCTCTATTCACTTCTTTCCTTATGTCTTCTATTAGAAAACCATAAACTCCTTCTTCTTCTTTACCTCTCTGCCAAATTCCACTTGACATCAACTATGAATATATTCTCAATTAGAAAATAAGTTCTAAAAAACTAGTTTAGAATAAAAAATATATAATACTTCAATAAAAAGAAGCATAAAACAACTCAAATTTGAAGCACCTCTTAACTTTAATAGTTCTTTTTCATGATCAGAGTAAGAAGTTACTCACATTCTTTGATTTGAAAGACATTGTATATTAACAGTTCATATAACCAAACTGGTTCCTAAAGTATTTCAGAAAATAACAGAAAAAGGAAGAAAGGAAGGAAGACAAAAAATACCTAAAATTAAGCTTTAGGGAAAAAAGAGGTTAAATACTGAAAGGTGTGAATGTAGTAACAGTAAACATTATGGATATAACAGAGATTATTAGTGACATTTCAGGCTAATTGTAAATCTAGCTGGATTCTGAGTCATAAAACGTATATTTACAGGGAAGCCTATTGAAGCATAATTAGCATAAATGTTTACATTTAAAAAAATATGATTTTTAACTTTAGTTTAAATATGTTAAAAGATCATAAAACAAGAAAAAGCATGAGACTATGAATAAGAAACCCTGGCCTGCAAACCAGGCTCTGTGTCCAACTTTCTGGACCCCTTAGGCAAGTAATTTAATGTCTGACTTTAAACACAAAATAAAAACACTGGACTAGACCAGACTGTCTCTAAGTCTCTTTCAGCTCTAACATTCCATTGCCATTTGTAACATTAATATACATTCCTGTTCACAATGAAATAGAGTGTTGTAAGTATTGAGCCCAGGGTCAGTATTTTTTTGTATATATTAAATAATTCAAAAATACTTCAAATTTGTGATTAAAGAGGCTTATTTTAATCAATATAATATATCCTAAAGAAAACCAAGTGATGTACATTACTTAAGAATTAGCTATGAAAAAAAAAAATAACGCACTAACAAATTAAGTAGCTCTCCTAATTTTACTACATAAAATGTGAAATAGCCCCAGCCAGTGTGGCTCAGTTGCTTGGTCATCGTTCCATGAACAAAAAGATGCCAGTTTGATTGCCAGTTTGATTCCCAGTTAGGACACATGACTGGGTTGCAGGTTCGGTCCCCTGGGGCGTGTACAGAAGGCAATCAATTGATGTTTTCCTCTCACATAGCTGTTTCTCACTTTCTCTTTCTCCCTCCCTTCCCCTCTCTTTAAAATCAAAAATAAATTTTTAAGAAAACTGAAATAAACTTAGAAAAATGAAAAAGTTTTCTTCTGTGATGCAAAACATAATAAACCCCAACTTACAACAAATTTGGAATACCAACTTCATTTTCCCTTAAGTCTTGGTACAAAGTAATTAGGCTCTTAGACTAGTCTACAAGTCTATCTAACCACAGGGTAACTCAGACACAAAACTGTAGTCTTAGAGAACCACCAAGGGACATGTTAGATGTTTTCTCAAGGAAGCATCTAAAGCGTTTTAGCATAGATACTGTGATGGGTATAAAAATACGTCCACAAATTTGTTGATAATCCTTTTTTCAAAAGATGGACCTGGTCGCATTCCCTGTAAGTGTGGGCTAGACTTAAAGACTTTGCTTCTAATGAAGCGAATTAGCATAAAGCAAAAGTGACACTGGTATGTGACTGTGAAGGTCAGGTCATACGATTCCATCTTGGTGTATCTCTCTTTCTTTTTCATCACTTGCTCTGGGAGATGCCAGAGTCTATGCTGTAGACAACCTACGCAGGCACCCAGAAAATAACAACTTAAGACACGAATTCAGTGTAGGGAGAAGTTGGTGGAGGAAAGGGAGAACAATTAAAAAGTAATTTTCAGTATGAAATTGCTTTTTTCCCTTTTGAGTGACCCACCATAAATTAACCTATTTCCTTTAGTCAGAACTCTTCTTTCCAGAGTCTCTGAAATAAAATGCTTTTCTTCTGCTCCCTCAACCTATGAATAAGTCTTTCATGAGATTTATCACTAGCAACAATGAAAAAAAGAAAGTGGTAAAAAGAATAACATCCTTAGAGACCAAACCATTTTTTTCAGTTAGGCCCTAAAGGATTAGACAAAAATAAGTTGGTAGTGTTGACAGGTCTTTATATGTGCCATGTAATTTTAGAATTTTAGAACTTGATAAATGAAAATCTTATTTTTACATACAAGCAAAAGAGATCTAGAGAAGTTAAATGATTTATCCAGTTCTCAGAAAAGTCATCAGCATCTAATTCTTTCTTTAAAAGAATATCAAATTTCTAAGATTTAATTATAAATTATACTTACCAAACAATAGTAATGTACAGTGAGATTCCATTTCTCATTAGTTTTCTTTTCTCCATATTTATTAGGACAGTCATCATTTTTTCGACAGAAAACACAAGCTAACAGTAAAAAAGTAAATAGATATAAAAATATTTTTTAAATTTCAAAAAAAAATCTATGGAATTAGTGCTTTCCTCAATTGCTGTGTTCAATTCTTTCTGTGTGGGCAAATCACATTATATTGTTATAAGTAACTTAAAATTTCTAACACCTACTTCTAATAATAATGTGACTTTACATTTTACTCATTAATTTTTAATGATGAATTTAATGATTAGTATATAGTTAAATGGCAACTTGCAGGGTAATATCACTGAAAATAATGGATTTAAGAGTCTTTAAAACTCCATTAAAGCAATAATCAAGCTGACAAAAACTGTCCGAATAAATTTTTCAGAAACTCTGATATCTAATTTGAAAACTTACAACAATTAGGAGGATGCTTAATAAAGAAACAAGTTGCTATATTTTGATGAGAGCTTTGAGGCATTTTAACTTACCTACCAACCATCCTCCAATCTCCAACTGGGCAATAATGGCCTTTGGTACAATGGCCCATGTTACTGGTGTGGATTGTCCAAGAGGAGGTAATATGGACTTTGTTCTCAAAGAAATGTGACTCTTTTGACTTGTGTGGTGGCTGAGGTATGCACTCAGATGCTTGACCTCGTTTTACCTATCTCAGAACTTTCTTAGGGCTGGAGTCTGACCATCTGTCAAAAGCATTTAAGACAAACATACTAGCTGCAGCAGTTTGAAGCAAAGGCTAACAGAGGGCAAGTAGGTGACAGAGTAAAAGCAGACTGGTGGTTCCCAGGGGCTGAGGACGGGAAATGAGAAGTGACTACCTAATGGGTATCTTTTACTTTGATGGCGATGAAAACATTTTGGAACGAAATTATACACTTCAAAATAGATAGAATGGTGAATTTTATATTATGTGCATTTTACCACAATAATAATAATTTCAGAAAAAAGTTTGAGAAGCTCAGTTCTAAACCAGAGCTATTTTAAAGTGTGGTGGTCTGCTCACTCATGCTCTCCTGTATATTGTTTCTAGCTAATGAGGAGGTCTGGACAGAAACTGAGGATCCCAGAAGGGCCACGCTGAACCTTCCATATGACTTGCTTATGCCTAATTCGACTTTATCACTCTCCAAGCCACATGCAGAAGAGCTTATCCACAACAACAAGTTTGCTGATGGAAGTATGCAAATAATGCTTCACAGCCATGAACTACCACTATAATTAATAACATGGATGAATTTCATGAACATAATGATGAGCAAAAGATTTAAGGTCAGATATTACTCTTGGGGGAGGAGCAACAATAAAAAGGACAGCTTTGGGTGCTGTTTTTATTCTACTTCTTGTTCTGAATGGTGGTTACACAGGATGACCCTAATTATTACCCCAAGGAGCTCATAATTTATTTGGAGAGCAAACAGGAGTCAATGAAGACTTCTGACTAGGCAGTGATGTGACCAAAGATGTGTGCAGAGAAGATAATTCTGGAAATATAAAGCCTAAGCACTGTGTTAAAGAAAGGAGGAAGCCCACTGGAATCTAGAGCAATGAGACAAAAGAAACCCAAGAATGGCCAAAAAGGAAAGGAACAGGAGCTTTCTAACTATAAGATGGTGCTGCTGCCAAGCCTTTTTATAAATCTGTCTTGATGTAATAATCTTATCCAAATTTCTAAGTACCTCACTTGGAAATGTCTCAAAATAAAGCAAAATTGTTCTATGACACTACTGGAAATAAGAGTGAGCCAAATCTAGCTATGTCTATGCAATGTCCTGTAATCTTTCATATGTATGACTTCTGATAAAATATGAAATGAAGTTAATAACTTTATCATTACACTGCATTTCTCAAATATATATGCAATGTTGTTTTTTTCTTTAATATAATGAGATACCAGACATCTATCTACAATGATGGGTGGAAAAAAAAAAATGAGGGTTTAATATTCTCAGCAAGCTATTTATAGGTCACCAGGTTACAAGCAATTCAGAGAAGCTCCAAAATCCAACATCTATATTTCCACCACATACATTGAAACCACCATGACAATGCTGTCACTCTCCTTTGTGAGACCGAGGCAAGATGGCGGGCTCTAAATAAAGCATAAGCTTCCAACATTCCTGCTCGTATCCCTTTAAAAAAATGACAAAGTATCTCTTTTATAGTCCACAGGGAATTTGATAATTGCTTTCAGGAGGAGCTCATGACATGAGCTGCAGATTCTTCAGGTTGCCCACGTCAGAAACACACACTGAGTACAGCGTCCGGAGAGCCTCCCAGGTGCATTTCCCCAAGGCTGAAAGGATTCACACCAGCTTAAAATCCTGCCTCTGCCTCTTACTCACCAATCAGTATGTCCCTCAGCCACTTCATTCCTCTCCTATGAAGTCAGATTAGTATTTTACACAAGTCAACAGTGCTCTCAGAGAAATACTGAACTCTTTCCTTTACCTCTGAATACAGATCCCAGCCTAAGCAGACTGAAAACAGAACAGGAAATACAACCAATATGTAAATTAGCACTAGCCCTTAATTACTGTGCACAAAGATGCACACCGACATTTCTGGTTTCCTGAGAGTAGGACGAAAGAAGAATTAGGGAGGAAGATGGTGTGGTGGGAAGAAATGGGTACTGCCCAAGCATAAGGTGTTTTTCCATTTTCTCTCTTCTCTGTCTGGATCCTGCACAGGCTTTTAACTTTCAAGATGAATTATTCCAAGATCACCTTAACCCAAACATTCCACAGTGCTCCTTGAATTCAGAGCACTCTAAGAGCAAAATCCTCCTCCATGAGATTTCTTACAGTGTTGCTTGGTTTATTGTGTACGTATGACTTACTTTCACTACCATAAGGTCAAGAATGTGTAAGATCTCTGGGTTACCATTTACATTCCTCCCAGTGCACAGTACTGGGAACATAACAGGTTTTAAGTAAATATTAGTGAGAGGAATAAAAATTAAATAATAATAATAATAATAATAATATTAAAGAGGCAATTGTACAGTCAGGGAGATGTGAGTTAGGACTCAGCTCTACACTCTCACTGTGTAACCTTGGACAGGTCCCATGAACACGTCACATGAACACTTTATGGATCTGTTTCCTCTTAAAAATGAGGACAACAGTGCCTACCTCAAACTGTGTCTTAATGAGAATGAGATAGTATATAGTAATATAATTTAAAGGGTGTGGCACATAGATAGAACTGAGTAAATGTCAGTATTATAACTATCAATCTTTTCTATCTTGCGACATTTATGTGCACAGAAAATTTCTAATAACGTACTAATAAAACAATGAGAAAATCATTAGCTGAAGTGAAAATACTCTGAGGATCTCACGGTGGCAGATCAATACAAGATGGAAGGAGCCTGAATTTCTAAATGACTGCATGGAACAGAAACTCCCTACCTGTCCCATCTCCCCTAACTAATCAACACTGGCCTGTAACATGAGCGCGTAATAAACTTTTATTGTGTTAAACTATTAGGACTTCAGGGTTTACCTATAACAGCAGCTAGTCTTACTTACCTTAACTAATCAAGAATGGATGTTATGTGTTTAAAAGGCGCTATATATTTGTTAACAGGCTAGTCATAAAATAGACTGCAGGACTGGAAACAAACCTCATGAGCTAAAATTTAATACTGTGAAATATCTCCCCTATATTTACCCTCCTCACTCCAGTTTAATGAGATAAGCCAAAACTGAAAGCCCCTTCCTCCAACTTTTTGAAAGTGTTCAGCCCCTCTGCCTTCCCCATATAAAGTAACTGACCACATTAACGTCAGCAAATTGCCATTTGTTTATTGGACACCTCACACCAGCAGCTCCTGCCTTAACATCTTCATTCCCAGTGCCTATACTTTTATGTAAGTGTGCGTGCAGCTATCAAGAGGAAGAATAATACAAGGAATTAGCTTAGTCTCCAAAAGAGGAGTCCTCATGACGTATGCTTGAATGAACCTGAATGTGCTATGGACTGGGAGACTGTGGTTTTCCATCTATTCCCCTCCTCCCTTCACCCAGTATGAAGACCATGAACGCAGGACAGATTAGGTTTCAGGCATGCATTTTTATTAGTAGATTACTTTTGTTTTTATTTGTACTTTGTTTTTTTCTAAGTTTTAATGTTTAAAATTCAATAAAATTGTTCTGACTTAATTATACTTAACATCACCTTCTACTATAGCAAATGATATAAGCTGCACTATAATAATAAATGCATTCATACATATTTATATATATAAAACTAAGTCAACCTTAGCAAAAATATTAAGTAAATAACAGAATAGGTAGTATTTGCATTTGGCAAATACATGAAGTAGTCTATGAATTACTAAGTTTCAGAACTTTTAGCACGGTTGATAGGAGTCTATAGGTAAAATCAGGAAAGCAGAGGGAGGTGTAAGAACACAAATTTCCTTATCCAACGTGATATGGAGTCAACAGATATTCTCTATAAATGACAGCCAAAGTATAGAGTTTTAAGTATAGTACTTTCAATTTGAGAGGGAATCAAAAAATAAATCTTCAAAAGGGTAGATGAGGGGAGATGTGGTGGCAGGGGTATAAAGTAACAGTTTAAATTTCTCATTTCCTATGGTAGCAAATCAATACATACTGTTTCAATTCAATATATAAATGAAGAAAACAACTAAAAACAAAGGTCTACATCTATTTAAGGAAACTGTTGTGAACATTCAGAGGTAACTTTTCCTATTCATGTTAAACTTTTATGTATTGTTTAAATTGTTCTCCCTTCCATTTTCTTTTGTAAGAAAAATTATTTCTTAAATAAAAAATACCATTTTACTCAGATACAAACTATACCTGATGAATACATATAGAAAGTACAAATAAAATATGGTATATCATCTTCTTATAGCAGATTTTTGCTGAAATGAATACACACAGTATTGTACTTCAGTATACAGATATATAAAGTAAGCATGGATCAGGGAATTCATTTCTATTGTCTGAGTAGTATTCTAAGGAGATTTATTATAATAAAAAAGCAAGAGTAAAATATGTCAATATTTTAAGTTATATTTGAAAATATTTTAAATACAGTTACTTACCAAGAGTCTGTGATTCACCAGGTTTATTTTCATTCATTTTACTAGGAAACATAAGAACATACAATACAGCCATCTTAATTTTAAAAGTCTCAAAGTTTGCATCTTAATTAGATTTAGTCAGTACATGATTTCAAATGTTGCATATCATTTTGTACTATAGTACATGACTTCCTCACCTTTTATACAATATGACCAATAGTTCCTGATAAGGGTGGTAAAGGCTGTGGACACTGTTAAAATCGGAGGGAATGAGCCCTAGGCAGGTAGTTTAGTTGGTTAAGGCCAAGGTTGCAGGTTCAATCCCTGGTCAGGGCACATACAAGAATCAACCAATGAATGCATAAATACATGGAACAGCAAATTGATGTTTCTCTCTTCCTTTCTCTCTTCCTAAAATTAACAAATAATTTATTTTAATTGGGAGGAATGTTTTTTAGTTGTCAAAAGATTAAGATGACCACTTGTATTTAGTGTAAAGAGTCCAGTATTTTAAGATATCCTGCAATGCACCCAACAGACCTACACAATAAAAAACAGTCTAGATAAGCAATCTTCAACCTTTTTCATCTCATGGTACACATATAAACCAATTACTAAAATTCTGCAGCACAATATATTTTTTGCTGATCTAACAAAAAAAGATAGGATTAATTTTCATTCAATCACAACAGATGGCTATTGTTGTGTTGGCTGTTATTTTTTATTTGACAATCTAAGGAAAAGATGTTAGTGCCCCTGACTAAATAGTCAGGTATTTCATGTTTTAAAAATTCTTTCAGCATGCTAGTGTACCACAGCATGCCAGCTGAAGATCTCTGGTCTAGACTTTTGAATTTCCAGCTGGACATTCAAGTAGGAAAAAACAACCCAAAACCTATTTATAACTACATTAACTTAGAACCTAAGCCCATTTTACAGTCTTCTTTCCTCTGCTATTTTAGGACGAGAATGAGTATTTCCAAACTACAGCTCCTATGTAAAGTCAAGGTATTTTATTTTTGTTCATAACTTTACAGAGACTTGTTCATTGTTTAGGGAAAAAACCACATTATTAATAGTAATAATGCCATTCATATTTGAGCAGTCTACACAACAATCATTCATCAGGCTATATTTGTGGCTGTTATATTTGCAGGGATTCTATATAGAGTTGCAGCACATGACTGCCATATCACATTCTAATTCTAGTACAGTGTTTAACCATTTACATACTGAAAGATATCGATCTGCCTGTCTCCTCACTCCTCACTAATTAACAAATAAAATTATTTATACTCATTACTGTAATATAATTTTTCTAACTGTTCTCTAGTGTCAAAGACTAAACAGAAAAAAAATCTTAATAATGTCAAAGTTTCACTTTTTGAAGGATATATGAACAGCCTACTTGAAATGTTATGAGAGTCCAGTATACATATGTGTTGGCTCTTGGAATTTAAGTAAAAAAAAAAAAATGAATATAATCATGCTATGAGGTAAATATAGTCTTCTTTTACAGCTCCAAAACCAATGCTCAGAGAGATCATAGAATTTGGAAGTGGCAATAGACCAACCTATCACTGAGTGACTGTCACTTTCACATGAAAATAATAAAAGAGCACAATAAATAACAATAGTAATACCAGAGGGACCAAAACCCACAAAGATTACTATCAAATTTCCTCAATGCTTTTTTACAATTTAGAATTTATATTTCATGCCAATTTTAAGAAATATTTGAGTTTAAGCATTGGTTTTCTCATATATCACTTTGGTTTTTTCATAAAAAGCCATAATCCAAATCTTTTGAATCATTCTGACTCCTAGCTTCAATATATCCTGGTTCTTCCTTACAAAATCATCGGTGCCACCAAGATTGATATTTAAAGAATCTATAAAACAATGAAAGGGTCCCCCATTAAGCAGGTTTTGCAATTAAATGGATCTAGACTATTTATCCCATTCCCATAACCATTATGTCATGTTAAAGAAACATTCCTTAGTGTTTCCTGGGTATATTTTTCTTTTTTAGAGGCATTTATTTTACTCTATTCGGGCATATGACACATTTATGATGTTTATATATATTCATACAATTACTGCAGACTGCACTACTTGGCCAAAACTGGTTGATGATCACAATATGGTATTTTTTTAAATTTTATTAAATATAGTGGGTTAACATTGGGTAATAAGATTATATGTTTCACATACTGGGTTGGCCAAAAAGTTTGTTTGGTTTTTTTTTCATAATATGGCTCTAGTAGTGTTTCCTTGTCTTTAACTTCGTTTGAAACAATTTTGTTAGGTTGTATTGTGACAGTTGTCACACCAACGTGCATTTAAAAACAATAAACTTACCAACATTTGTGAATTTTTGTGTAGCCATTTTAACATTGAAGATGAAAGAAAATGAGCAACATTTTCAGCATATTATGCTTTATTATTTCAAGAAAGATAAAAAGGTAATTGAAACACAAAAAAAATTTGTGCAGTGTATGGAGAAGGTGCAGTGATTGATTGAATGTGTCAAAAGTGGTTTGCGAAGCTTTGTGCTGAAGGTTATTCACGCTCCACGGTTGGGTAGACCAGTTGAAGCTGATATCAATTAAATTGAGACACTGAGAAAAATCAACGTTATACCATACAGGAGATAGCCAACATACTCAAAATGTCCAAATCAATAAAATTACTGGTGAAAATGAAAAATGTGCACCTTATTTTACAGAAAAAACTAAACGGACTTTTTGGCCAACCCAAAATGTAATTCTATAATACACCAACTATATGTTGCATTGTGTGTTCATCATCCTCAGTCATGTCTCCTTCTGTCACCAAATACAGGGGCGGGGCAAAAGTAGGTTTACAATTTTGAGTATGCAAAACAGTTTATTCTTGTATTATTATTTATTAATTATTGTATTATTTCCCATACAAACAACTGTAAACCTACTTTTGCCACACCCTGTATTTTGCCTTTTCTACCTCCCCCCAAACAGCTTGTTTTTAAACATGTTAAAAAAGAGTGAAGGGAGTTCAACTTAAAAATGATGAAATATAATACATAGGGAGATAAAATGTCTTTTTTATAATTCAACATCTGATAATAATTCAGCATACCATAAACCCATACATACCTAAGAATTTACTGCAGAAAATTCCATATGCACGATAACATTACTTCAATTAGAGTAAACACAAAAATTTTAACATATTTTATATCCAATATCTGCATCTTCTAATTCCTTACCCTCTCCTCTCTTTGGGTGAATTGCATCTATCTATTGTTTACTTTTAGATTTACTAAACTCAGTATAATGATTTAGGTCCACAATATAGGGAACTTTAATAAAGATATTTTAAAATCTCTCAATGGCATTAATGAAAACATTAATCACATATTACTTCACATTATGTTTATTTCAATTTTGTTAATTTCTCAGCTACACTGTTAAATTCCCTGAGGGATACATCCCCATATAATTCAGCACAGTACTAATAAGTATTTGCTGAATGTGATTGATAATTATAATAGAAATATCGATATGAATAGGCAAGGTTCTGAACTAAATTTTCATTATAAAGTATCATTACATCTGCTATTCTTCCCCTTCCTACTACACAAGGATCCGAGGCATCTCTCTTGGTAGACAATGTAATTAAGTCCTGTCTAGATTTTTATAATATTGCATAGACAACTATGCTATTTTCAAAAAGGCATCTGAAGATTCTTTTTAATTACCAACCTTAGAACACTGTACTAAAAATGTGCTTTCTCATATTTACAAATACACATAAAAGAATAAACCTAACAGCAATCTCATATGACACACAACAAAAGTGGCACAGGAGTATGTAAAGGACCATGATGAAAGCTTCCACATACTATTGGCCACAAGCTAATCATAAGAAAGATCTCCAAGGCTATCCAAACAGGAACAGAAAAGTTTTTTTTTTTTATGTATACCAGTATCTAGTAAGCACTTTATATAGTTTTTCAAAGTTTATTAATACACACTATTCTATCAATGGAACAAAGCCCAGAAACAGGTCAACGCGTTTCTAGTGATTTGATTTTCAACAAAGATACAAAAGCAATTCAATGGGAAAAAGAAGTCTTTTCAACAAATGTAGCTGGAAAAGCTGGATATTCGTATGAAAAACAAATGAACCTGGATTCATACTTCACACCCTGAATAAAATTAATTTCAAGTGGATCATAAACCTAACTGTAAAAACTAAAACTACAAAAGTTGTGTTTTTGTTTTTGTTTTTTTCAATATTGTCCTCTCGTGCCTTTAAGAGCCAGCCCTATACTCAGGGTGGCCCTCCTAAACTGAGAGGGAGATTTCTGTGTGTCCTTAGGACTCCCCTGTTATAACTGAGCACAGGGGAGCAGAAAAAGCATAGGCCGGGACAAGTAAAACTACAGAAGTTTTAAAAGAAAAAGTAATACAGCCCTGACCAGTGTAGTTCAGTTTGCTGGGCATTGTCCCGCAAAGTGAAAGGTAGCAAGTTTGATTCCCGGGTGGAGTATGTGCCTGGGTTGCAGGTTTGGTAACCATTTGAGGTGTGTGCAAGAGGCAACCAACTGATGTTTCTCTGTCACATCAATGTTTATCTCCCTCACTCCCCGCCCCCCCCGAAAAAAATAAAGTCTTGGGAAGAAAAAGGAACATACTATACTTCATCGAAATAAAAGCTTCTACTCATCAAAAGATACCATTAAGAAAGTGAATTATGCATGCCAAAGACTGGGAGGAAATATTTGAAAAAGATGTGTCTGTAAAAGACATACTCAGAATACAAATTAACTCCTACAACTCAATAATATTAAAAAAAAATCCAATAAAGGGATGAGCTAAAGACACGAACAGACACTTCTTGGAGGAAGATATTGAGCAGATATTGATGTAGGAAGATGTGAATAAACACATGAATAGATGTTCAACATCATTGGTAATCAGAATAATAAAATTAAAGACCACTTGATACCAATAAAAATGGCTAAGATTAAAAAGACTACCAACACTAAACACTGGAAAGGATATGAAGCAACTTGGGAACTCCCATAAACTGTTGATGGGAATATAAAATGGAAATATCATTTTGAAAAGTTTTGGAAGGTTCTTAAAAGTTAAACATATACCAATGCACCATAAACTTTGATAAACTTTGCAACTAGGTATTTATCCAAGAGAAATAGAAACATATACAGACAGGAAACTTTATACAAGAATATTCATTAGCAGCCTTCTTCATTATACTGCAAAACTGGAAACCCATAAAACCATCAAAAAGAAAACAGAAATTAATTGCAGTATATTGATAAAATGCAATACTATTTAGCAATGAAAATGTAGGAAGTGGTGCAAGATGCAACAAGAGTTGATTTTCCGAGATATTATGCTGAGTGAAAGAAACAATATGCTGAGTGAAAGAAACAATATGCTAGTACTGAGATCCAGATGATTCCATTCACATAAAGTTCTAGGACAGGCAAAAACCAATATATCACAGAAAACATCAAAACCATGCTTGTCTCTCAGGTGGGGAAATGACTGGAAAGCAATACAAGGAAAGTTTCTGAAATATCCTACTTTTGATAGGAGGATCTAAGTAAGCAAATTTCCAACAGAGTACCAGAGCTAAAAATTAGAGTTTTCTGAACCCAACATTCTTCGTCTCTCTTAATTTTGCAGTTTTCAAGGAAACGACACCACAGGTCTGCTTTGCAGTCGAGACCTGATGTTGATTCCTTTACACACAGCCCTGGCTGTGCTGTGATCCCATGAAAATGGTACTTCACCTAAATGCCACCAAAACTGGATTCACCAAAATCCTATATGAAACCTATTTTATCTTTTGATGAGAAGCCCGGTGGTTCCTCTGGTCTGTAATCTCTCTTACTGGAATGAGTTATTCCTAAGTAAGAAGTTCTAAAGATATCATATAATTCATACTTCTGACCAGTTTGCATCAGCCTTCTTTCTAATCCCTACCACCTGAAATAAAACCTTTGTTCCTAAATCCTCATTGATGACAATTTTATTTTAAACAACCATCTCCAAAACAAAACTTCAGCCAAAAAAAAAAAAAAGGAGAAAAGGACTATTCACATATTTCTTTGGATTTTTATCATTTATTTTCCTTCCAGTATAGGAATTTTAAGATGCCCTAAGTAGTACGAGGGAAACAATTTGTATCTCAATAAGTGCCCAAGAATTAACAAGAGACTTGGTCTTAGAAATAATATCACTGTTTACCCCTTTCTTGAGAAATCATTAACAATTTAATGAAGCAATCTAGAGAGATACTGTCTAGAGTTATTCTTTTAACAGTGATTGAAGTAAACATAATATACCAATTAGGGGTTAATTATAGACTAGGCTGTACTATCAAACTCATAGAAGATTCATGTATTAAAAGTTTCAATAAATATTTTATACACATCAGCAGTAGCAGCTCCAGCTCCAGCTTAAAACTAAGGAATAACCTGGACCACAAGAAACTGGGCAAGCGTCAGCAACTCATATTAGAACCAGCAGAAATGCTGCCCGCACATCCTGTTCCCAGGTATCAGCAGTGAAACTGAGGATGGAGCGATGAAACTACATGACAACCACCCAGGAGAGCTGAGAAACTGCACATCCCCAGAAATTCCTTAGTTCCCCTCTTCAAGCGGTTCCCCTATATAAACTAGCCAAGACACCTGAGGTGCTAAGATGGGCTTTGAGATGAGAATACCCCATCTTCCAGGTTGCCAGCCTCTGAATAAAACTATTTTCTTTTACATCAGTACCTGCCTCTCAAGTATTGGCTTTTGAAATGGTGGGTAGCTGGAGCTATGTTGTTACAGTTTTTGGCGACCAAGATGAGGATAGGTGGATTCAGATAAGTCCAGGAGTGCCTGGGCTGGGGTCCCAGCTGTTTGTGTCACTCTAACCCTATTGCAGAGATCACAGGAATTTCCCAGAAGCTGCCAAGAGTTCTTTATCTCGGGGATTCTCCCTCTCAAGGCATAAGTCACCTTTATATGTTTTATTGGTGAAAGGAAACAAGTTACTGATGGGCTGTCAAGCCCAAACTGGGTAAAGTCTCTGGTGAACACAACCAGGAGCCCTCAGCCTCGCCACCTGGGATTCCATAGGAATCAACAGGTGCTGCATAGCAGTAGGCATGGCTCAGTGACTAAGAAAAATCCCAATTTCCTGATGTGGCATTCAGAGTGTGCTTTTGGTGTTCTAGTTTATGGATTTCTGGATTTTCAACATTTGTTCTGTTTAAAAGCTCTCATCTGTCTGTTTTGTTTGGGAGCTATGTGAGAGCTCTTCTCTCTCTGAAGTAAAGCTTTGGTTATGGTTGTTCTCCATTTGCTTTCTTACATTTTAAGGACTTGGCTTGCTCTTTCCTGTTTTGTTCACACAGGGAATCCTCTGTCTTTGTCATTTTAAACTTTATGTCATTTAAAACTTGTGCAACATCATTTGCACTAATATCCCAGTCACTTAGACAGAATTTAGTTTGAAAATACTCATTTGTTTGAAGTTTGTTATTGTTTTAGGCATTGTTTTGGTTGTTTTGATATGGGTGGCTTGATCTTGATCCCATCAGAGAATTCATTAGGTCACATTTTAATTGGTCGACTTACAGCTCTAAATCAATGACTAATTAGAGCTGTTTTGCCAAAGGACTAGTAAATGGAATAAAATCTCACCCTGGCTGGTGTGGCTCAGTGAATTGAATGCTGGTCTGAGAACCAAAGGGTTGTGGGTTCGATTCCCAGTCAGGGCACATGCCTGGGTTGCAGAACAGGTCCCTGGTAGGGGGTGCGTGACAGGCAACCAAACACTGATGTTTCTCTCCCTCTCGTTTTCTCTTCCTTCCCTGCTCTTTAAAAATAAATAAATAAGCCCTGGCTGGGGAGGCTCAGGGCACATGCCTAGACTGTGAGCCAGGTCCCCAGCAGGGGGCGGGGGGCGCATGAGAGGTAATCACACATTGATGTCTCTCCCCTTCTCTCCTTCTCTTCACCTCTCTAAAAATAAAAACATAATATCTCTTAAAGAAATAAAATCTTAAAAAAATCTCTTATGTGTAAGCTTTCATGTTGTTATATCATAAGGGTTATACTCAAAAAGAATTTAAATCAGTAATTCAAAGGGTGGGAGATATCACTCCACTTCCAGACTATAAAACTCAGAAAGAAGAAAAAATGAGGAGATAAGTCTTTTTAAAAAAAAAAAAATTCTACTTATTTTTAGAGAGAGGAGAAGGGAGGCAGAGGCACGGAGAAACACTGATGTACGAGAGAAACCAGAGACCTCGCCTGCAACCCAGGTACATGCCCTGACTGGGAATTGAACTCATGACCTTTCCCTTTGCAGGACAACACGCAAGAAAGCCACACCAGTCAGGGCAGAGGAGATAAGACTTAAAACACTCTGAATCCTCCTCCTGGAGGTGCAGGAGCTATGGTGATCCCAGGAACAAGGTGGAAATTAATGCAACCCCCAAATCCTATGGAAACAGCAGAGGTGACTGCCTTATCTCAATATGAAGAAAAAAACGTGCATTTTAAAAATTCAAGCAGCTAAAACCAGCCAATCCTGGTATCTCCCCAACCTGTCCTCCAGCTTCCTTATAGCTGTAAAGGACAAAAAATATGGCATATTTTAATAAATAATTTTATTTATAATATTAATAACTGTTCTATTTATATACACATTTTTATTATGAAAATATTTTAGATATTACATAGAAATCTCCAAGAGTTACAAAGTTCTGATATACTCTTATTTGTAATTTTAATTATTATTGTAAAATGTTACAGGAAAACAAATTTCTTTGTCCACTGCATTATAATCAGGTCTAGAATGTCATCTTAAGGGTTTTTGTTGTTGTTGTTTTGTCATTTATAGACAGTCACTGTTTTACCCTGATGCATTTACAAATATGTTTTTCTTCAGAAAGACCCAGGGAAAGGACTCTGATTTATTCTAAATTACATATTTCTGAGAATACATTTTCAGATCATATTTTTGAACTGGATGAAGATAACTAGAACTCTATGGAATAACTAGATCTACAGGAATACTGGCAAATAATCAGCATAAACAAATACTGATTATGGGACAGAATGAACTGAAGATGATTGCAGTTTTTTTCACTTTTTATTGGAAATATTGCTAATTTTTAATTGTTTTGTTTTTCAGAAATAAGGAAACTTTTTGCCCTTAAAGCAATATGGTAAACTATACTTTCATAAACAATATTGAGGCATTTATATTTTTCTCCCTACCTGATCCCTCTGGAATTTGGAAACTCTTAATGAGAATTACTATTTCCATGGCAATATGTTCGTTTGCTTAAATACAACAGGATCTGATTTCTTCATAACAGGACACATAAAGCTAGTTTCCAATTCTGGCTTTATTAATCAAGACTTTGACTGAAATGTCAGGTCTGAGAGACATGCCTAGACTCCAGATGTCGCCAGAAACCTTTAAGGAATGAAGGTTGACTTTGAAGCTGATAAAAGCCCCTTGGAAAAATGCCCTGTACCTTGCTAATTCATAAGGTTCATGGCATTCTTTGAACGTAAGGAGCGAAGGTTACTTTCCTGGGAGATAGCAAGGAAGAACCTCATGACATTTGGGGGACCTCGAAAGCTTGAGGAACTTACCCAAAATTATAGGTATTGCAGGAAAAGCTTGACGGCAACTGAGTGGCTTGGTTTCTCTGTCCCGTGTGGCTAATTAAAGCTCAATCTAGAAATTCCTTATCACATTCCAGCAAAGCACCTTTAACAAAACCTATATAATCATCTGCTATTCCTGTTATGTTTATGCAAACAATCAGTACAAATTGAAACTGGACTTAATGCAATAAATGAATTGGTCTTGATTTGGCTCTTTGATAAAAACGGGTGATTTTAGGGGGAGGAATTATGCTTCAGTAGATCTACAATACACAGTTATGGACATTAACTCTAGTTCAGTTCACTGTCTTTACAATTTTAATTTTCGCTTATGCACAGACAAGATCGAAAGGATGACACACCAGGTGCAGGAGGTTGCCAAGGCAGAAAGCTCCAGTGCCTAGCAACAGGCATGGGAAAAAGAAATAAATAAAAAGACACACAGGCAGATGGTGAGAAGGAATGGTGAATGAGGAGGCCCAAAGCTCCTTTAGAAAGCTTCCAAACCCATCATTGTTTCTCTACTGGAGCCCCAGGTACAATGGACAGTGGGGAACAAGTTGACTGACTTTTAGTAGACAAAGGAGCTATGTATTCTGTATTGAACACCAAATTGACTAGGAAAAAAAAAAACAACAGTCTCAGTCAGAGAGATAATGAGACAATGGCAGCAACAAACCTCCCTCCAGTCTTTATAATGCTAACTCAGGGATCTTAAGTTATCACACAGATCCCTCAGCTTCCTCTCTTTGCTTGAATGTCCTGTCTCTTTTTGGGACAGGACTTGCTCTGTAAATTGTCTGCCCAAAAGTAACCTTTTCTCCTGAAAAGCAGCATTGTCACCAGCAGTTCTCACCTGAATATGGAACCACAGGAGAACTGTTCCCTCATGATCTACAAGCAAGTAAGCAAAACTGTTTGGGGCAGATGGGACTCCAGGGCGCACAATCAATGTTCACCCAAATGGCCTAAGGTCTTCCCAGAGAAATCCTAGATGGTGATGAATACTTACTTCAATGTACTCTATTACCCTGATGGGGAGCAGCTGCACATCAGTATGTACTTTGAAATCTCTCCAAGACTTTAATCACAATAACCAATAAAACTGCCACCTCACTTGCTAATATTCAGAAATCTCTGGACTCTCTAGCTAAAGTTGTTATAGATAACTGAATTGCCTTAGACTACATACTAGCAGAACGAGGAGTTGTTTACATGACCATCAACTCCCTCTGTTGTGCTTACACTGACACCTAAGCTCAGGTGGAAACAAGCATCACCAAAACCAGGCGGCAGGATACCTGGCTTCAACAAACATTGCACCATCATATTCCTCCTCTTT
Source organism: Mormoops blainvillei (assembly GCA_004026545.1). NCBI lineage: Eukaryota > Metazoa > Chordata > Mammalia > Chiroptera > Mormoopidae > Mormoops > Mormoops blainvillei. The sequence goes on from PVJD01002275.1 coordinate 185,471, forward strand.
GAGGGAACTGGAGATTGGTTTACGAGTCTGCTTTCATGAATACAAGGACTCATGACCATATTAGTAAAAATTTTAATTTAGGTTTAACCATTCTTTTCTTTATAATGCTTCTCTTTATTGTTTTAAACCTCCTTATGACTTAGTTTTCCCACACCAGAAAAAACTGTATCTGCTCAAAAAGCATTTCTTAAAAATATATCTGCTTTTAACTCGTGAGATTTTGCTTTACAACAGGCTAGAGTTTCTCATTCCTCCAGAAGACTCAGAGAACATCAATAGCTCCGCAGATTCGGAGGAAAGATTGGCAGTGGGGAATTGTAACAGTGTTACAATCAGGTGTTAATTATACAATAGGCTGTAATAAAAAACTCTAGACGATTCATGTAATACAAGTTTCTATAAATATTTTATACACATCAGCAGTTGCAGCTCCTGCTTAACCAAGGAATAACCTGGACCACAAGAAATTGGGCAAGCATCAGCAACTCATATTAGAACCAGCAGAAATGCTGCCCGCGCATCCTGTTCCCAGGTATCAGCAGTGAAACTGAGGATGGAGCGATGAAACCACATGACAACCACCCAGAAGGAGAGCTGAGAAACTGCTCATCACCAGAAATTCATTAGTTCCCCTCTTCACAGGGTTCCCCTATATAAACTAGCCAAGACACCTGAGGTGCTAAGATGGGCTTTGAGATGAGAATCCCCCATCTTCCAGGTTGCCAGTCCCTGAATAAAATCACCTTCCTTTACATCAGCACCTGCCTCTGGAGAATTCACTTTCGAAGCGGTGGGCATCTCGAGCTGCATTCAGTTACATCCTGTGTCTCTTCCACTGCTAACCTCCACTTGGTCAGTTAGTGATAGTCACAGTTTGAATCTCCCCCCTTCAACAGGTGACGCCTGATTTCCCTTTTCTTGTTTGTGGTTATTTTTAGAAACTTGTTTCCACCAAAAGCCTCGCAGAAATGACAATGTGTAACTATCATAAAAGGCGTTGTGACATTCCTATCACGGGTCACCTGCACTGGAGGAAGCTATATGACATGTTATAATGACTTTCCGGATGCTCTCTAAGAGGTCAGTTGGCAAAGAACTGAGGTATCCACCCACAGCCTTGTGAGGGAGCCATTTTATAATTAATCCTTCAACCCCAGTCAAGTCTTCGTATGACTGCAGACAGGCTCACATCTGGGAGCAACTTCACAGAAAACTGTAAGCCAGAGTCACACTGCTAAGCTGCTCCCAAATTTTGAAACACAGGAATTGTCAGATAATAAATGTTTATTGTTTCAAGACACCAAGTTTTGGGGCAATTTATTACACAGAAATAGATGAGTAATACAATTAAGTAAGCCAAATTCCCTCTCATTGCAACTGAGTGGCTGTATTTTAACAGTTTTTTTGGTGTGATCTTCAGAATTTTCAATATATAAGATTATGTCATCTGCAAACAATTTTACTTATTCCTTTTGGATTTGGATATCTTTTATTTGTTTTTCTTGCCTGACTGCTCTAAGACTTCCAGTACTATGTTGAATAGGGCCAGAGCACACATTCTTGTCTTTTAATCTTTTACCATTGACTATGATGTTAGCTTTCATGTGTGGCCTTTATTATACTGAAGTATGTTTCTTCTATACCGAATTTGCTGATAATTTTTATCATAAAAGGATGTTGTTTTTTGTTCAATGCTTCTCCTGAATCTATGGAGATGACTGATTTTTATTTCACATGTAATAATGTGATGGATCACATTTACTGATTTGCACATGTCAAACCATCCTTGCATCCAGGGATGAATCCCACTTGATTGTGGTGTATGATCCTTTTAACGTACTGTTGAATTTGGTTTGCTAGTATTCTGTTGAGAATTTTTGCATCCATAGTCATCAGGAATATTGGCCTGTAGTTTTCCTATAGTGTCATTATCTGGTTTTGGTATCAGGGTAATGCTGACCTCATAAAACAAGCCTGGGAGTTGAACAACACCCTTTAGAAAAAATTTCAAATGGCTGATAAGCAAATGAAAGAAAGAATGCTGAAAAAGTCACAAAAAATATAAAGATTAAACAACACAATTTTAACCAAGCAAAAAGTCGGCAAAGATGTCACAAGGAAAATTAGAAAATACTTGAGACAAATGAAAATATACTGAAATCTATACCCAATGGAACTAGAAAAAGAAGAGCAAACTGAAACCAAAGCTAGTAGATGGAAGGAATTTATAAATATTAGGGTGGAGGTAAATGTAAAGAATAGAAATACAATAGAGAGAATAAAACTAAAAGTTGGCTCTTTGAAAAGATCAACAAAATTGACAAACCTTTAGCTAGACTGACCAAGAAAAAAAAAAAACACCTCAAATTACTAAAATTAGAAACAAAAAGGAAACATTATTATAGAACTTACAAAAATAAAAAGGATTATATGGACAACTGCAAGACAACCACTTAGATAATTAACTAGTTAAACAAGTTACATAATCTTACAAAACAGACTCAAACAGAATTAAAAAATTTCACAGATCTCTATCAAGAGCTTGAATAATTAATCAAGAATCTCCCAACAAAGAGGAATTTAGGTCTAGAAGGTTTCACTGGTGAATTCTATCAAGTATTTAAGAACTGGCACCAATGTTTCTAAAACTGATCTAAAAAATAGAAAATGAGAAATGGTAATAGAAAAAATACAATAAAAAATAAACTATTAAAAAAATAGGAGTGGAGGAAACACTTCATTCAATCTATGAAGCCAGAATTACCTTTATACATACAAAGCTAAAGACATCACTCAAAAGCTACAGATCAGTACCCTTATTAATATAGATATAAAAACCCTCAGCAAAATATCAGCTAACTGACTCTTTTTAAAGAGAATTAAGCATCAAGACAAAGTGGGATTTATCTCAGGAATGACTGGGTGGTTCGACACATGAAAAAAAATCAGTGTAATACATCACATTAACAAAAAAAAAAGGTGACATGTTCATCTTGATTGATGGGAAAAAAAACCATTTGAGAAAATCTAACACTCTTTCACAATAAAAAAACACAACAATCTAGAAACAGAAGTAGATTTCCTCAGCATGATAAAGGGCATCTATGAAAAATCCAAAGCTAATATCATACTCAGTGGTGACAGACTGAACGCTTTCCACATAAAATCTGAAGCAAAACAACAATATCCACTCTGACCACTTGTATTCAACATTGTACCAAAAGTTTTAACTAGAACAATTAGGCAAGAAGTGAATAAAAAGCATTTGCAGAACACATGATATTTTGTGTAAAATATCCGAATGAATTTGCAATTAAAGAAAAGAAAGCAAACCTGTTAGAGCTTCTGAGATGTCAGTAGCATGGCACACACTGAGGCTGAGCCCAGGGTCAGGTCCAGAGAAGCAGAGCAAAGCGTGGCAACCTGCTATCACTGGACAAAGGAATCCGCAGTCATGGGAAACGCCCACCCTATCTTCCTGTGGCCCCCTTCCAGCAGTATAATCCTCACTTGGAAGATTGTGAAAAGGCAGAAAAAACTGTCCAGCCTAAGTGGTCTGTTCTCATTGCAGTTAAACCCGCTAGAAAGAACAGAGCTGCAGATGTGCAAAACTGCCCCCTTACTGACCGCTTCCCAACCCATCTAGATCGAGCATGGTAGAGGCATCTGGGTCAACTCAGAGCAATTCTGTGGGTGCTTCTGGCTACAGGAAGGCAGCGAAGGAAACACTCAGGTCAGGTGACTCATAGGTCACTACTTCCAGCACGGAGGTGATGCTTTGACACTAAGGCAACCAGGTCATAACAGGCATGCCCACCTCCTTGAGAAATATGGGACATTTCCACAGCAGGAGTGGCAATGCCCAAAAGAGATCACGGAAGCCCCAGAGTAGTGTAAATAAGAGAAAATAAAAGCTTGCGCTTCAGCGCCACCTACTGGAAAACAAAAGAAAGACCTCTAGGTATCAACCTGCTAAACAGTGGAGTCAAATACTTTAAAAAATAGGTTATTTCATTCTCACAACTGCCCAGACAGAAATCCATCAATCACAATCAATAACCAAAATAAGAAAGGAGTTCAGACCGAAAATAAAGAAATCTCCAGAAAATAAACTTACAGGCATGAGAAGCTGTGATTTGAATTAGAATTCAAGACTGCAGTTCTGAAAAAACTCAGTGAGATACAAGAAAACTCAGAGGAGCAGTTCGATTAGCTCTGGGGAAGAAAATCAGCAGGAAAAGGGGGTATTTCACCAAAGACTTTGAAACTATAAAAAAAAATTCTGGAGCTGAAGAACTCTAAATAAATAAGATAAAGAATGAACTATTAAGCTTAGAAAATAGAGCAGACCAGACAAAAGAAAGAATTAGTGATAAAGAAAATAGAAATCTAGAAATGACTCAGGTGGAAGAGAATTGAGAGTAGAAAAGCGATGCAAGAACTTTATGAGAAATATCTGATTCCATTAGAAAGAGCAATGTTAGAATAATGGGTTTATCAGAAGAAGGGAACAGAGAGCCTATTTAAACAACTAATCAACAAGAACTTCCCAAACTTATGGAAAAAACAGAATCTCAAATCTAAGAAGCTAACAGAACATCTAATTATCTCAATCCAAAAAGACCTTCTCCAAGGCACATCATATTAAAACTGTCAAAGATTAATGGCAGAGAATTCTCAAGGCAGCCAAGGAAAAGATGATGGTAATATATAAAGGAAATTGGGTTGGCCAAAAAGTCCATTTAGTTTTTTTCCTGTAAAATAAAAGATACATTTTCCATTTTCACCAATAACTTTACTGATTTGGATATTCTGGGTATGTTGGCTATCTCCCCCATGATAGAGCATTGTTTTCAATTAATGTCTCAATTTGATTGCTATCAACTTCAACTGGTCTACCTGACTGTGGGGCATCTTTGAGAAAGAAATCTCCAGCACAAACCTCCACAAACCACTTTTGACATCTCTGGTCAGTCACAGCATCTTCTCCATATGCTGCACAAATCTTTTTTTTTGCATTTTGGTTGCATTTTTACCTTTCTTGAAATAATGAAGCATTATATGGCAAAAATGTTGCATATTTTCGTCAATCTTCAATATTAAAATGGCTACATAAAAATCCACCAATTAAAAAAATTCACCAATTTTGATAAGTATTTTTAAATGCATGCTGATATGACAGCTGTCAAAATACAATCTAACAAAGTTATTTCAAATGAAGTTAAAGACAACTAAGCACTATTACAGCCATATTACAGAAAAAAACCAAACTAACTTCCTGATCAACCAAATACAATAATAAATAAATACATAATAAAAGAATAAACTCTGAGTGTCACATAGTCACAACTATAAATCTACTTTTGCCCACCCCTGTATATGCACCCAACCTGGGACTACCAAAATATATAAAGCAACTACTAACAGAACTAATGGGAGAAACTGACAAAAATACAACTATAGTAGGGGACCTAAATATCCCATTGACAGCAATGCCTAAATTATCCAAACAGAAACTCAATACGGACATATTGTCCTTAAATGACACATTAGACCAAATGGACATAATCAATATTTAGAGCTTTTCCTTCCAGAACATCAGAATATACTTTCTTCTCTAACACCCACAGAACATTCAAATACAGACCATATGTTGGGGCACAAAACAAACCTCAACAAATTTAAGAAGACTGAAATCATATTCTCTGACCACAATGCCTTGAAACAGGAAATCTGAAAAAGAAAGCTGTAAAAACCACAAATATACAGAGGTTAAACATGCTATCAAACAACTGAGTCAAAGAAGAAATAAAAGAGATAAGAAGATACATAAAGACAAATGAGAATGACCATACATATACAATGTACCAAATTCTGGGGATGCAGCAAAAGTGGTAATAAAAGGGAAGTTTACAGCATCACAGGCCTAACTCAAGAAACAAGAAAAATCTCAAATAAAAAACCTAACTTTTCATCTTAAAGAACTAGAAAAAAATGAGACCAAGTCAGTAGAAGGAAGGAAATAAAAATTAGGGCAGAATTAAACAAAATACAGAACACAAAAATAATGGAAAAAATGCAACAAAGAGCTAATTCTTAGGAAAAATTAAGAAAACTGACAAACCCTGGCTAGACTAAGGAAAAAAGAGAAAAGACACAAACAAAATCAGAAACAAAAAAGAAGTTATACCACCACAGAAATACAAATGACGATATAAGAATACTATGACAGACTATATGCCACCAAATTCAATAACCTAGAAGAAACAGACCCTTTGCGACAGCATAGATGGTTTGGAGAGTATTATGCTAAGTGAAATAAGCCAGTGAGAAAGACAAATACCATATTTCACCATGTGGAATCTAATGAACAAAATGAACTAACAAGCAAAATAGTGACAGAGGGCAGGCTGACAACTGTCGGGGGGTGGGGTGGAGGGACTGAACAAAAAAAAAAGAGAGAAAAAAACTCATGGACATGGACATCAACAGTGTGGTGACTGCTGAGTGGTGGTGGGGGCTGGGGTCAAGGGAAGTGGAGGAGGGTATGCGGGGGATAAATGGTGATGGACAGAGTCTTGCCTTGGGGTGGTGAACACTCAAAACAGTGTACAGATGATGTGTTGTGGAACTGTGCACCTGAAGCCTACATAATTTTGCTAACCAGTGTCACCCCAATAAATTCAATAAAAGGTGGTGGGGAAGGGCAAGTTCTTTAATGTATAACCTTCATAGGATCACAAAGAACTGGAAAATTCTTCATCAACAGTAAGGAAATTGAAACAGTCATTAAAAAACTCCCAAAAGTAAAAGTCCAGAACCAGATGGCTTCATTAGTGAATTCTACCAAACATTCAAAGAAGATTTAATACCCATCCTTCTCAAAATCTTCCAAAAACTTGAAGAAGTGGCAATGCTTCCTAACTCATTTTATGAGGCCAATATTACCCTGAAAGCAAAACGGGGCAAGGAAACACACACACACAAAATTACATATCAATAACTGATGAATATAGATGCAAAATCCTAAACAAAATACTAACAAATTGAATACAACAACCCATTAAAAAGATCAAGCAGGGCTAATTCCAGGGGCACAAGAATGGTTCAACATAACACAAATGGATCAATGTGATATACCACATTAAAAAAATAAAGGATAAAAATCCTATATCAACAGATGCAGAAAAAGCATTTGACACAACACAACATGCATTTATGATTAAAACACAGTAAAATAGGTACAGAAGGAAAGTAACTCAACATAATAAGGGTCGATTTCGACAAGTCCTTAGTTAAATAAGACTCAATGGTGAAAAACTAAAAGCTTTTCCTTTAAAATTAGGAAGACAAGGATGCCCACTCTTAGCACTATTATTCAACATAGTATTAGAAGTCCTGGCTAGAGTTATCAGACAAGAGAAAGAAATAAAAGGCATCCATATTGGGAATTAAGAAGTAAAACTATCACTTTCTACAGATGACATGATTCTCTATATAGAAAAACCTAAAGGCTCCACTAAAAAACTAATAGAAACAATAACATACAATAAAGTTGAAGGATACAAAATCAATGTAGAAAATCCATTGTATTCCTATGCATTGATAATGAAATAACAGAAAAAAAATGAGAAACCAATTCCATTTGCAATTGTAACAGAGAAAATCTAGGAATAAACTTAACAGAGAATGTAAACATACAGAGAATGTATACACTGAAAACTACAGGACATTGTTAGAAGAAATTGAAGACACAAAGAAATGGAAAGATATTCTGTGTTCATGGATTGGAAAAATCAACATAATTAAAAGGACCAGATAACCTAAAGCAATATACAGGCTTAATGCAATCCCCACCATAATCCCAGAGGCAATTTTCAAAGAAATAGAACAACAAAAAACAATCATCAAATTTGTATGGAACCACAAAGACCCTGAATAGCCAAAGCAATTCTGAGGGGGAAAAAATCTAGGGGTATCACACTCCCTGAATTCAAATTATACTACAAAGCTACAATAATCAAAATAATATGGTACTGGCCAAAACCAGACACAGAACAATGGAACAGAATTGAGAGCCCAGAAATAAACCCACATGTACATGGGCAAATAATTTTTAACAAAGGAGTCAAAATATACAATGGAGAAAAGAAAGCCTCTTCAATACATGGTGCTGGGAAAACTGGTAAGCCACATGCAACAGTATGAATCTAGGCTGCTATTTGACACCACACACAAAAATTAACACAAAATGGATCAAAGATCTAAATACAAGACCTGAAACAATTATATATATAGAAAAAAAAAAACACATTTACTAAACTTATGGACCTTTGGTTCAGAGAGGATTTTATTAATTTGACCCCAAAGGCAAGGGAAGCAAAAGCCAAAATAAATGAGACCATATTGAACTGAAAAGCTTCTGCACAGCAAAAGACACCACCAACAAAACAAAACGGCAACCAACCAAAAGGGAGAATTTACAAACAGTACCTCCAGAAAGGGGATATTATCCAAAATATAGTATGAAGAACTCAATACAACTCAACACCGACAATAAGAAAAAAAATCCAATTAAAATACCAGCAGAGGACCTGGACACTTTTCCCAAGAAGACATACAAATGTCCAATGAATATATGAAAAGATGCTCAACTTCACTAGCTTTAAGGGAAATGCAAATCAAAACCATGAGATACTATCTCATAACCGTAGGAATGGCTATTAGTAATAAAACAAGAAATAATAAATGTTGGAGAAGACACGCACAAAAAATAAAGCCTCGTACACTACTGGAAGAAATGCAAATTTGTACACCCAGTAAGGAGAACAGTATGGCGGTACCTTAAAAAATTAGGAATAGAGCTACCGTATGACCAAGCAACCTCTCTTCTGGGTTTCCACCTAAAAAATTTGAAAACGCTTATTATAAAGATATATGTACCTCTATGTTCATTGCAGCATTATTCACAGTAGCCAAGACATGGAAACAACCTGTTGTTCAAGGGATGAATGTATAAAGATATGGCACATATATACAATGGATACTACTCAGCCTTAAGAAAGGATAAAAGCCCTGGTTGGTATGGCTCAGTTGGTTGGAGTGTCATCCCATAAACCAAAAGGTGGTGGGTTCAATTCCTTGTCAGGGCACATACCTGGGATGGCAGGCCTGATTCCCCAGTCGGGGCATATACATGCAGGCAACTGCCAGATATTTCTCTCTCTCTAAAAAGCAATGAAAAAATGTCCTTGTGTGAGGATTAAAAAAAAAGAAAAAGGATGAAATACTGCCATTTGCGACAACATGGATGGATTTTGAGAGTATTATGCTAAGCAAAATAAATCAAACAGAAAAGGACAAGAACCATATGATTTTACTGATATGTGCAATATAAAACAAAAAACAACAAGGGTACAAACAAATTCATAGACACAGACAACAAAAGGGTAGTTGCCAGAGGGGAATTCAGGGGGAGGATGAAGAGGGTAAAGGGGGTCAAATACATGGTGACAGAGAGAGACTAGATTTTTGAATGATGAGCACAATGCAATAGACAGATGATGTATTATAAAAAGGTATACTTGAAACATGTTATTAACCAATGTCATCCCAAAAAATTTAATTTTAAAAAACTGTCAGATCTAAAAAACAAACTCGGCAACATTGCTGAATGCAAATCAACACACGAAAACCATTTTTATTTCTGTACAATGGCAAAGAATGATCCATAGAGAATTAAGAAATCACTTATAATAGCATGAAAAAGAACAAACTATTTAGGGATAAAATGTAACCAAAGAGTGGAAGATCTGTGCACTAAAAACTACTAAACATTGCTAAAAGAAATTAAAGAACCCAAATATATGGAAATACACTCTGTTCATGGTTGAAATACTTAATACTGTTAAGAGGGCAATAGTCCCCAAAGTAGTCTACAGACTGGACATAACACCTATCAAAATCCAATGGCCACTTTTTGTAGAAATGGAAAACCTAACCCTAAGGTTTATATGGAATTGCAAACAGAAAAAGCTGAAGTACTCGTACCTCCTGATTTGGAAACTTACCACAAAACTATAGTAATCAAAATAGGGTGTTACTGGCATAAATATAAACATATAGTTCAATAGAAGAGTTAAAAAGTAAACTCAAATATCAATGATCAATTAATTTTTGACAAGGATGCCAAGATCACTGAATGGTGAAAGAACAGTCTCCAACAAGTGGTGCTGGGACAGCTGGGTAGGCAAATGCAAAGGAATAAAGTAGGAGCCCTACCCTTGTACTATATACAAAAATTAGGTCAAAATGGGTCAAAGACTTGGTAAGAGCCAAAACTATAAAAATTTTAGAGGAAAAAATATTTAGAGGAAAACATAGGGTTATGTAAATCTTCATGACCTTGGGTTTAGCAATAGTTTCTTATACAGGGTCTGGCAGAAGTAACGCTTGCTTGAGTGTGGTTGGTAGGGTAATAATACGGGTGTAATAATTTATAGTTTTAATTTGAACATTCACCTAAAATGTCACATGGTGTGCTTGAGTGTGATATTGTTATGTTACAGAATTACATGCTTATGATTTTGTACCTGTAATAAAAGATTTTGTAATAGAAAAGGGGCATCATTTGTGCCAGACTCTGTGTATGACACCAAAATCATAAGCAAGAGAAAAACAAAGAAAAAATAAATTGAACTATACAATCAAGGGAGTGAAAAGATAATCCACAAAAATGGGAGAAAATATTAGGAAATCATATACCTAATAAGGACCTAGTCGCCAGAATATATAAGAAACTCTCACAACTCGACAACAAAAAGACAGTCCAATTAAGAAACAGGCAAGGGCCTGACTAGTCATTTCTCCAAAAAAATATTTAAATGGTCAAAGAGCACACACAAAATTTGCTCAATGTTATTAGTCACTATGGATACACAAATGAAAACCACAATGAGTACCACCTGATACCCACTATGACGATATAAGTTTTGTTTAAAAAGGGAAAATAACAAGTGTTGATATGGATATGGAAAACTGGAACTCTCATACATTGTTAATAGAAATGTAAAATGGTATAGTTACTGTGTAAAACAGTTTGGCAGCTGCTCAAACACAGAACTATCATATCACCCAGCAATTATACTACGTACTTAGCCAAAAGAATTAAGGACAGGAATTCAAACAAAAACTTGTACACAGGTGTTCATAACAGACCTATTCACAATAGCTAAAAAAAATAGGAGCAATTCATTTATCCATCAATTGATGAATGAGTACATAAAATGTGGTATATCCATATAATGGAATATTATTTGGCTATAAAAAGGAATGACGTACTAATATATGCTACAACATGGATGATCCTCAAAAACATGCTAGGTGAAATAAAGCAGATATAAAAGGTTACATATTGTATAAACTCATTGATATGAAATATCCAGAATAGGTAAATCCACATAGATTTGTGGTTTCTAGGCACAGGACTGGGGAATGTGGAATGACTGCCTAAAGGGTATGAGTTTTCCTTTAGGGGTGATGAAATGTTTTGGAACTAGACAGAAGTAACGGTTGCGTAACACTGGAAGTGTACTAAAATGTCACCGAATCGTAACTTTAAAATAGTTAATTTTATGAACATGAATTTTTCTTCAATAAAAAAAATGTTAAGTGTACACATAAAATATGATGCAACCAAAAGAAATAAAGGCATATGTTCACTGTATACAAATATTCAAAGCTGTTTTATCTGTAATAGCCAAAAACTATAAAGAACCTGAATGTTCATCAACAATGTATCCAAAAAGGGGGATACTCATAAAATAGAATACATTTAACTAAAACTCTGAACTGTACCCCTAAAGTGGGTGAATATTATTCTACACAAATTACATCACCAGGCAGGTGTTTAAAAGTTAATAACCTTCTTTAACAATGAAGATATTTATTTAAATTAAAAAGGAAAAGCAGCTTGTAAGGAGCTTGTAAGTCACCACTCTATCCTAACAAGACCTAAAAAGGCTGAATAGTGAACACCGCTTGAATATGTGAGAGAGAGGTGGACACAGAACATACCATTGCCCCCAAGACTGAAGAGACAGTGAACACTGGGAGTCACAGGCTACCAAACCACTGTGGGATCCAGTGCTAGGGTAGGAAAACCAGAACTGTAATTCATTCATTGTTGGAGGCTCAGTGCAGACAACTCTGAGATTTAAAAACTCCAGGGGGGGCCCAGTCACAGGGCCCTCTCACAATATGGTGAGATTTACCACCAGGAACTTGAGGAGGATCCCACACTAAATATTAGAGACTTTCCTTGTGACTTCTGGCAGCAGGAGGGGAAAAGGTACCCTTTTGAAATATACCAAAGCACTCTGTCATAACAAGGCCTGCCCTCAGGAAAACTAGTTAACCAGAGAGAGCCCAAACTGCTGGTGTATTATCAGAGCCTAAATGACCTGGGGTGAAGGAAATACCCCTCTAGTCCATTCTAGCCATCCTGAGCCACACAGTAGAGTAGAAAAAAAGAAATATTTGTAAAGTTCATAGCCAAGGGGCATAGGCTTGCAAAAAGACTGAGACCTAATCACGGGGCTATAGAACACTTCCACTTCCCCCATAACTTACCACCACACTGCTAACAGCCTATTTACAGCAACTCCTTTTACTCAGTACATCTTGTTGGCTATCGAGAAAAACTTATAGGGCATACCTAATAGCAAAAAGCACATTTTAAAAAGAGCAAACATCAGAGCCAGACATGGCAGGGATGTTGGAATTTTATAAAACAAGGAATATGAAACAACTACAATTGATATGCTAAGGGTTCTAATGGAAAAAGTAGCAAGTATACAAGAACAGATGGGCAATATTAACAGAGTTGGAAATCCTACAAAAGCACCAAAAGTAAATGCTAGAGAGATCAAAAACAGTTAACAGAAATGAAGAATGCATTTGATGGAATTACTAGTAAACTGGACAAAGCATTGCTGAGTTTGAAGATATCTTAACAGAAACTTTAAAAAACTGAAAAGCAAAGACTAAAAAAGAAAAATCAGAACACCAAGCACTGTGGGAGAACTACAGAAGGTGTAATATACATATTCTGGGAAGGCCAGGAAGAAAAGAAAGGAACAGAAGAAATACTTGAAGCACTAACAAGTTAATGTCAGACGCCAAACCACATATCCAAGAAGTTCAGAGAACAGCAAGCATGATAAAGGTCCCCATACTATACCTAGGCATATCACTTTCAAACTACGGAAAATCAAAGATAAATTGAAAAATCCTAAAAGAAGCCGGGGGGTGTGGGGGTGTGAGGGAGGAATACTTACCTACAGAGGAACAAAGGTAGGAATTAATACACACAACTTCTCAGAAAGCATGCAAGCAAAAAGAGGGTGAGTTAAATACTTAGTGTTGAGAGAGAAAAATACCAACCTAGAACTCTGTATCTTGTGAAATTATCCTCCAAAAGTGAAGGAGAAATACTTTCTCAAAAATTGAGGAAACTTGTTGCCAGTAGACCTGCCTTACAAGAAATGTTAAAAGAAGTTCTTGAAAGAGAAGTAAAATAATATAGGTCAGAAATTCGGATCTTCGTAAAGGAAGGAAGACCATCAAATAAGGAATAAATGAAAATTAAATAAAAACTTTTATTTTTCTTATTCTTAACTGATTTAACAAAAAACAATTTGTTCAAAATGACAATAGCAACAATAAATTTGATTATGTACTAGTTGTGAATGTATATTACATTCCAGGGTAACCACTAAAATAAGTTAAAAAAAAATGAAGTATAACTGATACCCTAAGAGAGAAAATAAAATCATATAAATTGCTCAATTAAAATCCCAAAAGGCAGCCATGACCACTGTGGCTCGGTTGGCATCCTCCCACAAAGCAAAAGGTCACCGGTTCAGTTCCCAGTCAGGGCACATGCCTGGGCTGCAGGTTCAGTCCCCAGTCGGAGCACCTACACGAGGCAACTGATTGATGTTTCTCTCCCTCTCTTCCCCTCTCTAAAAAAATAAAAAAAATTTTTAAAAATTGCAAAAGGCAGACAAAAGTAGGACAAAAGAACAGGGCAACTAGTAGAAAATAGTAGCATATATGGTAAGATATAATTCCAACTATACCAATAATCACTTTGATGTCAATGGTCTAATGTACCAATTAAAAGACTGATTTGTCAGAGTAGATTGAAAAAAAAATCAGATCCAACTACATGTTACCTACAAGACACCACTTTAAATATAGATTTATATTTAAAAGTAAATGGGTAGAAAAAAGCATACCATGCCAACACAAATCTAAAGAAAGCAGGAAAACTATATTAATTTCAGACAGGACAGACTTCAAACTAACCAAGATAAATAAGGGAATCATGTAATGATAAAGGGGTCAATGCTCCAAGAGGTTATAACAATACTTAAGATGTATGTGCCTAGCAAGGGAATGTGAAGTTATGTGAAGCAAACACTAGAAGAACTGCAAAGAGAAACAAATAAATCCCCTAACATAGCTGGAAACTTCAACACTTCTCCATCAGAAATAGATAAATCCAAAAGGCAAATAATCAATAAGAACATAGTTGAATTCATCATCAATTAACCGGATATAGTAGACTACCGCATCCTACGAGAGGAGAATATACATTTTTCTCAAACTTACATGGAATATTCACCAAGTCAGACCACATTCTAGGCCATAAAACAGAACTTAACAAACTTAAAAGAACAGAAATCATATAATATCTGTTCTCAGACCCCAAAGCCATTAAACTAGAAATAACAGAAAGATAATTGGAAAATTCAAAATGTATGGATATTAAACAACACACTTTGAAACAACACAAAGGTCAAAGAAGAAATCTCAAGAGAAGAATACAAGGTATTTTGAGCTAAATGGGAATTAAAACACAACATATAAAAATTTTGGGCATGCTGTGAAAGCAGTGCTCAGAGGGAAATGTAGAGCACTGAATGTATATATTTAAAAAGAGCCAACTATTATATTCTGGAAAAGGCAAAATAATGAAGACGGTAAAAAGATCAGTGCTTACGGAAGAGGGATAAATAGGTGAAGCACAGAGGAATTTAGAACCATATTATATTATAGTATTTTTACTCTGTATACCACCATAATGACGGATACAAATCCTTACCGGTACATATTTGTCTAAACCAAGAGCGAACCATAATTTAAACTTTGGACTTTCAGTGATTATCATGTGTCAGTGTAGGTTCATCAATTGTAAGAAATGTACCACTCTAGTGTGAGATACTGATAGAGTGTATGGATGTGTAGGGGCAGGGTGTAGAGATGGGAAATCTCTAGTCTTCTCGATTTTGCTGTGAACCTAAAATTGCTCTTAAAAGTAGTCATAATAACAAAAAAGGAAAAGTAACAAAGTTACAAGTTTATATTGACTTACTTTATAACTAGTCCTCAGGAAACATGGGTTCCCCACCCTCTTCTTCTGTATGTTGGCTCTCTATGCCCATTGTTCATGTTTCTTCATGATACCATTGCCATCTTAGCACATGAAAACTTTTCTAGCTTGGTTCCCAATAGTCTTTTTGTATCCCAACTCCAAATTCAAGAGAAGTAATGTGAATGGTCTGACCCACCTCAGATATTCAGCTCTGATGTAAATACCTGGTGCTACTTTAGTTCAAGATAGTGTGTGGAACGGAAGCATCCTTAGACCAATCCCTACTCACTGGTCCTTAGAATGATGGCCCTACATTGTTGGATAGGTTTTTAAAGAAAAGTTTGTGGGCAAGGTCAGGAAACAGTCTAAACTACTCAAACTAAAAAGAAAGGCAAACCCATTTTCGATTCCTCAATATTTTCTTAATTTAGAATTGATGCAAAAATGAACATTCATGTAGAAATGAGGCTAATTTTCTATTATAGAGTTAATTTTTAAATTATAATTAACACATACATTATTTCTATAATTAAAAGAAAATTGCATTAGGAAGAAATTAAACACACAAAATATTTTTTTTTAACTTACTAAATTCTTCAGTGCCTCAGTTTCTTCATCTTAATACGGAGATAAAATAGCTGTCAGGAGTAGTGTGAAAATATGTATAAAGGATCTGGAGTTATGTGAATGTTAGCAAATATCACCCTTAATTTTTCCCCACTTGAAATGTCATCCAAGCCAATGATTTCCTTACTTATTTTTGCATATTTGTGAAATTTACAAACCATATGACTAAAATCTCTCTATTAAACTAGGCAGAATTATATTCTTTCAGTATTAACAAGACACAATGTGTTAACTTGTTAAAATAACAAGCACTCATTGAATATAGAGTTTCAGAGTATAAGGACCCACTGTTTTGCATAAAGAATTTGCAGATATAAAGGCAAAGAGGACAAGAGCTCTCAGTCTAGGGTTACAATGTTTACAACTAAATGGCCGTGGAAGAAGCACTCTTGTCTGAGGAAATCTAGGAAGGTATTTGAAACTCACTGGGTAAAGTTTTAAGGGGAAGTAAAAACAGTCAATGGCTAAGTATGAGGAATTATAGTATGGATAAAACATCACAGGTTGGAAAAGGGTGAAATATAATGAAGATGAAGTTTGGGAAGAGAGATTGGGACCAGACTGAGAAGGAAGGGCTTTGTAAAACACAGCCAAGAAATTTGAATTTTATATGGTAGGCCATGGGAAGTCCTAAGAGATTTTTATGAAGCAACATTTGTAAGGAGAGACTGCAGAAAGGGGCAGGGAGCATTACTTTAAAAAAAAAAAAAAAAGGGCATAAACTATCTAATTAAATCTAGTTTCTGACCCCAGTTAAAACATTTTATTAGTTGTGTGAAAACAAGTTACTGAAGCCCTCTTCGCCTCAGTTTTATCTGAAAGTAGGACATATATATTAAGGTTATTTGTGAAGATTGAGATAACGTATATAACGTGGTATGTACAATGCTTAGTAACTCAACAGGAGATATATGTATCATTTACTGTGTGCCACAAGCTATTCTAAGATGTGTATATGTACTGACTCATTTGATTCTCACAATAATCCTGTACAAGGTAGGTATTATTTATCCCCATTGTACAATTGAGGGAACTGAAGTGCAGAAAAGTTAAAGAGCTTTCTTAGGGTCACACAACTACCAAGTGGAAGAGATGGAACTGGCTTCAGCTTCAAACCCATAACTAATATCTTATAAAGCCTCTTTAGGAAAGGTCAAGTCAGTGTTTTTGAATGCTGGCCAAATTTTCTAACTTTCTAGTTAAATTTATAATAAATAAATACAGATCCTTCAATCCCATCCTCCAGACCTACTCTGAGATTTGAAGTGTAGGAATCAGCACTTAACCCCTCACGGTAATGTGTACAAAATAAAATTTGAAACTCACTGATTTAGGTAGATAGAGCAAAAACTCAATGAAAAGAGTCCAGGTAAGGAAAAGAAACAGACTGAAATGTAGATACTAATCTTTTAAAAAATTACCATTTGCTGGTGGCTTACACACACAAAAAAACCAGCAGAAGGGCTGCCTGTAGTCCCTAGGAAAGTATAGTTAATGTTCTTTGCTACAGTCTTACACAAGGTGTTTAAGTTTCAACAATCATAAATATTGAATATTTAAATCTATTTTTTCCTGGTTAAGGATGAAACAAAAATTCATCAGCAGGGATGGGAGAATGGGAATAGCCAGCACTGGATGAAGGAACGTCTATTCTTAATATTACTAAGTCCTACTTTTTAAGAACTATTTATACACTTACATGGTATGAAACCCTGGAGTTAAAATCTTTAAAAAACAAAAAATAGGTGTTTCTATAAAGCAAGACAAAATTAGTCCGACAGTTTTCAATAAGGCAAGACATTAAACTTCTATATATTTAAAGTACTCATTTATAATTTACATTTAGGGTACACATTTAAACTATCACAGAAGGCACGACTTTGCTACGGGGTTAGATTTTGATATTCTAGATAGCT
This sequence comes from Mormoops blainvillei, assembly GCA_004026545.1. Taxonomy (NCBI): domain Eukaryota; kingdom Metazoa; phylum Chordata; class Mammalia; order Chiroptera; family Mormoopidae; genus Mormoops; species Mormoops blainvillei. The sequence continues at coordinate 203,453 of PVJD01002275.1, forward strand.
CATCATTAAAAATAAATAAATAAGCAAACAAAAAACCACACACACCCAGAAAAACCACACAAAGAAATCCCATTCTGTTAGTATGAGTACAGTATTTCCAAAAACGACTCCACAATAACCCAGCTGACCAATGAATAAAGAGTGTGAGAAGCAGATCTGTGGAACCTTACCGCTATTGTTAGCAAACTGAGACCCTTGTGAATTACCGCTACTACTACAGTTAAGTTTAAAGGAGCAAGAGTCTCGGATTTTTGCAGTACATGAAAAATGTCAGGGAGCGAAAGAAACAAACCGGATTTTAAATACAAAGGATACTCGGATTTCCGTTTAAATCCCTACCAGGCATTTCAAAGACTGTCACTTCCCTGCGGTCCAGAATAATAAAGGCTACTGAGGGCATCCCTCTTAGCAGGAAATCGGAGCTACGTTGAGTACGTCTTCATCCCAAACCTGTCTCCAACCGTCCATTTTTAATAAAGGAAGGTTCTTTTTACCTGTGGTAACGCTTCCGCAATTAGATATAACTATTGTTGAAGCTTCAGCATTCGAACCGAATGGTGGAAATGCTAAAGTGCGATTACCAGAAAGTCAGAAATGAAACGAGGCTTAATCTCGGGGCTGTAGGGTCTTCATCCTCAACACTATGGGAATCGACTTGTATACACCCAGGAAACGCTCCCCAGCGCCCCGGCTTCTCAAGGTCCCCATGCCCAGTCCCGCCACCCGACAAAACCCAAGGCCCCTCGCACTTTTCCGCCTCCCGAACTCCTATCTCATGAGACTGTTCCGCTTCTCTCCATGGAATACTTCGTTTCTTTTTGTTCCCCTGCCACTCACCAAAGCGCGGGGAAGAAGTTCCAGAACGGTGGTGTCACTTTTCAGTTCTCGCGCTGCAACAACAGCGACATTCCCATCCAACGGCCTGCACGATTCAAAATCTCCACTTCCGCCCGCAACCCGGAAGAAGAGCTCAGCCACGCCCCTGAGAGGCAGAACCCCGGGCGACGCGGGAGGTGGGGAGGACAAGGCGCACCGCAGGTTCTGTGCTTCGTAGAGCTATCCTGGCTGTGTCCACGTCACATTAGTTTCCTTTGTCTCGCTCCCCACTTCGGTCACAGCGAAGTCCAGTGACTCTTGAGAGGCCCCTGTTTCTGAAAAGGACAGAGACGTGCTGAAGGTTCACTCCTTCAAGGAATGGAGAGAATTAAAACAGTAACGGAGCCCGGAGGTTTTTACTCCTCCTGTTACCGTCGCTAAACAGCAACGGCAAGGAGTGAAAAAACAAACCCTCCCCAAATTTAGTACGGGGTTTCCCGGGGCCGCCTTGGTCCTATCCCAGCAGAGACAGACTTTTAACCTCTTTCCCTCCTGTTAAGGAAGACAAAAAACCAAGTGCAGTTCTGCTAAAAATTGAAAGATAAATTGTAGGACCAATACAAGTCCCCAATAAAATATTTGAAGATGAGTGTTAAAAAACAACAAATCTTTTTTTTTTCTTCTGATAAATCATTTTACAAGTTGTCCTGTGAGATACCTGGGAAACAGCGTTACTTTCTTCTACCAAGGACTGCACAATATATTCTTTATCCAAATGTCTCAAGCTTCTGAAGGAATACGCGTGAGAACTTCAAGAAAAAAAAGGAAAGACTGAATATATTCGTAGGTTAAAAAAAAACAACTAAATAATTGATTGTGACGTGGCCACGAGTTCATCTTCATATCTAGTGAGCGTTGATTTACCTAAACTGATCAGTTTAAACCAAGTCATGACTTTCTATCTCCATCAAAACTGCAATTTGAAGGATTAATTAGATTTCTGGGAATTTATTTTACAGATAATCAGACACAAGGAGGTATAAAGCTATTAGTTGGTGTACTATTTTTAACTGTGGAAAATAGGAAATAATCTGAATGTCTATCAATAAATAGTTAACTTTTGACTTTCGTATCTCATATAATGACAGCGTGCAGACACTAAAAATAATGAAGTAGATGAGTAGGTAGTCAAATGAAAAAAGATGGGCGGTAGGAGGACTATATACAGTGTACTTCTTTTCAAGTCTATAGCCGTGTATGACGTGCAAGTTTCTGCATGGGTACATAAACTAAAAATTGTCTCTCAGAGTCACACTGATAACTGAGGATGGGAAGACACTTTTTAGCTTTTGCGTTATAACCAGTTGAATTTTACAAATAATAAGCATGTTTTACTGTTGCAATTTTACTTGTTTTTAAGAAAATATTGTTAGAAATTCAGAATATTCTAGATACAGGATCAGGTTTAATAAATGTGTAATGTTTGAATAGTGTGTGTCCATTCATTCCTTCATTGACTCATTCAACAATTATAAAGTGATCGTTTGGCAACACATTTTGTAATTCATGATAAGTTATTTACATTATTTACTGTCCCACATTTTAAATATATTGGTTTTTGAAGTTCCTTGAAGGCAGAAACTCTCATATATTTTTCCATGTCTTTCATAATCCTTGGCATCTGCTCACCATTAAGTCTCATTCTTCACGGAAATTAAATTTTCAAGCTAGCCTGCATGCAAAAGTTAAATATACTCAAAATGCTTTGAAAAGCCACCAAAATAATAATAAAATGCTATATATAGTATATATTTAATTTATAATCCTTCTAGAACTTATTTTGGCATATGGTGTGCAACATTGAGACCTAACTTTGTATCTTCCATATAGGTAGCCAGTTATTGCCATCTCTTATTGATTTATAAATGAAATATCTTTTTATATTTAAACTGAATTCCACCTTTATAATGTATTAATATACAGGGTCCAGCACAAATAACACCTTTTTTATTACAAAATCATTTATTACAAAATCATAAGCATGTAATTCTTTAACATAACAATATCACAGTCAAGCACACCATATAACATTTTAGATGAAGTGTTCAAATTAAAACTATAAATTATTATACCCATTACACCCTACCAGCCACACTCAAGCAGGCCTTCTGCTGGCCACTGTATTATTATATAAATATGTATATGGTGGGGCAAAATTAGTTTTACTGTTGTTTATATGGAAAATAATACAAAAATAAATAATAATACAAGAATAAACTCTGTTTTGTATACTCAAAACTGTAAACCTACTTTTGCCCCAATCAGTATTATGATTTTTTTTTTATTACAACTATATAGGCAAGTTAAAAGAAAATATTTGGCCGTGGCTGGTGTGGTTCAGTGGGTTGAACACCAGCCTGTGAAATGAAAGATCACAGGTTTGATTCCCCATCAGGGCAGATGCCTGGGTTGAGGGCCAGGTCCTCCACTGGGGACATGCGAGAGGTAACGGATCAGTGTATCTCTCGGACATCGGCATTTCTCTCCCTCTCTTTCTCCCTTCCTTCTCCTCTCTTTAAAAATAAATAAATAAAATCTTTTTAAAAAATTTGTTCTGTGAGTTTTCCTTAGTCAGTACTTTGGTACCCTTAATGAATTCTTCGATTTCTTCCACCAAAATGTTGGCAAGGTGATCAGCCAACAGCCCCAACACCAGTCAGACCAATGAAATTAATGTCTCAACAACAGTGGAGAATCCCTTAAAGTCATTGGCATATTTTTTTCCCATATGACTAGGTGGGTTTGACTATATAAATTGCCCAGAGCTGGTGTTTATTGATTGGAATATCAGGTTATTTGCACTACTTACACTATCATTCTTTTTTTCCCCAGAGTGAGTGTAAGCGAGTTTGAATACAGCCGGTATTCAAGTAATGCTACAATATTTCATGAACAAAGAAGATAAATACCCACTGACTAAATCAAGGAGCTTGATTAAATATAGACTTCAGAAATTTAAAAAAAAATTCCCTACAGGATATATTTGAATCTAACAAATTTAGTGATGAGATTGGACTTTCTGATAGCTAATACATTTCTTTAAATTAAGTGAAATACATTGATGAATATCTTAATAAAAGCTGGAAAAACTGAAGTAAAAGGACAAAGAATGCTATTTAGTTTCTGGTAACCCCTTAGTAATCGGAACTAGCTGAAAATTAAATCCATAGAAAATTTGAACCGTAGCTAATGTGATCTCTCATCCCTGCTTTCCTCCTCCTATTCAGTCCAGCAGAGAACAAATCAGAACTGAAGGTCATCAACTCACACAAGAGAGCCAATAAAGTGCTTTGGTGGAAAAGCTCCTAGAACCTACTTCAAAAGGTCCCGATCACAACCCATGTGATTGACAATAAAAATAAAATGCCTAGAAATAAATTTTAAAGACAATATAGGACCTGATATTTTTTTAAAGTGTAATTGGAGAACTTAAGTAATTTCAATATTTTTAAATGTAACTATTAAGATATTTTAGAAAAAGAAGATTACTGGATGTTGGGAGGAGGTTATTTGCCTTATTAGATAGCAAAGCTTACCATGAAGCTACTATGATCAAAGAGTAGCGTAAAAAATAGATTTAGTATAAAAAGACAAATACCTAGAAAATCCAGAAAAATTCAACTATACGTGGAATATTAATATTATGAAGGTGATAGTTCAGTTTAATAGGAAAAGACATTTCATTTATAAATTAATAAGAGATGGCAATAACTGACTCTCTATATGGAATATAAAAAGTTAGGTCCCTATCTTGCACCACATGCCAAAATAAATTCAAGAAGGATTATAGATTACATATAAACATATATAACAAAAAATGTATTGGGAGAAATATTAGAAGAATACCTGTGACTTCAGTTTAGAAAAAACTTCAAGAAAAAAAAGGAAAGACTGAATATATTCGTAGGTTAAAGAAAAAAACAACTAAATAACTGATCGTGACATGGCCACGAGTTCATCTTCATATCTAGTGAGCGTTGAGGAAAGGAAGAAAATTTAGAAGCCATAAAATAAAAGATGAATATGCCACCCCAAAATAGGTCACTTAGGCATAAACATTATTCTGAATTGAAGGCAATTGAGAAAAAAGTAGACACAGGAAGAACTCTCTGCCCTTTCCCTACCAACTAAAAGCAAGGCATAAATTACCTTTTGTGGTGTTCTGTTCTCTCCTGTACCAGGAAGCGGGGAACATCCCTTATCACCAGAGATGGAGATGGCACCAAGGAGTCCGCATAAAAAGTCTTAGTAAATAACAGTATTTACCATTCGTTGCCCCCGTATCTGCATTTGCCTTCCCACAGTTTACTGTTCCTAAAAGTCCAAACCTCTCATCCTTTGTCTAGTCACTTCACAATATATTGCCCTTTGTTGAAATGGCATGTAAGATCTTAAGCTTAACTACTTCTTTGGGTTTTCATTTCTTTTCTAGGGGCCCCTATTCATGTAAAATTTCAAAGAAAAATTTTATGCCTTTTTTCCTGTCAATCTGTCTTTTGTTAGTTTAATTTGCAGGATTCCAAGTACTAAACATAAGAGGGTAGAGGAAAATTTTTTCCTCTCCTGCAAATACATATGACGACATTAAATTTTAAAGTATTTATTTGGCAACTTTCACCATAAAACATTGAAATATGAATGAGAGACTGTGAAGAAATATTTATAATACATATGATACAGGATCAACAGCTCTAATGTAAAAAATTTTGGTATTTTGATTTTTTTTAAATCTTTACCTGAAGACACGCTTATTGATTTGAGAAAGGGGGGAAAGGAGGGACAGAGAGAGGGAGGGAAATATTAATGAAAGAGAGTAACATCGATGAGAGAAGCATTGTACGGGCCCTGACTAGGACGGAACCTGCAACCTAGCCATGTGCTCTGACCAGGAATCAGTTCAAGGCTTCAGCCAACTGAGGCACACTAGCCAGGGCTATAATTTGATTTTTTCAAAAAATTATAAAAATGGACAAAAGAAATGAATAAGTAATTAAATAGGAAATGAGAAAGGACAAATAAAAAATACTCATCTCAATATCACCCTGCCCCAAACTAATTTTCCTTTCTTGGATTGGCAAATACTAAAACAATTTATAGCATTCAATACTGGGAGAGTTTGGTGGTAAAATATACATTTTCATCTATGGGAGCATGCAGTGCTATAACTCTTTTGGAAAGTAACTTTTGGACCAAATCTCGACTTTGGAATTCTCCTATAGAAATAAACATGTTAGTATATTTTGAAGCACTTCTAATTAGAAACAACTGCCTATCAAGAGGGAGGTGATTGAATAAGTTGGAGTACTTCTGTACTATTAGACTTCACAAACCTTTGTTGTTTTGCTCCCTAAACTGCTGCCTCCAGAGGTAGGGCAATTGAACCCCCCAAAACATACAAATGAAAATTAATTAGAGAAAAAACAACATTCAGTTATACATTAATGCTGATAAACCCAGCCCTGCAGCATGGTATTCATTATTACATAAGCATTTGCCTAGAATGAGTACACACTGTTGAGCTAAATTGTCCCTTACAGCAACTCTCCTGGGTTAGCCATATTGAATTTCTGGTAACCCATTTTACCTCTCATGAATCAAATTTTCTTGATCCTCATCTCCTACCCGCACTGGTAGTAAACACTTGACCCATACTTTTGGCAGATCCTAATCTGTTCTTCTTATAACCAGATAGGTCCCTGAATGCCTATTCTCCCTGAGGATAAATTTGTTTTTGTTTGTTTGTTTTTTGTGTGTGTATTTTTGCCTTTACAGCACTCCTTATCAATCCTTATCAATATTCTTCCTGGTATCCAAGTTCACCTCACCTATCTGCTCTCCTGACCAGTGACCATCCCTGAGATCTTCGAATGAAACTTCTTATTGCTTCTTGTTTTCTACTACTTAGAAACCCAGCAGAGTCACACAATGAAAAGTGTGCTTCTAGAAGGGACCATTTGAGAAGTCTATTTGAGGTCAACTTAGATTCTTCTAATAGGATACCTAGCTTAGAAACTGAGCGTGAGTGTATTGTGTGTGGTAGAGGGAGGAGAAGGGAGGAGGCTGGGGCTGCTGGTAGACGGAGAAATGTCACTTTTATGATTCTCAGTCTTGCTTTCATACTTCTTTCTTGAACATCTTTTAATATCATTATAGACATAACTCTAACGTCAACCTACTGACTTACAAAGAGGTACTTGTTTTAGGGTTTATGCTAGAGGAGCAACAAATGGCTCCCGCGCTACCTTTTGCCCTGTCCTTTCTTTGCCACCTTTCCCCATCCCACTCGCTAGTCTACAGTGTGGAATGGGGTCAAAGCAACCAAAAGAGGGGGAAAAAC
>PVJD01002276.1:0-210693 GCA_004026545.1 Mormoops blainvillei
CCTTCCTTCCTTCCTTCCTTCCTTCTTTCCTTCCTTCCTTCCTTCCTCCCTTCCTTTCTTCTTTCTTTCATTTTTTTCTTATGAGAGCACTAATCCCATTCATGACTGCTCCACTCTAATGATCTCATTAAAACCTAATCATCCCCTGAAGATCCCTCTCCCTAATACTACATTAAGGCTTCAGCATATGAATTTTGGGGAAGACACAAACATTTGGTCCACAGCACTCCCTATCATCTATAGCAGTCTGTTCAAGGGAAGATATATAAAGAACAACCATGCACCACCAGGCAAGCAAAGGCAGCATCCAGCTGGCCTGCATGATGCTGAAGATGACTGAATCAAGACCTCAGGCATATGAGAAATAAAAATGCAGGCTTTATAGCCATATAAAAAGATACCAAGAGAATAAGCACTGACTTTCAGTTTCATAAAAAGGTTTAATTATACTGATGAAGCTCATGCTTTCTGGAGCCTGGTAAGGATTTTCTAACATCAAATTTCACCCATCTCCTAAGGGTTGAGAGTCTATATCCTGTAGTGGCTGGTTTCCAGTAAAGACATGATGTAACATTCCCAGCCCTACCACTGAGCAAGCTCCTCAGTGGTGCCTCACTCCAGTGCTGAGTCCACATGAGCACTGTGTGACCATGGTGGGATACTAACATTTCTCTGCCCAATAGAATAAGATGATATTTTCTCATAATGTAAACCTACCTAGAAATGTATATGCAGTTTTTAACCAGAAAAAAATATATAAGCACACGGTCACCAATCTCTATGGGATGGATTCAAAACCTTTTTATGTATAGGTACAATTGCAAAACAGGTATTTCTTAAGTGTGAACACACTTAAGTTTTTCTCTTTTAGGGTATGAATTCTAATGGAAAGTGAATTAAATAATTAAAAGAGGGTGTGGCACAGTATGGACAAAAACTTTGGAACAAAACCTAAGGAGGTGTCCCATCTCCATTCAGGCCACTTAATAGCCTTGTGATCCTGGTCACATCATTGAAATTCTCAAATGTTTTGTTCCCTTGAAGTAAGATGGGGAAAATGCCAATATCCAACTCTTTACATTATAGTGAGAACTGTCTGAGTGCATAGGAAAGCACTTTTTTTCGTGTAGAATACCACTATTACATTTTTCAGTTGATGGGCTTAGTTCATGCTGTAAACATGAAGATACTTAAATAGATCCCCCCAAAGTATAAGGTTATTGCTTTGGCATTTACACACCATCTGTTTCTCTTTACTCAGATCCTTTGCATCCCCCCACCCATTGCAAATTTGCCATCAGAAATATTATGATTACTCACCCACAGGTGCAACCATACACCATGACTCTCATTAATACTGGCATTGCACATAAAAGCAAATAACATTAAATGTTATTCTCATACATGTAAATACAAGTGTATGGATTCTAGTGTACTCAATGACTATTCTAGCTTCTACAATAATTATTCTCAACTTTGAAGCTCTCCTACTTTGAGGAATGAAAAATAACATATCTTGCTTTCTCTTGAGAATTGCTTATCACAAGTGTAAATATATATGGAGAGATTTAAATTCATCTGAATTTTTTTCTCTTCTTTGATTTGTTTGTTAAATCCTGTCTTTGTTAAATCATCCTTTGTAGTTTCTAATTTGTAGCACTAATTGCATCTACTTTGAGTTCTGTATGAAATCATCTTCATAAAACAGTGTAATTTACTGGATTGTATTTATATGAGCTTCCATCAATTTCTTTATTTTATGTATTTTTAAAATGAAACAGATTATAAAATGAATATTCAGTCCTATTCAATAAATTAATATTTATTAGACTTTATTATTAAAATAAATTATTAAACACTATTGAGCTGCCTAGTGAAGGTTTTTGATACCAAACATGTTAGCTTGTATTATGAAAATAGTATATTTATTTCTAATTTTTTACACAGTGCTGGCTATGGTTTTTTTAATGTATGTTATATGAACCTCAAAATAACCCTGTGATACAGGTACTATATCATTTACATTTCATAAATAAAGAAACCGAGACTCAGAAAGATTAACTAAATTGCTCAAAGTCATATCATTAGTATCAATATTTTGCAGGCCCATACAAACTTACATCATCTGGCTCTATAGTTAATGCTTTTAAAAACATGTCTGTGGTTCTTATGATGTATAAGAATCATCTCAGAAAACTATGGTACATTTACACAATGGAATACTACGCAGCAGAAAGAAAGAAGGACCTACTACCCTTCGCAACAGCACGGATGGATCTGGAGAGCATTACGCTAAGTGAAATAAGCCAGGTGGTGCAAGACAGATACCGTATGATCTCACCTATAAGTGGAACCTAATCAACAAAGTAAACAAGCAAGCAAAATATAACCAGCAACATTGAAATAAAAAACAAACTGACAGTAACTGGAGGGGAGGAAGGAGGAGGATGACAGGGGAAAGGGAGGGGAAGGGTCATCAACAAACATGTATAAAGGACCCACAGACAAAGCCAAACTGGGGAAGGATTGAGGGTGGGAGGTGGGGGTGGGTGGGGCTGGGGAAAGTGGTGGCGGGAAAATGTTGACCAAAAAAAGTGGACAGGGGAGGCTGGGAGTAGTGTCGGAAATTAAGAAGCCAAAGAACTGGTGTGTGCAGCCCATGGACATGAATTAAAAGTTGTGGCGATGATGGGATGGGGTACAGGGTGGAGGGTATAAAGGGGGAAAATGGGACAACTGTAATAGCATACTCAATAAAATATACAAAAAAAAACCAACCAACCAACAAACAAACAAAAGCATAGTTTTCTTGGCCGCATGCTCAGGAATTCAAAGATTCAAGATGGGGTTTGTGAATTTTTGTTTCTGACAAACTTAAGGATGATAGTGGTGCCGCTGGTCCAAGCACCACACTTTGAAAGCACTGAGCTCACTGCTTAGTCTCTTATGAGAACGTTAACAGATACCAGGACGCAAATCCAAACAGTGTTTGCTACTTGTACTCTGAAAATACTAAAACTATGTTTTGATTTGAAAGAGATAAAAGTTAATCAACTAATGTATTATATCCAATACCGATACTAAACCTAAAATATTATGTAAAAGCATCTTTCAGGAGAGATTCAGAATCAAATGGTATTGTATCCTAATTCTTTCTCTAACAATTTTGCTAAGATGATACTGAGGAAATTGCATATTTTCCCTAAACTCCAATTTCCACAATATAAAATGGGCATAATATTTGCCTCACACTAATTTTGAGTGAATTAACTGAGATACTGGTATAGCACTTCCCAGAAGAACTCAGTAGTTGCTTTGTTAGAAGTTATTTTCCTTTTCAGTTTATTCTAACCAGTTAAAAAAAATCAGGAATTATTCAAATTGAACAATTATGTACTGAAGAAGAGGGAGAAAAAGCATAGAAAGGAGAGACCAAAGTATTTTAGGTTTTATATTGATGAGCTTCAAAGGGAAATTCAATTATATTATAACAAAAGTAAAAACATACCCTGAAAATCTTTAATGGCAATAGCTTCAATTAAGTGATTAATTGTACGTCCCTAAAGTTGTTGCTTTCTTGTAAGAACTCATTAAGCACTTTAAACTGTGAAGGGTGATTATAGGGAATAGAATACTAATTGTTAAAACTAAACATCATGTCTGAACTGACTGAACTCTTTCAATACACTGTTATATAATATTCTATAACCACATGTGGTTTTTCAATATCGTTTCCCTCTTTTCTGATCATTAAAATTATTGCCATTTCTGTATTCACTTTTCTTTTTATATTTTAATGGACCATGGATGATTTAATCTTTTCCTTTGTTTAATTTAATTTTTGGGCCAAAATAGTGTAGGAATAATCACGGAAGCAATGATTTGGTTGCCATCAAAACACAAGCTTCGCTCTCAACGAGGGTGACATTTTCAACTTCCAGGATACTTAGAATATCATAAAGAGCATTGTTATGTTAAAACTGCTTTAGTGTATTTGATTTTCCTCTGATTTCACATTGATACCTCTTACCTAATGATTGATAAATGGAAAAACAAAAATCACCTGTAAGATATAAAGTGGAACTAATATTTACATGGAAGTATAGTCTTAAGACTATACTTCCATGTAAATAAAGACTAATCTATGGTGTTAGAAGGCAGTGTCAGAGCCCAGCTGTTCAGCTAGGGCAGGTTCAGTGGTGAGAGGCCCAAATGGAAGAAAGAATGAGGAGGTGACACTGTAAACAAGCAAGCAAACAAGCAACAAACTCTTTGTTGCTGGCACTGATGATGTCACCGCTGGCACTGCTGGCACACATACACACTTATTGCTGGTTACAGGGGTTTTTATACAAGTTTAGACAATAGTGGGATCATGACAAAACTTAGGTCTCTGGGGACTACAGCGCATGTGTACAATGACATGAGTCCAGGCTGCCTGCCCACAGGCATGTGATGATGACTCATAGTCCGGGCTGCCTCCCTGGACTCACCTTCAGTGGGGCACACAGTTCTGGGCCACCTGCCCTGGACAGGTGCTCAGGAGACCCCACACTCCAGGGCCCCCACAGGTAGGATAACAATTATCTTTGAAATAGGGCATGGGATAGCCTCTGGAATAGGGTAATATTTTATTAATATCTTATTTTTACTGGTATGCTGGTTCCATGGGTATATTCACTTAAAATCTATAGAGCTTATGGTTTATGGCTTATGTACACATATTTACTTTTAATAAAGTATTACTTAAAAAATAAAGACCCTAAACTCAGCGTATTTTCCCATGCTCCAATAGTGCCTGTTTATGGAACAGGCTAGAAAAAAGACTAAATCACAAAACTTTTTTACTCCTAAAATTTTTAGTTTCATTCTGCCATTTAGAGTGGCATTAAAAATACAAGATTTTCTTGAACAAAGTATTTTTATTTCATAGTCTGTATAAATACACATTTCAAAAGATTGCACACTTAGCCTTGTTTTATGGTAGCTCTAGTTTCCATTTTTTAATACCAGTTAAAAAAAATCTCTGAATAAAAATCAGTGACCTAAATTCAGACGCATGATCCAGGACAGACCCATCTAGTACTGGAAAGATAAAAATTGTCATATTCTAGATTTATTTACCCTGTTACTATGCTCCAAAAGCATCATTTCAGTTTCTAAAGACTTTAGAATAATTTACTTTCTCTAAACCAATTTGTATCATGTCAAACTGAAATTGCAATTTTACAACCACCTGGGGGAACAAGCAATCTCCTTCCATAAATAAAAAAGTGATCTATATAAATATGTACTAAGATATCCTTGTAGACTAGGAATTTGTATATGAAAGAAAGAGTTGTGAGTGGAAAGAAAAAGTTATGTAAGACAAGTTAAACCTTCATTTCATTTGCCATAATTTAATTATCTAATAAATTAATATCTATGCTGAGAGCAGATTTATACAAATATTCATTAGGAATTGGAGCCAGTTTACCCACATAAACACATATTTTCCCACTGAGCTATATGTTCCTAGGTAGAAACTTAGAAAAGAGTCTTTCAGTAAATTTGAATAACATGATATTGGAAGAGCCAATATATTAAATTTGTAAATTCAAAGTTGTCTTGCATTATTCCACTCATCAAAGAGTAGTTTTATATTAATCAGTCCTAAATTTGTTTTCTCCTTCTTTGCACTAGATATACATTAAGCTGACAGATATGCAATAGATTAAGCAGGAATGAATGCCTTTCCATTGACAAGCTGTCGGGAGGATATAGAAAACTCTATTCCTAATGAGAGGAAACAAAGCATATATATATTTTGAAATAAATGTCCTCATTAATCATGTTCTAAAAATAGATGGTATTTTAAATATTTAGGCTAAAACTTAAAGCCCAAATCTAGTGAAAACTACATTTGCAGCACACACAGTATGCAAAATACTCTGCAGTATATCCATCTCCTCTAACTTTCCATGCTGTCGGCGAGGTATGATAACTAAACTGAATCAGGGATTTGAAGGTGAGTGTAATTATACATGCACCTTGAGCAAATGTAGCCTCGATTAGTAATCACTAGTATAGAATCAAACTAGGAGAGCTTTGATTGTGAGTTTTAAATACTTCAACAACTGACCTCCCCCAGCTTATTGCACCTTCTAGTCTCTTAGAGCCCACATCACTATCTCATATATTTCATAAACACTTTTATCCATGTTATCACACATCACATTTCTTGTCCCTAAATGCCACTTATACTTATTCTACTAATATATTTTCCCTTTCTCCAAAATACTGGTTATCTTTTTATCTGGGAAATCTCAGTTAGCTTTTACCTTAGCAAACAACGAGAGAAGGAGATGACTTTTGTTAATGTGATTTCAAGCATCAGAGAGTGCTCAGTTTTCTAGAAAATTTGCTATTAGTTGGCTGATGCCTTAACTCTAACACTTTAAAAGGGGCTTTATCAGTCTTGCCCATTTTGATTTATTAATACTAAGCATTCTTTAAATTTTATGAGATGTCACTCTGGCTGCTGTGGCTCAGTTGATTGGAGTATGTTCCTGTAAACTGAAAGGACAGAAGTTCAGTTCCAGGCTGGGCACATTTCTAGATTGTGGGTTTAGTCCCTGGTCTGAGCACCTACAAGAGGCAACAGATTAATGTTTCTCTCTCATATCGATGTTGCTCTGCCTCTCTCTCCTACCCTCTCTCTCTAAAAACAATAAACATGTTCTCAGGTGAAGATAAAAAATAAAATAAACTTTATGTGCTGTTATTATGTGACAAGCTCGTCTATACAAAGAGAATAGAGCATGTTCCTTGCCTTCAGGCTCATCGCAGCTTAAAGCAGGACACAGATATGTGAGCCTGTAATTGTACTGAAAATATTAGGTTGGCCAAAAAGTTCATTTATTTTGTTTTGTTTTGTTTTTCCATACAATGGCTCTAGTAGCACTTAGGTGTCTTTAATTTAATCTGAAGCAATTTTGTTAGATTTTATTGTGACAGCATCATATCAGCATGCATTTCTAAAAATTCAAAATTAGTGAATATTTGTGTAGTCATTTTAATATTGAAGATGGAAGAAAATACCCAGCACTTTTGACATACTATGCTTTATTCTTTCAGGAAAGGTAAAAACACAACTGAAACATACAAAAAGATTTGTGCAGTCTATGGAAAAGGTGCTATGACTGATCGAACACCTCAAAAGTGGTTCGTGCAATTTCATACTGGAGATTTCTTGCTGGATGATGCTCAGCTAGTTTGGAGTTGATAACAATCAAACCAAGACATTAATTGAGAACGATCAATATTATACCACATGAGAGATAGCTGACACACTCATAATGTAATGGGGTACAGAGCAGGAGTTCCCCAAAAATAGCAGAATGTATCCCTCACAACCCTTGATTGGGGGAAGGGGGTAGTGAACAATATGGTGCTTGAAATACTTTGCATAACAATGGCAAGCTAATAGCTGTGTCTTTCCTGAAAATAAAAGGACTGCTGCCCAGAGCAAAAGGTGGACATGACTTTAAGAGCATATAGCTGTTCATGACATAGCCAGGGGAGGTGGAAGCCCACCCCGGATGCCCCTATGTCACCGGGAACTCTTGCCCTGACTAAAAATGGCAGCTGAAAAAGATAAAAAATATTGGGGAATTGGCAAAAATCACAGACACTAACACATCTTAGGAGGGGCTGGATATTAAGTCACTTAGGAAATACCAAGCCGAGCATTTAAATGAGGTCAGGCTGAAAGGGTATAGGAGAGATTCCACCATGAAGAGAAGAGGTCCAGAGTGAGTGAAAGAGAAATGAGAGTGCACCATGAGGTCTGGAGGGGAAGAAGGGCAGACTAGAGAAGACCACAGCAGAGATGATGCAGCTGCGGTGACCTGCCTAACCAAACACGAATTTGTGGGAGATGCTTGGAGCTTAACTGTGACTGGGAATGCTGACTTGCAGACTTCTGCTTTTCTAAGACACATACAGAGAAGTCACTCTCTTGGGACTGTACCTGCCTGGATCCCACCATGAAGGCCTATGTTTTCCTGAACCACTTCATGGAGGTTGAGAACAGTGCATCCCAGATCCTGAAGGAAAGAGCTACTAAAAGGATGGCGACTCTAAAACCCACTACTGTACATGCCAGAGAGGATGGAGGTCTCCTTGTGTGGCCATCTTAAGAACAGATAAGGGTATGTGGAACTTCTGGGCATGATTTTGGCATATAGACTTTTGGGGAGCAAGGGAAGTGCTGGGTCTCACAGGAGAGGAGTGCTCTCAGCTCCCCCCTAGGCTGCAGTTCTGTTAATAAAAACCTGTTTCCTTCAATACTAATTATTGGGCCATGTGTCAAGGTGCCAGGTGGCCGAGCCCTTGTTTGCTCATTTACAATAATATCCAGATCAATAAGGTTAATGGTGAAAATGAAAAACTAAATGGACTTTTTGGCCTACCCCAAATTTTATAACTAAAAATCAATGGGGAACCAGTGAGGGAGCAATTCATTTTTTTTTTGAGTGAGTGGGGAATGTAGCAGGGGTTTCACACAGAAAAAAGAAATACTCGAACAGGTTATTAAATGTTAATTCAGAATTCACAAGGAAATGAGGCAGGAGAAGGCTTTCTAGGCAGAATAAAAAGTAAAAGCATTTAGTTATGGAGTAGGGAGAAGCATGTTTGATTTAAGGAACTGTAGCAGATAAGAATCTCTAGAGATTTGGGGTAATTACAATCTGTAGATAAATTCTAAGCCTCTGTTTGCTTTGTTCATCAATAGTATTGTCTTTTTTTTCTTTGTTAAACTTTTAATACACTCGAGAAATAATTAAATACCTGATATCAATTTTAATTGATCTAGGATTGAAGGGGAAACAGAAAGAGGAGGGTCTAGAGGTGGAAAAAATGGGAAAAAGAAGGAGCAACCATGGAGATGATAAATAAGGTTTTTTTCTTTACATATTTTTGTAGTATTATCCTGTCTTATAAACAGATTCTTTCACTTTGGATTAAGGATAGGATCCTATTCATGGACATGAATCTTTAGTACAGCAAATATATATTGAGTTTTCTGGCCCTTTCTAAAGCATTGAGATTTGAAGTCTTCATTTAATATTGTAGACTTTAAAAATATATTTGACTAAATGATATAACAGTAGAAAAGGCTTCCAGACATTAGAACATTTATATTCATTTTAGAACAGAGCCAACTCAAGGTTTCAGAGACTGACTTGATTATCATTTATACTTAAATAGATTACCTAAAGCTCTTATTAATTTTTAACTTTCATTTATTGCAGCAAATTTGTTAAAATGTAGTAGGGAGAGATGGTATATTTAAAGGTTTTGGCCTTTTCCTTTAATACCGCACTTATATTTAAGTAATGAAATTTGGGATTCACTAGCATTATTATTATGGCTTAGTAAAATAAGATATTGGTACCTCTTCATGTATAGGAGAAAATAATCTTGTAAAAATGACTGTGGTAAGTACTAAATTGTTTTATGTGCGTCTTAGGTTTTCAGAGAAAATTTAAAAAATTACTAGACCTGGTGTTATACCTTTATACTAGGAAATGCATTTTTTTTTAAAGACAGGACTAAATCATTAGTAGAAAATCTTACAATTTAAAAAAATATCTAGCTTTCATTTTCAAATTATATTTCTTTAAATTGTACCTAACCCTTCATCAAATTTCATCTAACATTATTCCCTTAAGGAATAAAAAAGAAAATAATAACATATTTATTTAGCTTTAACAAGTTCAATTTATAACCAATTTTTCTTACATTCATTACCAGAAAACTCCCACAAAAAGGTGAAAAGTTTTAGTACACACCTAACTGAAGCATTGTCTCTGCTGTGGCCATTGGCTCTGGTCACCATCGCGATGCCTTTACATGTCGCTTTGTTCTAGCATGATTGTATAGATGTGACTGAAATATATAATGCATTCTTTTCCAAGCAATTAATTCCTTTTTTCAGTTAGTGTAGGCATAGTCTATTAGGCAATTAACTGTGGTTAGCTCAATTACAGAAGATGTAATTCATCTGGTTTAGAAACTTAATTGACAAGGCAAGTGAACTTTGGCTAACCTCAGTTGGATAGAAATGGAAAGTAACAAGGCCAAAGCACCCACTCATACAAAAAGAGAAATCCACACAGTAATAGATTTACGGGTGCACAAATGGGTTTTGAAATGTTTCAGAATTTAGTATGATTTGGGTTACAAAATTATTAGGGGAAAAAAGAGAAAGCTTTATTTTCACCAGAAAGTGTAAGAAAGTGTTCTTTTTGGAGAAACAATATTACATGTGCTTACATTAATTATTGATAAAAATCACTTTGTATTCACCCAAATTTCTACCTAATTGTCATTTTACCACTGTGAATTCTGAAACAGTGTATATATTCTGCAATGTTTGATGGAAACGTCTTACTGTTCATGTTTATTTAGAAAATTTCCTCTTCCTCTACATGAAACTGCACAGCAAAATTTTTAATTTTATACCTGATTAAATTTGTGGCAAGATTAATATCCCAAAATATTTGTATAATGGCTATTCAATATACAGGGTGGGGCAAAAGTAGGTTTATACTTGTTAATATGGAAAACAATGCAATAATTAGTAAACAATAATACAAGAATGAACACTTTCACATACAACTGTAAACCTACTTTGCTTTACCCTGTGTATCTTCCTTTTTTTTTAGATAGAAAAACTAAATCACTTTGATTTCTTTAGAGGCAAAATTTTTCATGTTATATTATTCAATAAAAAAATAGCTTAAAATTCTATTTGTAACATTCAAAGTATAATTGCCCTTTGGACAATTGGAGAATTAGGGGCACCAAACCCTTCCATGGTAAAAAATTCAGGTATAATTTTGACTCCCCAAAATCTGTACCGCTAATATCCTACTGTTGACCAGAAGCCTTACTGATAGTAAAACAGTAAATCCATTAATGCATAGTTTTCATAATTATGTATTATATACTGTAATCCAATAATAAAATATATATTAAGAAATATAATATTAAGAAAATCATAAGGAAGAGAAAATACATTTATAGTGCTGTGCTATATTCATCGGTGCTGTAAATCAATGCAGTCTTTTTACAAGATGAATCTTCTGTCAGTACCTGTATCAATATTATCTTATATGGTTCAAAAGACTGTAGATGTTATACATCTTATTAACACTAGACATAAAAATTAAAATAAAATATGAAAAATAAATTAATATTATTTACAGGTATAAATATCTATGCACTGATAATGAAGAAAGAGCAATATGATAGTCTTATGGTATACTAGAATAATCAATGATTGTTTCACAGTAGTTTAGCCTATGTGTTAATGAATGAATTGTTATAAACTATTTAGAGCTTGCAGTATTACCCTTATATCCATAATACAGCTTTGGAAACACTGTTACATTTTATAAAAAGAAACAACTGTGATGATATTATATGCAGTTTCTCCAATTACAAGAGAGAGGTATACTCCACAGTGATCTCCTTGAAAGCAAAGGCATTAAATAATAAAAAAACTAACACATTTTAAATTTTGTATTAAATATCACTCACCTTATGACTGTGGAAGGATAGGCTACCCAGTTCAATACCAGTGTTTCATATAATGTCCTATACAATGAATACTTAGGTGAGGATGGTGATGATGATGGTGATAATGGAAAAATGTTTCACACAGTTCTTGCCTTACAGTTATTAAATTTTAACATAAAGACACTCACAAACAGATATGTTAATTAGCTATATGGCATGATGATTATTTATGATTAAGTGGAAGTGAATCATTATAAAGGTCTTTATCTTCCTCATGGTCTTCATGTTGAGTAGGTTAATGAGGAAGAAGAAGAGAAGGGTTGTATTGCTGTCTCAGGGGTGGCAGAGGTAGAACAGAGGCAGAAGCAGATACACAGTGAAACTTTACAGAAATATATCATAATATCTGTATGACTTTTTGTTTTTTTCATTTTTCTAAAAATGTTTCCATATGGTACAAATTTTTCTCCACTGTTTGATTATTTTCAGTGTTCATATCAGAGAAGGGTCCATGCTGTAAAAACAGTCAAAATCCATCTTGAATAATCAAAATCCTTCTGACAATTATCTCTGTCTGTTTATTGTGTGGCACTGCATCGTCTAT
Source organism: Mormoops blainvillei (assembly GCA_004026545.1). Lineage (NCBI taxonomy): Eukaryota > Metazoa > Chordata > Mammalia > Chiroptera > Mormoopidae > Mormoops > Mormoops blainvillei. The sequence continues at coordinate 12,173 of PVJD01002276.1, forward strand.
GTCTTCTTCCTAATAGCCTGGCTCTGGTTTGGAAATGCTCATCTTCAGCAATTTGTCTTCCATTAATTTCTCTTCCCCTAGTGCAGTGTCTATTACTTCTTGAATTTATCTAAGATTCATATCATGAATTTCTTCATCGTCCACTGCTCTGTCATATCCATAATCTTTTTCATGACTTACTAGATTATCTCAGTTGTAAATACTGTGAAGTCACATGCAACATTTGGATACTTTTCTTCAGCAGGAATTTACTGTTTTAGGTTTGATGGCCTCCTGGCTTCTTCTATAATAGCAATGACATCTTCAATAGTGCAATCCTTCCAGACTTTTCATGAAGTTCTCTCTATAAAGGTTCTCTTCCATAGCATTGCCAACCTTTTCCACGGAGTGTACAATGAGCCTTAAAGGCCCTTATGACTGCCTGATGTAGAGGATGAAATAGAGACTGTATGTTCAGGGGCAAGTGGACCACTTTGATATCTAATATCAAAAGAACTTTAAAAGGCAGTTCCTTACTGGCAAAATACTTCCCGACTTCAGGAACAATGAATCAGTGAAACCAACCCAGAAGAATTGTTCTTGTTTTCCAGGCTTACTTGCTGTACAACCAAATGACTGGAAGCTGGTGTTTATCCTTTCTCTTCAAGGCTCCAGGATGAGCATCTTTATAGATAAGGGCAGTTATGACCAGAAACCCAACTTCATTTGCAAAAAAAAAAAAACAAAATTAGTCTATCCTTTTCTATCTTGAGTCCTAGTTTTTGTGTTTTTTTTAAATGTGAAGACCTGTTTATTTCCTTTTTTAAAAGATTTTATTTATTTATTTTTAGAGAGAGGAGAAAGGAGGGAGAAAGAGAGGGAGAGAAACACCAATGTGTGGTTACCTCTTGTACACCCCCTACTGGGGGTCTGGCCTGTAACCCAGGCACGTGCCTTGACTGGGAAATCAAACCTGCAACCCTTTAGTTCTCAGGCCAGCACTCAATTCACTGAGCCACACCAGCCAGGGCTTTGCTCCCCCCACCCCACCAAATAAATGTCCTTTGTGGTGTTTTTTCCCCAGAATATGGCACTTAGTCTGCATTAAAAACCTGTTCAGACAGATATCCCTTCTCCTCAGTAATTTTCTTAATGGCTTCTGGGAAATCGTCGGCTGCCTCTTGGTCGGCAGAAGTTGCTTCACCTGTTATCTTGACATTTTTTGAGCCAAACCTCTTTCTAAAATTATCAGACTATCCTTTGCTGGCATTAAATTCTCCAGCTTTATATCTTTCTCCTTCCTTTGGCTTTAAGTTGTCGTATAATGACTTGGCTTTTTCTTGAGTGCTATTAGAATCTATAGGTATGCCTTTCTTAGAGTGGTTCTGTACCCACATAAAAGCATAAAAGATCCATTTTTAATACAAGACAAAAAGTATTTCACAAAAGGTGCAAGGTTTTCACACCTGGTGAAGTAGCTGCAGCAATGACTTCACAAATTTTCTTTTCTTTTTTCACAATGATCCACATGCTGATTCATTTACTTTGATAGGGTGGGCAACTGTAGCTGCCAATTTCAATCTATGGCACATATCAAGCAATTTAACTTTTTCTTATAGTGTCATGGTTTTTCTCTGCTTCTTGGAAGCACTTCCAGTGTCACTAGTGGCACCTCATATGGGTTTTGTGTGGTTATTCAAGGTTTACAGTATTGCACTAAATGCAATGAAAAATATGTAAGAACCAAGAGATCACTTTTTTACTGTGAGTCGAATTTACTAGAGAGACACTGTTCATGTGTCACATAGACTTGGACATTTACAAGGAAACTCGCAACACTTGAGCTCACTGCAATAGCAACAGGGGGTGGCTACAAAATCGTTACATCAATACAATGTACATTACATTTAATTCTATGCATTTATGATTTACTCTTGCAACTTTTCCTTTGGTTACATTTCTTTCTCTTGAAAATGGCACCATGTACATTTTGTGAGTGTTGTTTGTATACATTTTGATAAAGTTTAACTTTTTATAATAGATTTGTGTATATTTAGGATAGTAAATAATAAAATGGGCTAGTATATACATAAACGTTTAAACATTAATGGCAAACCTAACTTTTTTTTTAACATTTCTATGCTGTGTGGTGACACTGATAGTTTTTTCAAATTATTGAAATCTCCAAAAATGTTTCAATGTATTTCTTGAAAAATATCCACATATAAGTGAAACTGAGCAGTTCAATTCTGTGTGATTCAAGGGTCAATTGCAAATTCAGAGGTTCCAAGGAAAGAACAGATGCATAGAAATAACAAATATCCAGTTATCACTTAACAGTTTACAAAATAATTTTATGAGTAGTGTCTTTTAATTTTTAAAGTATTTAATGTGTTAAAGAAGTTCAATAAATAGCCAAATCTAATACCAAATAGAAAAAGCTGGGGATAGACTTGGTGTCTTCAATACTGCTTTTCTTAGATTAAATTTCAGACAGAACTTACTACCTAAAATAGTAGTAAGTATGAAAACAAAGACTCACAGAGAGTGCACCGATGCTAAATCAAAGATGGCAGTGAATATTGGTGGGGAAGAGGAGGATGAATGTTTGAGATGAGAACAATCTGAGGAGATCCTTCTATACCACCACAGAAAAACTGAGAATTCTTTTTATAGGGTAACAGTTCTGTGCTCTTTGCAACTCTGTCTCCACTACTTATCATGGTGCTTGATATATTACCGTTAGAATACTAGGCAAACAACTGCAATTTGTTAAATTTAACTATGCAGGAGGACCTAAAATGCAACTTATTTATAAAGAATTGTGTATTTATTCTTACATGATTAAACTTTAGTCACCTTCAAAGTATTCTCCATTTGATGCAATACTCCTATGGTGGCTTTTTTTCTACTGCTCAAAATAGTCTTTGAACTCATTGATTCTGATACCTTTTGGTGCTTCTACTGTTTTTTGTTTCACCTCTTCCAAGTGGGTGAAATATTTCTCTTTAAGGACTTTTTTTTCATCTGGGGAAACAAAAAAGAAAAGTCACGCAGGGGTGAATTAGGAGGGGTGGGTCACAGAAGTCATGCCGTTTTTGGTCAAAAGCTGCTGAACACTCATTACAACGTGGACAAGTGAACTCATTCATAAATCATCCATCACAAAATGGGTGAACATGCTGAAAACGTCTTAAAAAAACTCACTGAAGCTGAACACAGCCTCTCACAACAATGCCAACTGGTTCACTGACACTGATGAGTTCCCAGAACACTCACCTACTGAGGGAAGACTGACTACAAGGGTCCGCACTCCAAAAGATAATTCCAGTTTTTTGAGGGGTCATTCCTCATATAGTATCAGCAGATCAATTTGAATATTGACAAAGTAATTCATTTTATAATATTTATTAGGATTACATAATACTTTCTAAAAAATTCTGTAATTTCTATACCTTAAATCTTTTTTAAAAAGTTTTGTTCAAGTACCATTGTCTCCATATCCCTGCCACAACTTTTCCCCACCACACTCACCCCCACCTCCCAGCCTCAATCCTACCCGCTTTGGCCTTTCTCTGTGGGTCCTTTATACATGTTCCTTGATTTCTTTCCCTCGTTATTCCCCACCACATCCCCCCTGGTTACTGTCATTTTGTTCTTTATTTCAGTGTCTCTGGTTCTTTTTTGCTCACTTGTTTGTTTTGTTGATTAGGTTCTACTTATAGGTGAGATCATGTAGTATTTGCCTTTCACTGACTGGCTTTTTCACTTAGCATAATGCTCTCCAGTTCCATCCACACTGTCATGAAGGGTAGAACTTCCTTCTTTCTTTCTGCTGTGTAGTATTCCATTGTACAAGTGTACCATAGCTTTTTAAGCCACTCATTTACTGATGGGCCCTTAGGTTACTTCCAGCACTTGGCTATTTTAAATTGTGCTGCTATGAACATTGGGGTGCATAGGTTCTTTTGAATTGATGTTTCAGGATTCTTAGGGTATAATCCCAGCAGTGGAATTGCCAGGTCAAAAGGCAGTTCTATTTTTAGTTTTTTAAGGAAAATCCATACTGTTTTTCTAGTGACTGCATCAGTCTGCATTCCCACCAACAGTGCGCTAGGGTTCCCTTTTCTCCACAACCTCACCAGCATTCACTGTTTGTTGATTTGTTTTTGATGGCCATTCTGTCTGTGTGAAGTGGTATCTCACTGTGGTTTTAATTTGCATCTCTCTGATGACAAGTGATGCTGAGCATCCTTTCATACGTCTCTGGGCCCTGTGTATGCCCTCCTTGGTGAGGTGTCCATTCAGGTCCTTTGCCCATTTTTTAATTGGGTTGTCTTTCCTGGAGTGTATTCATGTGAGTTCCTTATATATTTGGGAGATCAAATCTTTGTCTGAGTTATCATTTGAAAATATAGTTTCCCATACAGTTGGTTCACTTTTCATTTTGCTTATGTTTTCTTTAGCTGTACAGAAGCTTCTTATTTTGATGAAGTCTCATTTGTTTATTCTCTCCTTTATATCCCTTGCTCTAGGGGACATATCAGTGAAAATATTGCTACATGGAGTATCTGAAATTTTCCTGCCTATGTTCTCCTCTACGACTTTTATGGTGTTGAGACTTATACTTAAGTCTTTTATCCATCTTGAGTTTATTTTTGTGTGTGGTGTCAGTTGGTGGTCAACTTTCATTTTTTTGCATGTAGCTTTCCAGATCTCCCAACACCATCTTTTGAAGAGGCTATTTTAACTCCATTTTATGCTTCTGCCCCCTTTGTCAAATATTAATTGACCATAGAGACATGGGTTTATTTCTGGGCTCTGTGTTCTGTTCCATTGATCTGTATGTCTGTTCTTATGCCAGTACCAGACTCTTTGATTACAGTGGCCTTGTAATATACTTTGATATCAGCTATTCTGATCCCTCCTACTTTGTTCTTCTTTCTCTAAATTGCTGCAGCTATTCAGGGTCATTTGTGGTTCCATATAAATTTTTGAAATGTTTGTTCTCTATCTGTGAAATATGTCATTGGTATTTTAATAGGTATTGCATTGAATCTATAGATTGCTCTGGGTAGTATGGACTTTTGATGATGTTAATTCTTCCAATCCATGAACACAGTATATGCTTCCATTTATGTGTGTCTTCCTTAATTTCTTTCTTCAGTATTGTATAGTTTTATGAGTACACATCTTTTAACTCCTTGGTTAGGTTTATTCCTAAGCACTTTATTATTCTTGTTGCTATAGCAAGTAGGATTTTTTTTCCTGATTTCCGTTTCTGATATATCATTGTTGGTGTACAAAAATGCCTTTAATTTCTGAAAATTGACTTTGTATCCTGCTATTTTGCTTTTAAAAAAATATTTATTTTTAAAGAGAGGGGGAGGGAGAGAGAAAGAGAAGGAGAGAAACACAAATGTGTAGTTTTTCTCTCGAGTGTCCCCTACTGGGAACCTGGTCCACAACCCAAGCATGTGCCCTGACTGGGAATTGAACTGGTGACCTTGAGGCTCACAAGCTCGCACTCAATCCACTGAGCCACACCAGCTAGGCCTATGCCTTTAAATCATTACTATAAGTTATAATTTTATGCTTCCTCTCTATATTATTTTTCCTTTACACTTTTTGTGACCAGATAATTGATATAGTCAACTGCCTAAACTTGCTTGTTCAGTTTTTCCCTTGTCCATTGAAATTCTAATTGGCTCAAGATTAGCGTCTTCTTTTCTTAACCTCTAATTCTTACCTCTGAATATCTACAAGAGAAATACACAATTACTTTACTTTGGTTTTTAAAAAGTATACTCAGACTAATCAAATTAGATTACTTGGCCAAGCAGCTCATGACCTTAGGACTCACACATTTAGTTTACAAATTGATTTTGCAGCAGAAAAATTAAGAGCAGGTTAGCAGAAAGGGTTCATAAACAAATTAGCAAAATGAATCAGAGGTAGTGTCTATGCATCTAAACAGAAAGTCAAAATAGACAGACAATCATAATGTGGAAAGAGAAATGTGGCATGCGAATTTAGGGTTCTATCACAGAGTAGCTATAAGGCTTTGGTTCAGTCACCTTGAACTTCAGTTTCCTCATTGACATATAACACAATGAATTATGAGTATCTGAACTTTAAATTCCCTCCAAATACAAAATTTTATGATACATTGACATATTGTAATATACCAAGTATCTTTTATTATAGAAATGTAAATTATATAAACAATAATGTAAAGCTAAATTTGTGTTGTTTGTTATTAATCTATCCATATAAAAATTATATCTAAAGAGATTATAGCTTTGTAAAGCAGCAACTGATAATTTCATCTCTTTAGTAATTGAAATGTTTCAGTAAAAAGTTATTTGTTAGAAGATTAAACTTTTGAGATATAAAACGTAGTGTCATGTAGAGGAAATTACAGCACATCCTTCACAGTTACTTGACATTTGCATCTAAGGATTTCTGAACCTTCATATATACTCTGTGATATTTTGTTTTTCCTTGTTTATGTATAAGGTTAATGAAGTAGAAAATAAAATAGGGATCCTTTAAGTCCAACTAAGGACAAAAAGTACTAACACTAATTAACTGTCTTCCACATGTATTGTATCAAAACTAATACATGTTAGTACAGTTAGGTAATACAGAAAACAATGGATTGCAACCAGCAATAACCCTTTAAATTAATCACTGCAGCTAACATAGGCCCCAGTATAGGGAGTACAAGTTACATAATTATATTGTTAAACACTTCCCATAGTCTTCAGTGTGAGCAGGAATAGCCTTTTTCCGGTTACTTACTGCTACATAACTAATCACTACCCAAACTTAATGTTTTAAAACAATAGTAGTAATTTGATTATATCTCAGGGGTTTCATGTGTCCAGAGCCAGGAAAGATCTTGACTTGATGGTTCCAACTCAGGCTTTTTCCTGGCATTTCAGTGGTAGCTGGAACAAGCGCAGGAGGGCAGAAGGGAGTAATACTAGACTGACAGTTTCTTTTACCTGTGAATTTCAATATTTCTTCACTTATTTCATCTTATTTTACCTTTCAGGCTCCTGTCTAAAAACACTTGGTAGTTCTCGGGTTATGATTTTTAATATATATATTATTTTTATAAACATAGTATATAATGTTGAATTGTTTTCACTTTAAAAATACAAATAAAATATGTGGAACAGTTTTTGCCCCTTTTCAGGATGTACAAGAAAATAGGACACAGAATAAAATTGAGGGAAATAAAGATCTTTGTGAAAGGCAAAGGTAATGAATAAAAATTAGCTCAAATGTCACTCATTATGTCAGAACAAGCATATTCTAAGAAGAAAACTCTGATTGATTTCCACATAATCACTCTGATTGTATACAATCAGCCTCAGCCACACGTGCCATCTCTTTCATTTTGCCTGTTGGCTGTGCCAGTAAACAACCAAGAAAACATAAATCAAGAAGAGGAAATGACTAAAGTATAGATTTAAATCTATTTTATCAGACCTTAGGCTCCACATATCTGTTGACTATTTCACTGATACCTGAAGCAACTTGAGCCAGCAATCCTTGCTGTGTTAATATCTTCTTTTATTAAAAGCATTTTGTACTTTATGATCACAGAAAGAATTTATCTAAGTTATTCTTGTCTTTCATTAACAAGATAGTAATAAAAATTGTATTTTTTAAAGTTTAAGTGGATGCTGTTTTTTTACCTGAATAATTTACTCAATAAAATTTGCAACTACTTCATACAAATTTATACATAAATATAATAATAATATATCTGAATTTTATATAGCTCAATTAGGTAAGCTCAGTATAAAGAGGAACAAAAGCTAGTACTAAAAAATAAATATTCACAAATTCACCAACCAGTTAGCTTGGTTAGGTAGATAGAGGTAAAAAGAAAAAATATATTTTATTTCTTCATTATTCATCTGATAGTGACATTTACTGAGCACCTTTATATGCTAAACATAGTAGTGCATAAAACATTTAACATATTTTTAAAGGCTGATAGATATACCTCAATTATAATTTTAAAATAAAACTCATCTTTGTTATTAAAGAAACTTTAATTATATATATATATATATAATGAAACCTCATAAAGACTGCACAATTTATTTTAAAAATTTGAGCTAATATGAAAGAATAATGCAATTCTTTCTATATGTGGTAGATTTCAGGTTCACTTTTTTGTTAAAATTAGGGCAAATATCTCAGGAATTTTATATATTTGCTCAGAATGCTAGAAGTCATAAATAGCACTTTATACTGATAGGTGCTTCGACCATTGTGCATAAGTACTTGATAAATATTTTAAAAGTCATAGACTTTTATAATTTGAAGGCACTTTACTGCTTATTTAGCTTAACTTTTATCTTATGGGAAAATTTTAAAGGTGTGAGATATTTTATGGAAGGAAAATAACTTATTTCATTTAGTTACTATAAGCAATTATTCCCCTTTACGGTAGTCACTCAAATATTTTATTTGTGCAAGACATTCTGTTTTCACACATTTTATACAATGGCAGTTTCTGAATCAGAACTTAATTCATCTTAAGCTTCCTTTCTTTGTCTAGGAAAATGGAGTCATTGATCCTTAGATTTTGTTTATTTTACAGTAGATGTTTTTTGTAAGATACCTGAAATAAAATTTTGCAGTAGGTAATTTTCTATTTTTAGCCTGAAACCAAATCACTACTTCTAAACTCCTTTTCTACCTCTGTCAAAAGTAGAACAAAGGTTTATTACTCTCAATTATTTATTCCCTTTGAAAAGAAACTGGGCTTTCTTAATTTTATAAGAAAAGAAATTCTCTTTTTAACCTAATTCCTATACATTTTTGAGTGTGTAAATATAATGATTTGTGCTTGCCCTTTGTAGTAGTGGGGAGACTTTTAAAAAAATCCTCTAACTGCATTGTAAGACCACTGTCAATAATAAATCACAGGTCATAGAAAATATTTTAAAAAGTCATATACTTCACTTGCTCATTTGCTTATTTACTCATTTATTCATTCAATAGAACTTATTAAATAAGAAAAAATGTCTAAATCAATGATTCTCAGTAGGAAATTTGCCTATTGCTAGTTATGTGTTAGTGGGATAATAGAAAGGGTTATCAAGTGTTCTAGAGGATCATTTGAAAACATTTATGTCAAACACTCCCACTCCATCTAGTTATATGAGAATGCAGAGGAAGTGACTTCTGAGTCACATTCGAAGTAATGGATATGCTACAATCAGGTAGATCTTTGCATGTTTAAGAGAGTAGAGATCATTCCAAGTTGAAGGGAGAACATCACTTAAGGGATTCTGAGACAAAAAATGTAAGAGGATGCTAAGTAAGATTAAGGGAAAGAGTATTATTTCAGCCCTGACTGGTGTAGTTCAGTTGACTGGGTGTCATCCAGCAAAGCAAAAGGTTGCCTGTTCAATTACCAGTCAGGGCACATGCCTAGGTTGCAGGTTGGGTCCCGGTTGGGCACATAGGACAGGCAACCAATCGATGTTTCTCTCACATATCAATATTTTTCTCTCTCTCTTTCTTCTTCCTTCCCTTTTCTCTAGACATAAATATATACAATCTTTTGAAAAAGTATTAGTTCAGTTCTGGGATGTTGAATTTGAAATACCAGTGGGATGACATGTAAGCGTAGATGTCATAGCAAGCAGTTTCACATAGGATTCTATCTGGAAGGGAACAAAAGAACTCACTGGACATAGCCATATACTTATTTTTGTTATGCAAATACAGTTTAAAACATTGGAGCACATAAGATCTCTGAAGGGCAGAAAAAATTGGAGGACTGTTATGAAATTTCAGAAAAATCTGACATTTGCTAAGTGTTTAAAGAATGAGTAACCAAAAAAAATTATTTTAAAGGTTGGAAGGAACAGTCAGACTCCCAAGGAGAATAGAGAGTTAAAGAAGGAAGAAAGGAATAAGCAGTTCAGAAGGGTGATCAAATCCTGAAGAGTGAGCCAGTAAAATAAGCAAAAATAAATTGCCAATGAATATAATGATGAGAAAGTCCACCAATTCCATATTCTAGTGCATTCTCAATAAAATGATAGGAATATAAGTGATTTGTTTTGGGGATTAGAATGGGATAAATGGTAAAAAAGTGAAATAAAGCAAGTCTAGAGAGTTCTCTTGTCAATTGGTGTAAAAAGGTACAGGAAGTTATGGGGTAGCATGTGAAGGGAGATGATGCTTCCAGGAAGTGCTGTGGAAATATATTTGTAATAGGGTTCTGCCAAAGAAAACACATCTGAAGAAAGAATCAAGTGGGTCGAGAGAAGCTGAATATAAAGGAGAAAATTTTGACCTTGCTCAAGCCAGACTCCAGGGGTGATGGAAATTTGCAGCCATCTTTCACTTCTCACAGCCATGATCCTTCCTTTGTTATTGTTGCTCTATGTGAAACCTTAAATTGTCATCTTTCTACCAGCCTGAGGATGCAGTCAACATTAAAAATTTTTAAAAATTGCAGGCCTTTTCAGGTATTATTGAATTGGTAAACCCACTAGCTCTGAAGTTACCTACAACAACTAGTTACACGAGAATAATTTTTTTAAAAATTTAAAGCAGTTTGATTCTAGGTTTTTTGCTTAGAGCTAAACACATGTTAAATGTCCTAAGTAAGAAGGAGGCTCTCTCTCTCTCTCTCTTTTTTTTTTTTTTTTTACTAAATTTCAGTGTTATGATCTCCAGGAATACTATACAAATTAGAAATTCATCTACAACTCTACTGCAACATAGCCCTAATAACAACAATTTTTAAAAGGAAATGTTTCTGGTGCTTTCTAGTTGTTAGCAAAAAGGGAGTCTATCAATAGTGTTTGGAGAGACATTTTTATGTTAATGCCATGAACTTAAATGTAAACAAATATTTTTAAAACACTTTAATGATACGCTTCAAGATCCATGAATTATTTTGATATTATTGATATACTGATTTACATAATTGATATACAATTTCAATGAACATTTAAGGTAAACACTATGACTCTTCATATCACAACATAATTATGTCAGGTAAATTTTTTAAATGAAAGCTAAATGTACAATAGTAGAGGAACAAACAGTTAAGTCAATAATTGTAAAATGTCAATCGGAGTATGTATCATCAAAATAATAATTACAAGATTTATATAGCATGAAAATATATCTTTCTCATTTTGAGTTGAAAAGGATGCAAAATCATAACACAGAATTATCATCATAGTTTTACTATACAATCTATTTGCTTATATCCTTTCTGTGGATCTACCAATTCATTCATTCATCTAACCACATCTCGAGTATTTAGAATGTAGAAACAACATGCAAAAGTATTAGCTGCCATTGTTTAATGGTGAGAAATGTGTGATTTTTTACTTTGTTTATATATGTCTGCATTTTCAAGAACTATATTCATTATTTTATGATAGTAAAAACAATCGACAAACTGTTGTCAACAATAAACAAGCTCTGATTTTCCCTCTGAAAATAATCATAAAGCTTCTGCACTTCAAATATAAGATGAATATGGGGAGAAAGAAAGAGAATTTTGCTACTACAAAAAAAATGGGATACTTAATATTTAAAATAAATATCAAAAAACTATACCCGCAAATTCCATCAAAAGTTGACTTTAAATGACTCCAGTGAAATGACTCCACATTCAAATGGACAAGGACTTAACAAATTTTCATATAAAATATCAATCCAGAACTCATTAACACTTTTATTCCCGCCTATACATAATATAAAATATAATCTATTTGGTTTAAAATAATTTCCTTAATATGCAAAAGTTCCAAAATGAACTACTTGTGGCATACTATCAATATCTCCCCCTTTCTCCTCAGATTCTAACTCAGGTAAAAACCAAAATTTTATTATACAAGTGCAAAAAGAAAGTCTTAGCCTACCTCTAAGGCCATCTTGGTTACTTTCAGGGTTTGTGTTGCATCAGAGAGAGCAAGCCTTGCAAGCAAAAAAATAAACAGAACTGAAGCAAATGTGAAATCTTAGTGAAAGTCAATGTTCTACCTCCTTCTAAAACTGAAGCCTTTGGCTTTTGTCTTGTTATCCCACATGCTGAGCAGAGACCTTTGTGAGCAACCTTCTGCCCTCATCCCTGGAAGCATCTGCATGTGGCTAATAATTGCTTATTTTCCATCAATACCAACTTTTTACAAACCTGGAAGTGACCTTCCACAGCTAGGCATCATTCACTAAAGTCATAGCTAATAGTGATCTCTTGTGTTCTTTTTTAAAGCTTACAGAACCCATTGAAACCATACTATGGAAAGATAGTTTAGCTAATTTCTAGAGATGAAGAATCTGAAGATCAGAGAAATTAGGTGTCTATTCCAACTCCTTGCAAATATTTAATATGATAATTAATATATATAAAACTGTACAATAAATAATAAAACACCCAGTTGTGCAACCTAGGTATCAAGTCAGCATTACTTCTTTACTGGTGATTTGAATAAATTTAGTTCAAAATCTCAGTTTTATCTCTGAGTCTCCCTTTGATTTGTCCTAATGATATCTTCTGCCTCCAGCTTCAATATGTGCTAATTTTGCAACAGTCAGTGTTGGCTCAAATTCGGGACTACTTTGGGTTACAACCCCCAAAAGAAGTCACTCATCCAAAAGTAATAATGAATATTGCAAATTTTACTGATGGTTTCACAGAAGAAAAGGCGTTTCTACCCCATAGCTCACAATATAAAACCATTATAAGAAAATCCAGTCCTCCCCAAACTAGATTCTAGGTTCGCCCATTACCAGCAATGTTCTAGTAAATATCCAGCAACTGGATCTCTGGTCAGGGAAACCCTTTTACTGGTAGTGTCTGCCAATTTCTATGGTGTAAATATCCCACTGTGGCCATTTTCAAGCTATCAATGTGATATCGCTGACTTCAGAGCTGGAATTGAGAGAACCTGGGGATAATCGACTCTTGCAAGCCATTGCTCATTACCAAAGGTTGTTCTCACTGTGTTTCTTTAATACCATCCTGACTTATCTTACTTCACTTGCATTGCTCTGAATCACACATCACTACGTGCCATGATCCATGGGAATTTTAGCCCTTTTCCTTTTGAATACAGAACCTCTCAGCCTTTTCACACCATATAAACTCTTAAAACCAGCCCACAAATTCTTTGATCTACTTCCCATGGATAAATGTGGTTTATATCCCTTCTTCTTTGAAGCTGGGTCAATCTTAGTAACTATCTTGAAACCAATAGAATGGGGGAGAACTGCTTATAACTTCCAAAACTGGTTAAGAATAGGCCATGCAGCTTTCACTTTGCATTACCTTGGATCATTCCCTCTATATGTATGCCAACTACCATAAAAAGTTCTGCTACCCTGAGACTGCCATGCTACAAAGGCATTCCTAGATGAGCTCCCTGCCAACAGCCAGCATTAACTGCCAACCATGTAACCAAGCCATCTTGGATATCCAATCTAGTGAGACTTCACATGTTTGCAACCCCAGCCAAATCTGACAGTACCTACAAGTGAGAATCCAGCTCTGCACAGCCAAGTCCTTCTCAACTTCAGGCCCACAAAATCATAAGTAAAATAAAATTATTTTTAAATTACTGAATTCTTGCCTTCTTTCTAATTTGTTAAAATTTATAGCAATTGGAGTTATGCAGAGCAAGCATTTCTATATATACTTGTAAACTATTTTATTGTTGATAATAATAAGATATCAATAATAAAACATTCCTTCCTGAGAAGATACAGAATAAAAGGCAAGATTAAAGTGTGGTAGAGAAAAAACCTCATAGAAGAACAGGTTCTAATTCTGAAACTGGTACAGTTTCACAGTGCAGCCTTAAATAATAAAGTGTTTGACAAATCTATATATATTTATTATATTCATTATTTCTCACACCAGGTTCATTGTCAGTTAAATCATTCACCTTATCTAAATATCTCTCAAGATTGAAGGAAAAGATGAAAATTGTGGAAAAATCTCTATTGCTATTAAAACTAAAAGAACTATTGTTCATGCTGCCTGTCACTACCAGAACCAGTAAGTAGAGACAAGGATTGAATCTTTATGGGCACTTGCTTCAGATGGCCAGTAATTTGAGAAGATGGTGGGTTATGTACCCTAAAGACTATCTTACATTTCATTTCAAGATGACCTTTCACATAAAGAGAAAATAAAAAGTATAGTTAAGGCATTTAGAATAAGAGAAAAAGTAGGTATTTGGAATTCAGGGAAAATACTGATATAAAAGCTGCAGTTTAGCAATTTTCCTATTATCATTTCATCTGAGACTGGTGATTCTTTATCTGTGTCCTGGGCAGTCTATGTCTCTCCCTGGAGCACAGTGGATCAGGGGCCTTCTTGATTGCTCATGGTCCTCCTTGAGCACAAATATCAGATTGCTTATGGTCTCTTGGAGTCAGAATGGGTCATCCCTTCAGTTCCTAAAACAATAGCTTTTTACATGCATTAATTACTAAGCTTATTAACTATAACTTAAAAGTAAATATTTTCCATGTCTTTAGTTCCCCCATCACTATTGCTGAGTGAGATGGATGGCAGCAAATTAATGTGATTACACACACACACACACACACACACACACGGTCTATCCAGAAGTTACCCAGCCATGTACTATGAAAAATAGAGGTATTTATTGAAGAAGATACAAGATACCAGAAACATTGTACATAGGATGATGACACCTCAGCTCCCTTTAAAGTAGGTACCTTGGGACTTCATACAGTTTTCGCAATCAAATGCCCTGCCCTAATTTCCTGAATTTCATCAATGGTTTAAAATCTCTTCCTTTTCAAAGGTGATTTTAGTTTTGGGAAAAGCCAGAAGTTGCAGGGCACCAAACCTGGGATGAAGGGGGGCTGAGTCACCTGGGTGATTTGATGTATCACCAAAAAACTCTGCATGATACATGAGCAGGCATGTTGTCATAAAGAAGCTGCCAATCACCAGTTGTCCATACCTGTGGCCTTCTGAAACATCCGAATAGTTTCCATGGAGAAATGTTCAAGCTTGACACAAAATTTGATGAATATTTGTTGCTCTACTCACTCAGTCATTTTGAATGCAACAGCCACACATTATACATGCTTATTCAATAGTGTCTACAAGCCCCCGCTGACTGCTACAGTGAAGTCCTCATTGTTCACACATGCACATTCCAGTCTACTTTCCTTGGTCATAGGTTACATTGATGTCACACAAACCATTCTCTTTACATTAAACAATGCCTGGACTTTTTCCAGGTAGACTCTGTGTGTGTGTGTGTAAATAAATATATATTTATATATTTAACATATATATTTAATATGTTAATATATATTTATATGTATTAATATATATTTTTTATATAAATTTCTGTGACTGGAGGACTGTAGACCAGGTAAAGCAAAATGTTTCTTCAGCTTCAAAATTCACTAATTCTTCTTCACACATTCTTCTTCATAGGTTTTCTAGTATGAAGTCTCTTAAACTTTGCTTTCCTGAATTCTATTTAGTCTTTTAAAAGGTCAGTATTGGCATTTTTTTCTATCTTTTTCTATCTAAAGAGAGATTTTCTTTGTTCTAGCTATAGGATCAAGCGCAGCCTATAAAATTCCCAGATGAATAAAAACAAAAAAAGTGTCTTGCATTGTTTTTGGTAAACCTAGTTAGCTATACAAAGAATGCCATATACAATAGGCAAGGCTCCCAGCTTCCCTGCCCACAATCCTTTATCAAAAATGGCATACATTTAAACTGGAATCAGGCCAGGTCCTACTGTTACCACTTGAACCAAAGATTACAACTCAGTGTGTGAGTGAAGGAGTCACATATTTCTCTGGTAACACAGCCTGCAGGATGTTCATGATAAGTGACAGAAGCTCCATTTCCATAAAATGACAATGCCAAATTAATTCTAATTATCCTGATCATTGAACATTTAAATGAAAATGAAGACATTAAGGTAACTAATTACTAGGAAGGCCATTTCTGTGAATGAATTATGAAAGATTTTAAACAAAGACATTGTAAAACAATGGGTTCCAACTGCCCAAATCTTGTCATCATGTTTATTTGTACTGATCACATTGAATTTACATACCAGAAAATTGGGAATTATTTGGTTGTTAAACAAATAAAGAAAAGGCTCTGTGGAGAAGCTCATTCTCATTTGTGTCTCCTAAAATAAGAAGTCACAGTTGATAATTTCTAAACTAGTAACTTTATCAATTTGCAGATCCAAATGTAAATTAAAAACAAATGGTATGGAAAAGTTTGAGAGTTGTTCAGAAATCTGATTTATGAATAATTGTTGATTTCATGAATTTGGTATTACTGAATGATAAAGTGATAATAGTTTAGGAATTATTATCACTTAAAGAGATGACAAGGAAAGAAGAAAGATAATCTCATTAGATGACTTTTTACGATTACTAAATAAAATTAAACTATATGATTGTCTAACCACTATGCCATACACTTAAAACTAATACAAAATAATATTAAATGTCAGCTGTAATTGAAAAATAAAATTTTCAGAAAGGATAGAAGGACAACAACATAAAATAAAATGTGGTTTGTAATTGAAAAAATATATATATAAAATTTTATTTCTCTAAAAACCTAAAGTTGATATTTTCTTTCTTTTTTAGTCTAGAAGAACAATTTTCTTATTTACATTTTCCACAACTTGTTTTTCAGAAGTAATTCAACAGGAATATTATTACCTTCTAGTAAAGGAAAAGAAGTTTAGCGAGGTAAAAGTTGTTTTATTAAACAGTTGAGCAGCAATGTAAAAAAAACTGTTCTTTTCTAAACTTGATTTACTTTAGTTCAAACATATTTCCTACCTGTGTTTCAATAGGTTTCATATTATAAAGATTCAAGCCCACAAAGAAGGTTGTTTGTGAAACAAATTAAAACAAAACAAAGCAAAAAAGCAACTCTTTGTGTTGTGAAATTGTAATTGGATAAAAACTCAAATATTGAAACTATTAATAGGCAATATGTTTATTTCAAATGGCTTGTGTGTTAAATGTCTTAGATACCCCTTGCCTTAGATTTAATAAATAAATTCTTTATCTTATTAAAAGGAATGAGAGAGTTGCCACACATTCACTGAGTCCGATAAGGACATTTTGGTCAATTACAGACCAAATATACAAAAGTGGTCTTATAATATTATAATAGAGCTGGAAAATTCTCATCACCATCACAGTGAAATACATTAAAAGTGCCTTCAATATTCAGTTAACATGTTGCACATGCTTTCATTCTAAAAGCAAAAGGCTATACCTTATAGTCTACACTGTAGCCACTACACCATCTAGGCTTATGTACGTGCACCCTATGATGCTCAGTGTGCGCACAACAAAATCAGCTAACTATGCTTTTCTCAGGACATGCCCTGTCTTAAAAAGACATGTGACTGTATGCTCACAAATACATTTTTATGCATACACTTTACAGTTTTGATGCCAACCCGTGCTATGATTCTTGTATTAGTTCTTGGTTTCTTATGAAACTGAGGCCAATTTAGTCAAATTATTTAAAGTTAAGGAACCACTAAGGGAACTGAAAATATTGTTCATGATTCAGTCAATGAAATTTGTTCTTTCTGTGCCACCGTGTTTTGCATCCCCTCCTTAGATATCTACATTATTTATCATTAGTTGAAACAAATGAACATTACATTTCTGTAGATTAAAAACTATGAAATATCAGCAATGTTATAAGGTTGAACCAAAAACATAAATGAAGGGATCATTTCTACCATGCCCACTGCTGTGTTTTGAAGGCCTATTATTAGTGTATTGTCATGTACAAAATGCTCAATAAACATTTACTTAATAAATGGAGTCCCAAATAATTGTTCTAATAATGTTTATTTTATGTTACTCTTGTATATGTACATTAAATCCTTTACTTTTTCATTGAATGAGTCAAAAAACACATAATCATTTGAGTGGGTATTATTAATCAATTAGAAAGGAAATTTATTATATCTGAAGAGTGCATTTTCAAATATAATTAATATAAATAGAATATCTTAGACCACAAAAGTGAGATGAGCCAAGAATCTAGTTAAATCTTGATCTGCTAGAGCAGAGTATCCAAATGAGGTTAAATTGGGGTATTTTGCCATTGTAATAATATCATAACTGTGCAAACGAAGTGAACAGTGATTTTGATCTACACAGTGTTATTTAGCTCCACCTTAAAGCCAGGTCAGCAAAAGAGTTTGGGAGAAGTTAGTGCTGTGGACAAAGACGTGAACCTAAAACCAGTGTGTTTGGACAACACTGAGCTCCTGTTTTCCTATTTTCTTCTCTGAGTCCAATCAAGTAGTTGTGATTTAATCCTTTGATCATGTTTTCATAATTTCTCTCCTCATACTCAAATCACTATCTCGAAGAAACCAGGAGCTAGGAAAAGGCAAACTATCACTCTCATAGTCACTGAAAGAGACCTGGGTCTAGAGAAACAAACTGGTTCTGCTGGGATTTCTCCCCCAGATCTATTAATATCACTGGGAGAGTTGGGCTTGACCAGAAGAAGATGTGGAACAAAGAATCAGCACAAGGTATGTTAAGCAATGCAGATACAACATTGAAGAACTTCCTCATTAGAGGATTGCAGAGAATTTGAGCAAAGCTAAGCTAGAGGGAAAAAAAAAAGCAGGAAAGAATGTTGGAAGTAGAGGTTCATTGACTTCACTAAAATTTCCATGAGTAATTAGCATTCCCACTTTGCAGAAAGGGAGTGACAGAAATTGGAATTCTAAGCATAAATTTTAATCATAAGTCTCTGAATGTGCCTGCCATGCTAGAACAACAATTTTAAATGTTCAGTCATTAACTATAGGACACAATATCCAAAACCTAGGTGGAAGATTTGAAGAAATATAACTACTAAGCAGTAGAAATTATATTTAAATATATGTTTTCAACCAACATTCTCCATTTGTTTTTTGTAAATACAGATGGAGGCCCTGGAGTCAGACAGACTTATGTCCAAAATCATTTTACTTTCTTCTGCTCTAAAAATGAATAATAATTACAATTACCTCACAGGATTGCTATGAAAAAAATTAGAAAATCTCACTAAATTATTTAACATAGAATCCAGTTTATACTAAGTGCTTGATAAATGTGCTACTGTCTTAATTTTTATGAAGTAGTAAAAACAACCAGTTAGAGCCCAACTGAATTTGAAGTATAGGTAGATTAATTATTGTTCATAATGAATTTTGATGTTTTGCTGGCCTCAGCAGTTCCTTTCTTGTGGCAACAGAAAACTGATTACAGCTTAGGATAAATATAATCTCCCTTGCTTATGTCAAGCTGACCACATCCCCAGCCCCAGGAAATGGAGGTAGGCTCTGAATCAAAGAACTCCAGAGGATAGCATTTTCACAGGCTTGGATATACGGTGTAGGTGGAGAATCAGCACTCACCAGGTCTCCGGACATCATGACTGGTTCTAAGGTGGGCACTTTCACAAATTAGACTCATCAGAGCCCTCTAAAACTCCATTCTGATGTTTCATTTGAGAACACTGGGGAAGTGTCATTCTCCATAGGGAGATGCTAGAGCCTAAAAATAGAGTTCACACAAGTGAAGCTTAACAAATAAATGTAAAATGAGATAAACCATATATAGGTGATGATCTTTGAGGTCTTAAAATTATTCCAACTTAGAGATCTACTTCTGAATTGTTAGTTATACAAGCCAATAAACTATTGTATTTTGCTTAAGCAAAGTAGAGTTGGATTTTCACTCACTTGTAACAAAAAACATCCTAACTGACTCAGTCATTGAAGCACTCCGTAATTGCTATTGATCAAATATTCTACTAAAAAGTTAATAGGTCAGATCTCTTGGCCTCTTCTTATTTATTATGTGCAAGTGGTTCTTAAGTAGGTTGCATAACCTAGTACACATTTACAATTGTCCACTGGCTGATTTCCCTGATTTTAATTATACGTGTTTTTAAGGAGAGTAATAATGGATAAAATGATGAAATAACAAATATGGAAAGATTATCATGAGATTTAAAATGGAGCTACCATTGTAATTATCTCTTGAAAGAATTCTAAGCTTATGGTTATATTGCCTCATTCTTTCTATTTTAGAAACTACAATAACTATTTATATAAGTATGTATGTTTTTTTCCTTGTTACCTGAAAATGTGCCCAAAGGTTAGAAAGCAATGGAAGATACATTAACTTCAATAAGTAAATTATTGCTTCTTGACAGCAAAAAACCTTAGGGCTTCAGTGATGAGTATATATATAAATGGATGTTAGAAAGACTTTCATCAATGTATCAACAAACAAGTCTTGGTGAGGATGTGGAGAAAAGGGAACCCTAATGCACTGTTGGTGAGAATGCAGACTAGTGCAGCCACTGTGGAAAAAAGTATGGAATTTCCTCAAAAAAATTAAAGTAGAACTATTTTATTACTCAGTGACCCCACTTCCAAGCATATATCTGAATATACCCAAAACACTAATTTGAAAGAATATGTGCACCCGTATGTTCATTGCAGTATTATTTATAATAGCCAAGATCGGGAAACAGCCCAAGTGCCCATGAGTAGATGAGTGGATAAAAAAGTTGTGATATCCCTGGCTGATGTGGCTCAGTGAATTGAGTGCCAGCCTGCAAACCAAAGAGCCACTGGCTCGATTCTCAGTCAGGGCACATGCCTGGGTTGCAGACCAGGTCCCCAGTAAGGCGTACGTAAGAGGCAACCACACATTGACGTTTCTCTCCTTGTCTTTCTCCCTCCCTTCCCCTCTCTCTAAGAATATATTTTTTTATTAAAAAAAACAAAACAAAACACAGCTGTGATACATTTACAAAATGGAATACTACTTTGAGATAAAAAAGTAGACCTACCTTTTGTGACAGCAAGGATGGACCTGGAGATTATTATGCTAAGTGAAATAAGCCAGTCAGAGAATGAGAAATACATGATGATCTCTCTTATGTGAGGAATCTGATGAACAAAATAAACTGATGAACAAAATAGAAATAGACACCTGGATACATGGAATGGACTGACAACTGTCAGAGGTGAAGGGGTTTGAAGAAACTAGATGAAGGAAGGTGAAGGGGTTAAGCAAAAAAATTATATACACACACAGACAGACAACAGTGTGGCATTAGAGGAAAGGGAGTAAGTGGAAATGGGCAAAGGTAGGGAAATGGGGATGAAAGAGACTTTGCTTGGAGTGATGGACACATGATGCATGTGTAGATGATGTTCTGCTGAGTTGTATACTTGAAACACGTATGGTTTGGTGAATCGATATCAGCTCAATTAATTCAATTAAAAATATTTAAATTTAAACAAAAAAGTGTCCTGGGATTAAAATAGCTTAAAGCGCTCTCCTAATAGAGAGCAAAGCTTTTAACTTTAGGATTCTGGTCAAATTCTAGCTCTAGAAATTTTGCTATGAAGATTGAAATCAATGCTATCTCACTTAAAAGCATAACAGAAAGAGTATATCTTCTCACTAGGTGGTCTTGTGCCTTATTGCTGCTTGACATTAAAAGCTTCGACATACAAAAGCAGAGTTGCAATGTGTATTGGTCAACATATCATACAGAAGAGAAATACAGGACCTACCTGGGGGTATGTTCCATTGGTGTCTGTAAACTTGAGTTCTAGAGACAAGTAAACTGATGCCAAAAGCCCACAGGCCACCTCTTTGTGGCAGTAAAGGATTCATGCTCTGTGATTTTAGATTGCCTCCATTTCTCTTATGCCCTTAAACATTCATATGGTATTTTTTTTTAAAGTAAAAGAAATGAGTTGGATTTAATAACAAGCATGTCAAGTAAAGTTGAGAGATTAAGTAACTGGTTTGTTATTGAACAGTTAAAACTAATTATACTTCATTTTTTCTTCATATATAAAAAGATATTGACCTCTCCATTCCAAGAAAGATGCCAATGAGAGATGTGATGTAGTAGGAGACAGAAAAGGAGTAAAATAAATGAGTGTCAAAGACATAGATTGAAAGCCAGAAGTACCTAAGATTTAAAAGAAAAAAAGGAAGGTGAAATATTTCAGAGAGAATATAAATTATAACATGAGAGAAAGTACTGAATCTTGTTATAAAATTATTCTTGATTTAAGATTTAAGAGAACTTGTGGCAGAAGGATAACGTAAATTCTAGATTGAACACAGCTATTTAAGGATTGAGGTACTGGTCATTCAGTATAAAAAATAAAGATAAACTTGAATGATTTCAGAAAGTTTTCCAGGAAGTTTGGAAATGCAAGGTAAAAGAGAAATGGCATAGTAAAAATAAAATAAGCAATAATAATCAGTCCAAAATAGCATCCTTGATTGTTCTGACATATAGGATACATTCCCAAAATTTGGATCTCAGGTGGTCTGAAGGACAACTTATTCTCAAGGGTCAGTATAGAGAATCTTCTGTTTTTTCTGCAGTGCTAGAATTTCTTGAGAGTTTCCAAAAAAGCAGCAAGCCACTCCCTCATCACCTTCAACTTGGGAGATATATTGACAATACCCATGACAGGTCATTTTTTTTCTCTCTACATAGTAGGAAAATCATTTATTTGCTTTTAAACTACTATTTAATGTGCCAGAATGGACAACATTAAGTGAATGATACTTTTAATGAAACCTTTTGCCAGGGTTTTAAATACACAGAAATCTGTTGCCTAAACAAAAATTTGGGGGGAGATAATTATTTAATTATAATTAGAGCGACAACTAAGTCAAAATGGAAAAGCACGGTTTTGCTAATATTTGGAGTACACACTCAGAACATATATGGTGTGTTTGACAAAGAACAAAATGTGTACAATAATTTCAATGATAGCACTGTCAGTGATAAAAACTAGAATAGCCTGACTAGTGTGGCTCAGTGGATTGAGTGCTGACCTGCAGACCAAAGGGTCCCCGGTTCAATTCCCTTTCAGGGCATGTGCCTGGGTTGAGGGCCAGATCCCCAGTAGAGGGTGCACGAGAGGCAACCACACATTGATGTTTCTCTCTCTCTGTCCCTCTCTCTAAAAAAATAAATAAATAAAATCTTTTAAAAAGATCGGAACCAAGTTCTCCTTTAATTTCTAAGGCTAAGAGCTAATTTTCTGAAATAAAAGAAAATAGGTTATATTGTATCTATTTTTAAGAGAGTAAAATAAATTTTTCTAAAATGAATCTAAAACAAAACTTAATTTTTATTTCAAAAATATTTTAACAGAGTATTGCTACTTGGAGGGTATATTTTAAACATTTTTTAAACTAGGAAATGCAAAAAAAAAGGGGTGGGATTTGTGCATTTCACAGAGAAATTAGAATGAGGGAATAAAATAAAAACATTATGCAAGACATGCCCACAGGTTTCTTATTCCTGCTATGGGCCAATCAGTCTTATTATGTTCTCTAACATGGACCATAGTTGTCTTGTCATTCCTGATCCTCATCTTGCAAACATGTATCTTTAATCCCAAAAAGAGCCAATGAGAGAGTGCAGATTGTGTAGCTGGTCAGGGATGCCATCTCAGACCTGATGGAGAAGCAAATCAGTGTCATAACATATGTAACATTCAGTCACCCAAAAAAACAACCCAATTATAAAACATAAAATTTGAAAAAAAGAAAAAGTGATTCCTTTTATTATTATTATTATTTTAAATATTTTATTGTTCTATTTGTTCATTAGGTTCCTCGTATAGGTGAGACCATATGGTATTTGTCTTTTATCAACTGGTTTATTTCACTTAGCTTATTATTATTATTATTTTTACTTTTCTACAAATATTGGCTGGAAAGGAATCCATTAACTCAGTGGTAAAAAGGGCCTACTTAACAGATTATAATATCCTCCCAGGTAAATAATTCAAAGTTTTGTATATTGTGTTTTTATATAGCCTAAGAGCTCTCAAAGATGATAGGTGACCCATTAAATTTTTTAAAAATCCCTTTGTTGGTGATTTCTAAATTCAAAGGCCTGAACTTTAAACTTAATGACTGGGTTTGTAATCTTTCAGAGTGATCTTAACTACCACTTTCATACAGTAACAAAGAGACTAACAGAATGTCAAACTAAAATTCATTCTTCTTCCTGCAACATGCTTGATGATTTAAACTTGTAAAGAATTTTTTTAAAAAATAAATAATAACTCTTTGCTTACTTTTGCTTCACATTTGATTATTACTCTTACACCATGGCTGTAAATGAAATTTGTTATGCATCCTTACACAGATGGATATGGAGTTTCTGTTTGGGTAAGTATTTATCTGGTGTTACCAATCAGGTTGGTATTTAGAGGCAGCCAAAGGTTCCAACACTTTGAAGACATAGACATGGCTTGTACTGGCTCTCCAGCATAGGGAAACAGAAGGAACAATGTTTGACTTATGTAACTGTGCATACACCCGCATGAGAAATACAAACCCCTGCCTCTGTCCTTGAACACATGAATTAATTAAAAACTCACTTCCCAAACAGAACTTAAAAACTACTTCTAATCAAAGTCCATGTCCACATAACCTCTCAGAAAAAAATAAAGGCAAGCAGCTCCTTCATGCAACAACTTAGGGTCATTTTTCCAAATTTAGATCTAGTGATATAAACTGGAAATCTTCATCCACTCCACAAATGAGAAAAGAAGGCAATAAATGATTCGGTGACCAACTCTTGGTGATAGTATATGCCTTATTTAGAGATCAGTTATGTACCATGTCACCCCTCAGTTTCTCCTTCTGCTTTTTCCAAAAAAACAGATATAAATAGGAAAAAATATGTTGTTGTTTTTCTGGGTTCAAAAGTGACTTTTTGTAAACTCCATTTATTAGTACCTTTCCTTAATTTAAAAAAATATATATTTTAAACCTTTAATAATAAATAGAAAAGTAAACAAGAACCAAAGGTATTTAGTCATCAAAATATGTACCTATTAAATATTACCATCTTCATTCTGAAAAAAATGATCAAGTTTTTGAGGTAGTTTCAAATACCTTAACTTCAAGATCAGATAAGAGAGAGTGATAGAGAAACCGAATCAAGATTGCGTAACTTCCCAGTCAGTGACCCATATATGTCAGGAGTTAGTGTGCGAAACATAAAATAACAATCAACACTGCTCCCTAGAGAAAAATTCCCATAGATTAAAAAAAATGGGTAATCATTTGTAACATTTATGGTTACTAAGTGATTAAAATTTATAAAAGTATATATATTCCATGATTATAACTTTTATTTCTTGAACTTATACCTCATTTTAAAAAGTGAGTTTTCTTTTGACCTTTTACTGTATTATATTCTTGATTAAGCTCATCAACCTTGTCTTAAATACTGTATTTTTCTTTTTTATTCTTCAAAGAGAGTTTATAATTAGTAATGCAAATTGTGAAACCTGAGAGACATGCTGCTTTTTTCAAGTATTTATCTTTTGATACGTTCAAAATAACATATTGACAAAGGTGTATGCTGTAGAGAGGCTTTAATAAAACATCTGTGATATGATTGTTGCTATGGCAACTGGTTTATTAAACATTAACATTAATAACTCTGAAAATCACTTAGGTTGACATGAAAGAAAGAACTTTGCAAATGTAATTGAGGTATAATAAGAAAATAATCTCAGCCAAGAAGGACCTCCTTCATGTTGCCTTCTGAGACCAGAAAAATCTGTAGAAAAATGTCATGACTGGTCCTTAGGGGCTGAAGCAATATGTGAAAGTTAATTGTGGTAGACCCCTGGGACATTTTAAAATATTTCTGTAGGTTTTTATTTCTTCCCAGATCTGTTTAAGACCATTATTTCCAGGTTTAGTTCCCAGTCAGTAACCTCCAACCAGGTCCACATAATAACTTTTGAGGGCTCTAGGAATTTTTACTTTCATTAGCCCTTACCAACATAATATTATCAATATTAAAAATTATTATTTAAAAACTTAAACTTGTTCCCTGTTTTAGATAAAATTTAATTGATTTTTATGGCCCTGAACATTACATTTTATTCTGATGTGTGAATAAAATTAAAACTTTTCCTGACCCTCAAACTTTCTTTGTCCTGTTGATTTTAAAATAAATTAAAATATTTTCAGGGTACCTAAAATTATCATGGGCCCTAGGTCCTGTGCTTAAAATGCTGGTCAATAACTCAACCTGCCCTCTTCTCACATGTTTACTCTTTACCAACTCTGTATACATGGCTTTGTCAGTATAGGTAGTTAGATATTAATAAATGGGAACGAAGGCAATGAAACATTAATCATAATAAACTGGTAAGTTGAATCAGATACTCAACTTCCATTGAGCTTACTAGGAAGCTATAGCATTTATAGACTCATTCACACACTCCAGGGGACTGCCACTGAGGAGATTTAATCATCCAAGAAGGCAGGAAAGCCTCCCCGGGGGTGCTTTTAGTTGGTACCAGATTGTCTAGAGAAGCAGGGAGAGGGAAACACATGTGCTATAGAAGCTGAGATGGCAACCACAGAGTCTGTCAGTCTAACCTGGGATAGGGGACCTATTGGTTAGGGGGTGGACCCAGAGCAAACTCAGGTAAGCTTGGAAAGTTGATTGGTTATTTTGAAGAAGTGCCTGGTCCTTCCCAAGCCAAAGATAATATAATTCCAGGGACTGAAGCCCTTCTTTCTCTCAATAAATAACACATGCTGACCCCCTTTGCTCAGCACATCCTCTCTCCATAGTAACCATGTGGGTCTAACAGCCCTTACCCCTACCCCCTAGGAGCCTGGATATAGCAGCATAGCAACAGATCACAGCTAAGAGCACTAAGCAACCTAGATGAGGACTGAGATCACATAGCAGCCACCTGGGGCCTGTGGCAGACCACGCAGGCTCCAAGGGACTAAGCTTTAATATGTCACAGAATCTCTGGACATTGACCCTATTTCTGGCCCTGATTTTGCATGGTGGGACGAACTGAAATAGAACTTTGGAAACCCAGGAGGGGCACTCTTTTGATTTTGCATCTGATGCTAAAAGTAAATCTTATCACCAGATCTTATCCTCCCTTGTGGGTCTTCTGGAATGCTTTCCTTGTGATACTACAAGAACCTCACTTCCACCAGGCAACAGCTTCAATTACTACCTATATATAGACTATCACAAGTGTCTGTCTGCAAGTCATTATCTGCCTATCCAGAAGCCCAAAACCCTCTGGAAATCTCTTGAATGTCTCCTTGGTATATCACACTCAATGTGCCTAAACATCAAATGCATACATTGACACAACCGATTATTCTCATTAGTATTCTCACTTTTTAATAGACCATCATCTCCCTCCCCCATTTACCATAAAGGAATACACTACAACCACAAGTCACCTGTGGTTCCCAGGACTAGGACAGGTTTTTATTCTTTTTCATGTTTATCTAAGTAATTATAATTTTCATTAATCTTAATTGTGTATTAGCTGACCATAACAGAAACATTTTATTAAAACTGACATACCTAAGAATGGTAAAATAAAAGTAATAGTTAACTTCTAGACAAATTATTATGGGATACCAAACTCTTATCTTTTATTAAGATATGATCAGTTCAAAAGGAAACATGTTGAAAACCCCATATTGATTGACACATTTTCCAATATAACTCTGGTTTCAAATAAAATGAAGAAGCAATCCATCTTATGACATGCAATGGAAACAACATTAAGGTAAAAAAGGGATAGAGTTTTTTATTGAATTTATATTTATTGAAATGTCATTTTTATGGACTAAATTGTGCCCCCCCAAATTAATTTGTTGAAGCTCAAAACTCCAATGTGACTGTTTTTGGAAATAGAACCTGTAAGTAATAATTAAGATAAAATTAGGTCACAAGAATGGAATTGTGATCTAATAAGATTGGCATTTTAATAATAAGAAGAGGGAACAAGGATCGCTCTCTCCGTGCCTCCATGCACAGAGAAAAGGCCATGTGAGAACACAGTGAGAAGGTGAGTGTTTACAAGTCAAGAAGGTAAGCTGCACCAGAAAGCAACCACGAGGACACCTGATCCTAGGCCTCCAGCCTCCAGAAATGTGGGAAAATCAGTTTCTGTTAAGTGACCTCATCTGTGGCATTTAGTTATGTCAACCCAAGCTGACTAGTATAGTGACTAATAAAATATTTTCTCTTACCTGATATTGACTAATCATTGTGATATACATCATAGTCATCTCAGGGTGTTCCTTACCAATAATTTAGTTTCACACCTGTTTCTCATTCATTCAAGAAAATTAAAAGAGTAAGTAATATTTATTGATTCCATCCTATGTTAAACATGTTAACTCATCCCATAATCCTAAAAGGTAAATACCATTGTTTTCCTGATTTTATAACTGAGGAAACTGAAGCACAGAAAAGATATTAACATGCATGCGGTTATGTAGCACATAAATAATGGAACTGAATTTTAAACCCTAGTGGTCTGACTACAGGAGACTTTTTTTGTTTTTTTTTTAACCCAGAATATTATATGACCTGTTAAAGAATAGTGGTAATTAGAAAATACTGAATATCAACTTTTTTCCAGTCTGGGGCTTTGACTAGGTTTATTTCTTGTTTCATAGATGAATTATGGTAAGGAGGGAAAGAAGTATGCAAACTTTCTACTCCACAACATTGATACAGCTGTGCCTATTACAGGCACTAAAATTGAATTATAATAACCAAATTCATAGCACTTCAATGGTGGGAGAGTCTTTCTAGAACTTCTGTAAAGCCTTTCATTAGCTCCTGAAAAGGGAGCTTTTGGATACACAGGATGACATGCCCAACAACACACATTTGAAATAGGTTTGACTTCTGGATGTACAGCCCAACAATCTTCAGGATGCTGTGCACTATTCAGAGTTCCTGCTGAATTCATCTTTGAGACCTCCTAGGAGGAAGACTAATTTTAATCACACTGAGAGAGAAATGCTATCTTGTTTGGGTGTGCTTGATAAGGGATCTGCCCTTAAGCTGAAGAAGGTGTTATGTGTGCAGTAGAAGGTCATTGGTCCCCCTTCCCACATGGCCTGGATCTTACTCTGGCTTATAGGATGTAGTTTGTGTCTAGTTAAGAGGTACCCAAGATATCTTATGATGAGTCCTGGTAAGATCAAATACAAACCCCTTGAAACATAAATACTTTTTTTGGAAATTACACACATCTCACATTATTTATTGTAGATTAATCAGTATCAGATTCCCTTATGGTAGGGAAATCTGGTTTTATACAATCATTAACTAAAAGCTCATTACTGTTCAGTGATTTTTAATAAATAGAGCATCTCCTTTGAGTGTCAAAACAAAACAGCATCTTCCATGTGTCAAAATAAAAGAAATAGATGGGGGTTATAAATTCCTACTATCACATTGGTTTTCAAACATAAACTCATTTATTAAATATCACTGCAAATCATTGAAGCTATGATAACAGACCTCAGTTTCCATAACAATATTTTTGCTTACAGCATTGAAGAGTCCTTCTGCACATTTTAATAAAATATTTGTAGGAGTTGTGACCATCTAAGCAGAAATTCCACATTCTACAACACTAACACACACTGTTTATTTTTAATAAAACTCTCAGTATGACAACAAGCAAGGCTAACGGGGTAGTTTCCTACTTACAGGCAATCAACACCATGGTGAACATGAAGTCTTTTTAAAAGATCTTTAGCATCGATGCAACAAGTAAGTAGAGGTTTCTTCCCCAACTCTGTTAGGTGTTCTGAGATCAAAAGCATATAAGAAAACAAATGTCAGATACACACATACACACACACACAAAGCATGAGATTTGCCACTTTAGTGAAACTTGAAATCACTCTCATTTCACGCTTCTGTTCTAAAATTCTGTTGCTCATTTTTGTTAAAAAAGGTCCCAAAACCTTGTGGGTCCTTATTTTACATATGGCTGAAATGTCTACTAGCTGCATGAGAGACAGTCAAAGTCCTCAGCAGAACAAAGAACATGTGGTTAATTATCATTTCTTTTAATTTGTGGCAGAGGACTTCTGTCTTTGGAAAACCAGTCTGAAAATAAAAATGGTGAATTGCTGATGTGGTTGTTACTGAAGAAACTAACCATTAACATATCTTAATTAAATGCACTGGTTCTCCTTTTTTTTCAATTTTCTTTATATTCAAACAGAAAACTTAAAATCATATTAACATGGTAAAACTAGTCAGACAAACATTTTCCCACCTAAATTTCCAGAAATATCTGCTGTGATTGGTCAGAGTGAATTGACTGCTCTTCCTGGCGTGTGGCCAATTGGGGTCACTCCAGAACTGGACTTTGCCAGACCATTCCGAAGAGTGTTGCTTTCTATGGAAATGTTATTAGCCAAATATGGGATGGCCCTACAGAATTCAACGGTTCATTGACATCAGGATGCAGATGGGCAAATAGACAGTGAGCCAACCATTCTGAGCATATGTTTAGGACCACATACCAAACAAAGCATTTAACCTCTGGGATAGAGTTAAGGATGGCTATGATGATAAAGAGTCAAATTGAAAGGTAAAGAGAGAATAAAGAGAACATCTCAATTACAAATTATGGTTCAGTTATATTCATATAGACACACCTAAATTTATTTTAGAAATATGTCATATCCAACAAAATTAAATTTTAGAGCAGTAATTTCATATATTTTGACCTATATATAAGGTATTTTTAGCAATTTTATTAGCTCATTGTGTTTGACCTTCATCCTCAAAATCTTTTTCAATCATTTACCTATTTTGCTTATTGAACACTTAACTCTGTATACATTCTCATTGTCATGAATTTTCCCTTTAGCTGGTGAAGCTATACATTAACTGAACACATTCATATCGTGTCAGTGGTGCTAGGTGCATTTAACAAAAGTATAAAGCAGGATAAAAGTGAATGGAGTAAAATCACAAAGCATGGGGTTCAATGTTATTTAGAACAGGGTGCTCAAAAAAGACCTCTTGGATAATTTTTGAGCAGAGATTTTAGTGAAAAAGAGATTTGATATTGGAAAGAACATAGTTTCTTCCACAGAAAACAGTATGTTCAGGAGCTGTCAACCACTCCCTATGTGATAGAAATGACATATTTTTAAGAGGAAATGAAGACAGAAGTCTAATTCATAAGCAGACATAATTAAAACTCCAATGAATCCTATAGACCATTCTCAATAAAGACATCATCAGAAAGAATTTTATTAGATTTGAGACAACATACAACTATCATAAAGAGGTAAAATGCTAACTTGAAGATAGGATTCAAATTCAGAATAATGAATAATTAAAAATGGGACCCAAAACAAAATTAATTTCAATAGGAACAAATTAATAAAGAATGCAAATAAGTAATTTCATGAAGTTTATTAAATCTTAATAACAGCTCTATGAGGTTGGAATTTACTACTTTACTCTCATTGAAGAAGCTATGAAAATGGAATTAGGAAAAAAAATCATACCAGGCAAAAAAATTATCCAGGTGCATTAGGTTAGAGATGGTGAAGGTTATTTGCTAGTCTTCCCATTGACAAGTGAATCTAACTGGCCTTAGCGACTTGTTTATCTAATGAAATACATCAGAAGAAATTTTCTGGGACTTACTAGGACTAGCCATAAATATTTTTGCATCTGTTTTCTTGGAAAACCCTTAGTGGGTGTCTTGAGCCAGAATGTAGAAGTGCCATTACCCTGAGATTGCCATGCAGTGGTGGCCACATGTATGTATGAAGGTCACCAGTCCCAGGTGAGCCCACTCTTCTAGCATCCTTTTCAGCAGTCATCTTGTACCTCCAGACAAGCCTATCCACCACCTATATATCTCTGAGTGGCTTCCATGAATACATATAGAACAGAGGAGGCCTCTGCCTGAGTCCTGCCCTATTCTTGACTCATAAAATTAAGAAGTATAATGAAATGGTTGTTATGTAAAGCTGCTATGTTTGTAAGGTGATTTGTTAAACAATAATAAATTGCTGCTTACTAGTTGATAAGTGGACTCAAACATAAAATTAAAAATAAAACATGTGTGAATGTGGTTTAAAAAGTTCATAAATCACTTCAGATGAATTAATCACAGGTCAAAAGCATAATCTTTGTAAAAATAAATCATGGAACTGTGATATCTATGAGAAATTAGGGCATTTATGTATATGTTGAAGCTGAAGTGCTATACCAAAGAAAGAAAACTTGGAGAGAGAGGAACTTGCTAGTTTATACAGCACTAATTGTGGAAAACATATTCCAATTTTAGGAAGTTACTCTAAAAAGTTTCTCAATACTGTGGTGAGTCATAAGTTGAACTTTCTGTAACTTGCTGTAAAATTCTTTAAACATAGTTCACTAGTAGTTCTGAAACACTTAGGTTGGTTTTCAAGGTCAACGAATACCAGGAATTGGTGTCTTCCTAAACATCTCTTGAGAGTTTCTTAAATGTGAATTTTATGGATCAGTCTGTCTGAACGCAAGTAAACTGGAAGACATAAAAAATAAGTAAACATCTTTCAATTCATAAAATCAAAGGACAGAACTCCAGAGAAGTACAGGTTTAAGTATATAGGATTATGATTATACTATATTTGAAACCAAATTATTTGACCAATAATATATTTAATAACAAATGGATGATTTTTAAAAAAATTTAAATAACTCATATTCACTGAAAGGTCAAAGAAGACTATTTGGGTATCAGGCTTTGAAAATTCTGGTCTAGTCATTTGCCTTTGCTTTTTAATTGGGTTGATATTACAGACAAAATGTTCCTAGAATACCATTTCCATAACATCAGAGGCTCAGACACACCTCAGTGGTAGTTCACAGGGTACGCACAGATATGTTTAACACATTTAAGAATTGTAAGGTAAGACCAAGCCTAGTAGGAAATGTAGTTCTCACTCCTAACAAATGAAGAAATTAAATGTACAGATAGGCTTAAAATGAAAAATTTATCCTTGATTCTGTAATTCTACCATTTTTTCCCTGTCCTAGACAAAACCCATAAAGCAGTTTCATAAAGGTCCTGGATGAGGGCCAGCCTCTGCTCTACTGTTGTCATTGAGATGATAAATGGCCCTTTCACAGTCCCTCAGACCAAATACCAGGGAAATTTTCAGGAGGCAAACTCTGTATGTAGTTGTAGCAGCACCTATTTCGTATCATCCCACTCAAGTTTGAATCATGCCCTTGGCAAGGCAAATCAAAGACCTACCAGGCAATGAGAATGTACTAGCATGGTATCTTGCAGTAAGATACATAGGTGGAGTGCTTTTCATAGTACCCTGCAGTAAGATAATTAGGTGGAGTACATTTCACAGGAAGACACCAGCTCCCACCCACCATCGGTAAGAAGGTGTTCAGAGTTGTTTCTGTGATGGCACCTGGAGATTTATAGGCTCCCAATTACCTTGCTTGTATTACTCTAGTGCCACTCAAGTGGTCCTTCTAGACTATGGATGTGAGATCCTCCTTTTCTTGACTCTTTACATATAGTGACAGCCTGTAAATAGCCTTGACTATACTTCCCATCTTCCTGTACCCCTGATCTCAGGCCCCTACCTACTCAATGGTTTCTGTCTCTACCTTTTTATTGTCCCAGGTTTTCATTTCTGTCCAACCCTTTGCCCCCCCCCCCCAGGCATTAAAACCTTTGGCTGTCCTGTTGAAAAAGTTAACTGGGAATTTATCAAAGATAGTATGAATACCTGCTTGATAAACTATTTAAACTATTTGGCGGCTCACTGCCAAAGAAATGCTGAATGCTATTTTTGCTTTTCACCTTTACTTGTAAAAACAACAATCCTTTTCTGATTTCTTTTTGTTACTGAAAACAGATATTAATGTAGGTCTTTTGTAAAATCAAAGTGCTGTGGTGAAAACTCTCAAGTAGTAGGGGGTAACTGTATTTAGGGTTCACTCAATTTTTGAAATAAATGAATAAATAAGTTTCTCATTATTATTTTACAAATTAGATGTTAAATTTAAGAATGACTATGAAAAAACTGATTTCTCCTTTAAATATGTGCTTTCAAAAGAACTTTGAGAATATGTTTATCCTCCTAAAAAATTCTAGATAAACTCATAAATGTTCTTAGAAATAAATGATAACCTCATTTTAATTTTCTCCACTGAGAGTATAGTTAATAAACACTATAATCAAGTGAATTTTTTTGAGAATTATGCTGAAATTACTTCTTACTTCCTGAAACTTAATCTAATTATGTTAAGAAAATTGATTATAACTTTAGTTACTATGAAACCATGCATTAGAAAATTTTATGTAACTGTTGCCTTCAAAATATATTTACTAAGTAGTACAAGCATAAAATATTCCCGATGTTTAACATATATTTAAATGTACATAGTAATTCAAAATATTAAACTTGCAAAAACACCAAGGGCACATAATATTTCAGTTTCACCAGAAAATTTTAATTTGAGCAATGCAAATTATTAATTGTATTATCTCATTGCACATTTGAGAGTAGGTGGTAGATTATTTAAATTTATGCATTTCAATGACATCAATTAAGGATTTTTAACAAAATTTGAAAACTGGATTCACAATACTTTATTTATACTTTATTTAAGAAATAGGTACACAGTACTTTATATATATATGTGTGTGTATGTATATGTATGTATATATATGTATAATTGAAGAAAATAGTCCCTTTAAAAAAATTGAACATATTGCAGAAAATTCTTTGAATTTCCCTGGCCTTTACCCCAGCCCACCTACAGACATTGCAACGAAGTCAACTTGGCACACAAACTCCATTAGGAGGGAAAATATTCTTCCTGACATTTATGGGTTTATTTTTTAAGGAGAAATTATAAAACTTTCCAAATATGTAGAAATCCATTAAAAGCAATGGTGTGCTAGAAGCAGGGCTCACTTTTATAGTATTGCATGTCATTGCTTCACTGGTCTCACCACGTAAACCTGATTTCCAATTAGACTGAGTACCACAAAAATCAGGGAATGCATAAACATCCTAAACACATACTGAACATGCCACTTCGAATTTGTCACCAGTCTATTATAATATATCCATCAAATAGTCCAAGGAAGTAAGGCACACCACACTGCAGGGACATTTAATGGTATTCCACTCAAACATCAAGTGCTTTAAAAACATCGCACACCCCTAATGCGATAGATAAACATTTTATCTTTCTACTTTTAGTGGCATATAATTTTCAACCTTTGATCTAATATAATTTAAGGTGTGTCGAGATGGATTTTTGGCAGAGCAGGCTAGTGAAAAGAAAGGTTTAGCACTTTGGTTCCTGGAGATGCACATCCCAGACACAGGCTTTGGCAAGAGCTGGGATTGTACCGCCAGTTTGACTACAGGAAATAAAAGAGGTGCTATATGAGGGAAAGAACTTGGGTTAAAATGGAATTGCTGCTGTAAAAGATGTTCAACTCACATTGCCATATGGGTTTTTTTGGAACCATTCCCATGCATATTAGCTATATTCCTGGCACTTGGAACAGCATTTGGATCTGCGACATGCTTTTGCTGCTTTGTAGCTCTCTGAAGGTAATGTCATATTGCCACAACTTCACAGTAAAAATCATTGAGAATTTCAATAATAAGTCCAGGATAAAAAGCTCAAATAATTCATCTTGTACCCTGGAGTCTGTAACTACAAATGCATCATCAAGTGCTGTTAAACATTACTCTATAATTTGACATAGAAGTAGTCCACTAATTTACAAGGGAAGTAAGAAAAATATTTTTTTTATTTGGGGACTTATATAAAATAAACATAATATATGTTAAATTTCAGTTAATTTAAAAATACTGCTATATTAAAAAATGTTTCTGTGCAACTCTATACAAATAATTCTCAAACGAATTCATTATCATACTGCACACTGAGAACCTTCAAAGGCAGCATGCATCATCCGTTCGCTCATGTATTCATTATTTTATTTCTTCGGTCATTTAACAAATATTTACTGAACATAGGCTACGTACCACACAATGCATTCATTCTGGAGGCTCCATTTCAAGTTTAGTAAACCAACTCTACCCAATTATTTTCTGGTGGGGTCTGTTATTGCCATCTTTCACAGAGCCCTAAATGTATAGAACTAAAAAAAATAAGACATGGAGGTTTTAAGCAATATAACTAAGAGGATGGATTTTGTAGAGAAACTTTGATTTAAATTTTCACTCTTTTGGTCAATATTCAGATAGTGTGAAGAAAGTAATTAAACTCTTAGTGTTTTAATATAATTATCTATAAAATAGGGACACTTTATAGCAGTACTTTCAAATGTGTACAGTTTATAACTATGGAAGTATTTTCATTTTTAAATATGTTTTCAACTAAAAAATAGTATCGCACCAAATTTTACAAAATATATTTATTTTGTGAATACTAATACATGCGAGGTGAGATTTAAAAGGTGCGAAGGGATAGCAAATAATATCAACTCTCTCTGCCTTGGCAGCTATTCCCAAGCACCTGGTTTCCTTCCATATGGACAACTACTTTCTTGAGTATCTCTCAAGATAATCACAAAATTTTACACATATGTCTGTGTGTTCATGTATACACAGACTTTTTTTCTACTCAAATGACAATGTATGCACTGAAATTATATCTGGAAGATAACTCCATATGGTTACATAAGACCTGCCTTATTCTTTTTAAGGGATGCCTAACATATCATTGAACAGATGTCTAATAATTATTATTCAATCACCTATATTTATATGAAGTTATTTCTATTGTTTTACTAATATGAATAAGGCTGTAGTAATTATCCTTGCTCTTATCTAATTTCATACATGGGTAAGCATATTTGTAGACAACATATTAATGGTGGAATCAGCAGGTAAAATATATAGACACACACACATCTACACATTATAAGTTTTGATGTATATTGTCAATAGTCCTCCAGATAGATTATGAATATTTACAGTCATGTGTAAGAGTCTGTTTTCCCATAAACCTGGGACAGGATATATAATTCAAAGCTCTAATTTTTGCCATTCTAATGTATGATTTACTGTTGCCTCAATATTCACACTTCTCTGGATATGAGAAAGCTTGAAAACCATTTTATATATTTTAAAAATTTTTCTGGAAACTTTTTGGTCATATCCTCTGCTCATGATTCTAGTGAATTATTTTTCTTTTACTAGATTTTTAGAATCTCTTTAATATATTAAAATATTATGGAAATCAGGCATTTGTTGATTGCATATCTCAGTTTTTCCCAGTTTACCACTCTGTTTTAAGACTTTATGTTTTTTCACTACAGACATTTGCAATTTCATATAGTCAAATATCATTTTTCATGGTTTTTGTGTTTTATATTATACCCTAAATGTCTTTCTTACTACATGCATGACCATTAAAAACAAAGCTAAAATAAACAAAAAGAGCAACTCCCATGTATTCCTCTAGCATTTTTGTTTATGTTGATATTTTGATGTTTGAGAAATATATTATACATAAGTATGAAGTAGAATTCAACATTCATTTTATTTTTCAGAGGCTATATAGTATTTATTTTACCATTTATTGAATAATAATTTTCCTACAGTATAAAATGTCACATTTATCTTTTAGCAAATAATGTATTTAAGTACATCTGAATTTTATATGTAGATCTCTTAATTTTTCATATACTTATGCATTTGAACCTCATTGTTTTACTTATTACAGCTTTATAAAATTATATATATAATGGTTGGTGTAGGCATTCCTAGAAGCCATAGGAAATGATTTTTTTCCCACAGATTTTTAATGACTAATTCAATTGTTTGAATTGACACCACTATTCTGTTTGCAACACGATTTGAGTAAAATACATTTAGGAATTCATCAGTGCAATCTAGAATTTCAAGTTTATTGACAGGTGGATTTTATAAAATTCTCTACTTTCTTTTTAGAGCACACAACATTTAGGTCCTGATTCTTTACAGATATCTATGTTTCTCACTCTTCTCTCTTCCTTTTAAATTGCCTTTCTTTGCCTAATTCTCTCGGTCTTTTCAAAGACGTAATTTTTGGTTTTATTGCTTCTTTCACTTTTGTTTTCAATTTTTATTAAATTTTGTTTTTCTAGCTATTCTTTCATCTTTCCCAGACAATTTATTTTGCTTTCATTTTATAATTTCTTAAAATGGATGTTATGATGCACTTGTTATATGCCAAATCAATTCGCCCGAACACTAGTTCCCAAGATTGCTGTTCTCTGTAATTTCCATTCAGGGAGACTCTCTTTGGAAGATTTGGGGATGAAGAAAAGTAGCTGCCATTTTGTAGCATGCATGCACTTTCTAGTTATGTTGTCAAATGCTTACCTGGGGGCTGCTGGGACGGGATTTGCAGAGAAGACCAAAGTCCTATCAATTTCTTTTGAGTGGATCAGATGGAATATTATATCATTATATTTAATCAAATAGATACAGTAAGAAGAAAGACCAGTCCTCCTTGAAAATTAGACTCTGACTAGTAACTGGGCCTGCAATTATTCTCTCCTCTCCTTTCGTTTAGTTTCTTCATTCCCCATCTGTGGACTTCAAGCTTCAGCTTGTGCTCCTGGAAATCCAGGCGGCTTGTCACATTTCCTTTTTTTACCAAACCATCTTCACTGATTGAATAATATTTTTCTACTCAAAAGTATTTTTACTTTTTGTTTGGGATTTTCTGCTCTGCTTCCATTTTTTACTTTGAAATTTTAAGTCATATACTTAATTTATCTGAGTCTGAAGTGAATTGATATTTTTGTACTCCTCCTGATTCATTAAAGCCTGTCCCTCTTAACCTCTTTCCCTCACTTGAACAATATGTTTTGGTGGAGAATATTTTAATTGCATTTTTATTTTCTTCATTTTTACTTGCTCCATTAGCATGCATTTAGATTTATCTACATAATTATCCCAAGATTCTTTCTGATCTTTTTCCATCTTAGATCTTAAGTCAAGGCTAACTTTCCTTCTGCTTGAAGTTCATAATATAGAATTACTTTTAATGAGGTCCTGATGGTAACAAATTCTCTCATTGTTCTATGTTGAGTAGTGCTTAGTTTTTGTCCTAATGCTTAAAAGAAATTTTCACTTAGTATAGAATTCTAAGCTTCACAGTAATTTTATCAGTTTATGATGATGTCTTTACATTTTCAACTACCATCACTGTTCTTGAAGAATCAGTTACTGATTTAAATGTTTCTCCTTTCAGATTAACTTCTTTAAATCTCCTTATTTTTTTCTGATTTCATTCAAATTTTTTACTTGATTTTGGTATTCTATAGTTTCACCCTCATGTGTCTATATCTAAATTTCTTTGCATTTATACTACTTAGAATTTGCTGCAAATCTTAACTTTGAATATTGGTGTCTCCATCAGTTTTGGAAAATTCTCAACCACTATTTTTTTCAAATATTACCTCTACCATGTTTTTCCTTCATGGACCCTGATTCAACATCCATTATAACCCCTCACTCTGTCTCCCATAGCTGTGAGTTTCTCTGCTGTAATGGATGCAATTTTATTTGACCTATTCTAACTCACTAATTATATCTTCATCTAGTTTAATGTACTATTGATTTCATCTGTTGGCCTTTTTGTTTCAATTATTTATATTTCACTGATAGAAGTTCCCTTTGATTTCTTTTAGATTTTTAATTACTGATATAGTTCCCTATTTCCTTGCATGCACTTACTTTTTTTCTCTTCAAATACAGTAAATTTTGTTATTTTCTAGTCTGTATCTGATATTCTAGTATTCAGAGACTTTGTGGCTTGTTCTTGCTGGTTTCCATTCACAGAGAATTCCCCATCTGTACTTGGTCAACATGTACTGTGTGCTATGAATCATGTTTGAAACTTATTGAAAGAAGCTTACAATGAAAATGCTTTACTCCAGAGACTGAGTTTGTTTCAGTCATATTCAGTTTGGGGGAACTGCCAACTCAAGACTAACTCAAACAAATTCATAGTTTAAAGGTTCTCGGACTACCCAAGGCAATGTGCAGATGGGTTGCAATGCCCTGGTTTAGTTCTGATTTAAACTTACTTGTGGGAGGGGCTGAAAGTTTTCTGCTCAATTTGTGTAAGGTCTTCTATTAGAGTCTCCAACATTTGAGGGCTTTGGGTTTTAATTTTTGTCCCTCTGGTCTGGTAAGTCGCTCAGTGCAAAAGTTCAAATTTTACTGAGAGGGAACTACTATTGTGAAAATACCAGTTCCTATGTTCGGCTTCCCTTCAGTCTTGGCCTAGTAATTTCTTCAAATATTTCTACCTTAAATGCTTCCCATTTTTTTCTGTTATAACACAAAAACTTCTGAGCATATAAATACATAGAAACAAATCTGCAAGTTATGTGTGTGTGTGTGTCGGGGTGGGGGGTGATTTGCACTAATAATGTCTGAACTCCAACCAAGCCAGTCCAAAATACCCAGTTATACATGTTAAAGACAGAAAGCTTGGGAAAAGAAATGGTTAATTTTATAAGACAATGAAAATAAACATGAATTATTTTCTTTCAATTATTTTCTTGGTCTGTGTTATAAATTTGGATAATTTAATTTGGATTTGGATACCTTTGATTTTTATACATTTTCTATTTATCACTTTCATACATCTAAAATATTATTATAATTAGCAGATAAAGGAATAATATATCAGTTTTACATATTCCCTTTACTCTCCTGTAAGTGAATGAAACAGACACATAAGCTAAGAATGCCCACAATTATATTCATTATATTATAAACACCATGGATCAGAGATTATGTTCATTTTCTTCAGTACTTCATCCTATACTGTGTTTCCTGGGACAAAGTTGGTACTTTAATTAGGTATTTTTTGACTAAAACTCAGAGAGAGAGAGAGAAAGAGAGAGGGGGGCAAGCTTGAAACAGGCCAATAGATATTTATGCAATAAGAGAAAACTGGATAGTAGTAGCAGGGTAGGGAAACTTTATGTGGATTTTATTTCCAGGTGATGTCACAAAATCTTGACTGTCCACCGATTCCATAATTGTATTTAAGATACAGTTGTATTACAGATGTATTTAAGAATAGATAGAATTCATATAGTACCATATATAAAAATAATCTCCTGAAACTCTGGCTATAATAAAAATAAAAATGATAATCATCTCATTTTGCAATTTCTTGCATTCCCTCTATTGGGCCCTATAAATGTATAATACTCTATGTTATCCTCTACTCTTGACTAGAACATGATAATGTAGGATTTATTATTTCATTTTTATGGATGAGAAAACTGAGGATCATAAATAAGTTGTCATACAGTATCCAGCTTCAGGCCAAAATTTTAACTCAAATCTGTCTATATTTCACTCATAATTTGAAAATTAAAAAAATGAACATTAGTATTTTTGATTAGGAAAATATCACATTACCAAATGTACACATATTTCAGATTCTCCTAGGTTACTCTAGGTGGTTCAAGTAAGCTCTTGTAAGATGTAATCTGGGTGGACAATGTGCTTTATTTGATAATTTATCAATTTGTTTATATGTAAACTCTTTTGTTAATTTACTGATTTTTAAAAAAAAATTTGGGGACTTCTGGTCAAGGTGGAGGTGTAGGTAGACACAATTTGCCTCTTTGCACAACCACAAGAAGAATCACAACTAACCTGAAAACATAAAACACACAGAACTGCCAGAAAATTGAACTATATAGAAGTCTGACAACCAAGGATTTAAAGAAGACATGTTTATCCGGATGGGTAGGAGGGACAGAGTCATGGAGCAGGACAGAGAGTATGCTGTGTGGTGCAGAGAGGCAACGGTGGTGGTGGTGGAACAGGCAGTCTCATGTTCATGTGTTGTAGATAAAAATAGGGAGGGATATCTTGGGAGTGAGCAATGCCAGCCCCAGGCCAGACCATGCATCCCAAGATTTCAGCACCAGGAAGATAGAGCCTAATAACTTCTGGCTGTAAAAACCAGTGGGGACTGGGGTGGCAGAAGAAACTCCTGGTTACTCAGGAGGGTCCATTTAAAGGGCCCACACAGACCTAGAATTTGTGCAAACCTATCTACTCTGGGAATCACCAGCAGGCAATAGCTAGAAGGGTGCCAGTCATGGGAGTGGTGAAGTGATTGGAAATTGTACTAGTGCATGGCAGGTTCCCAGAAGACAGGCAGTGGCATTGTCCCCTCTTAGATACCTTCCTCACACACATGCAATACCACAAAGCTCCAAAGAAGGTTGTCCTAACCTAGCAAATATCTAGGCTCTGCCCCGTACAACTTAACAGGTGTTCTAAGACAGTGACTCAAAGCAGCTCTACTTAATACACAAAAACAAACCCAAGGAGGCTGCCAAATTGAGGGCACAAGGAAATATGGCCCAAATGAAAGAAAAGAACAAAGCCCCAGGGGGGGAAAAAACCTAAACAAAATGGAGATAGTCAACCCTTCAGATGCAGAGTTCAAAACATGGGTGTTCAGTATGCTCAGAGAACTCATGGAGTATGACAAAAACATAAGGAAATAAATGAAAGTTATGCTAAGTGAAATAAAGAAAAATCCACAGGGAACCAACAGTGAAGGGAAGGAAGATGGGACTCAAATCAATAATTTGGAACATAAGGAAGAAATAAACATTCAACCAGAACAGAATGAAACAAGGATTCAGAAAAATGAAGAGAGTATAAAATAGCTCTGAGACATCTCCAAAAAGACCAACATCCAACTCATGGGAATTCCAGAAGGAGAAGAGTAAGAGTAAGAAACTGAAACCTTATTTTTTAAAAAAGTGATAGAAAATATTGCCAATTTGGCAAAGTAAATAGACATACAAGCCCAGGAAGCACAGAGAGTCCCAAACAAGTTGGACCCAAAGAGGACCACACCAAGACACACCATAGTTAAAATGCCAAAAGTTAAAGATAAAGAAAGCTCTTAGAAGAAGCAAGAAAAAAGCAGAGTTGACTACAAAGGAGTTCCCATAAGACAATCAGCTGATTTCTCAAAAGAAGCTTTGCAGGCAAGAAGAAACTAGCAAGAAGTATGCAAAGTGATGAAAAGCAAGGACCTACAACCAAGATTACTCTATCCAGCAAAGTTATTATTTAGAATGGAAGGACAAAGTGCTTCCCAGATAAGGTAAACCTGAATGACTTCATCATCAGCAAGTCATTATTACATGAAATGTTAAAGGGACTTATTTAAGAAAAAGAAGATAAAAAATGAGTATTAAAATAACAACAAACACAACTATCAACAACTGAATCTAAAAAACAAAAACAAAAACAACCTAAGGAAACAACTAGAACAGGAACAGAATCATAGATATACAGATCATCTGGAGGGTTATCAACAAGGTTGGGGAAGGGGGAGAATGGGAGAAAAGGTACAGGGATTAAGAAACATAATTGGCAAGTACAAAACAGACAGGGGGATGTTAATAACAATATAGGAAACAGAGAAGCTGAAGTACTTATAGATATGACCCATGGACATGAAGTAAGAGGGATATTGTTGGGGGGAATGGGGGTACTGGGTAGAGGGAGGAGAAAGATGGAAAACTGGGACAACTGTAATAGCATAATCAATAAAATATACTTTAAAAAAAAAACATCAATCTTCTCTAGCCTTGAAATGTTTACTATCAAATGTCATTCTCCAGTTTTCATGCCTAAGAATGCCTTAATGCAGCATCATGAACTATTTATCTTAGATCATCTTGTTGAAG
This sequence comes from Mormoops blainvillei, assembly GCA_004026545.1. Lineage (NCBI taxonomy): Eukaryota > Metazoa > Chordata > Mammalia > Chiroptera > Mormoopidae > Mormoops > Mormoops blainvillei. The sequence goes on from PVJD01002276.1 coordinate 55,876, forward strand.
ATATTTACATTTTTTCACTATTTTTGGCAAAATATTTAGGTGTGGATAGTCAGAAATTTATCTGGGAATTATGTTGTTTTTCCACCAAAGGTAAGTTTAACTCTGTTTCACTTAGAGGTCCTCAGTGGCTATGAAAATAGCCCTGTGTGTCTGTCTAACTCATGGGCATTGCCGACTGTGCTATTTAACATAGCTGTCAGAACTTTAACTCCTGGACTGTTTTGCTTCCCTATGTTTAAATTGGCAACTTTAATGTTGCTTTACTACACTTTTGCATCTAATTGCCTAGAATTTTATATTAAGCAAAAACGTAATTTCTTTGGAAATATGCATTCAAAAATATATAGAGGATGATATCATGTAGAAAGAATTTGTAAAGGGCAAAAAGAAACTTCAGCAGTTAATGTTTAGCTTTTTGATTTTTATTTTCCACTAAAATGATTTTCCCCTTATGACTAATTATGATTCCAGTTTAAAAATATATTGCTAACGGAATTCTGCATATTTTAGTCTAATCTTTTTAAAGAATCAAATGACTGTGTTCAAAAATATTTTGGTGAAAATGTTTAAATTAAAATGTAACAAAATTAGAAAATATAAAAATTGGTTATTAGGACATTTTAAACTATGAGTTTTATGCTAATTAATTAAAAGACAATAAATGGTTTAAATGGTTTCTCATAGCTTCCAATTATACATTAGATTCATTTGAAGTCTCATGACTCTTTTATTAGGGAACCACTTAATTCACTATGTAGATCTTCAAGTATCCAAAGAGACCGATGCAGCTACCGAAGTGACTTACTCAAAGTTGGGAGAATGTAGACACAAGATGCATCTGCCTCATTAAATAAAATTGATTCCACATAGATATGTTATTGTTTAAATATTTTTACACCAATGAGTAATAGAGCATGTATCCACTGAAAATATTATGCTACCATACTAAATATAAAATATACTAGGAAATTTGTAAATTTAAAGCAGTACCAAATATTTAGATTTTTCCAAACTATGTAAGAAAAGTTATTTTTCTTATTAAATATTATTGAAGAAAGTTTTCTTTTGTTTTTATTGTGTGTTTGTGTGATCGTGTGTGACAAAACTTAAAACACCATGAGAATTATTCTATATCATTTCAATTAAATCATTGAAATTTGACATTCTGATTTTTTGAAGGTGTTTGATGCAGATGCCAATTCTAAGTGTTTATTTAGTCCATTACGTACCATAATACAGGCTTGAATTTAACTTGCAAAATGCTATAATCATTGCTATTGCATTCAATGTATGACTAAATGCTATACAAAAAATTATCAAAATTTTGACTCCAAGTAAGTAAATCTGTTGCTTTGTATCCTGTTTGATAAATAAACCAGGTGTGTATGTTTATTTTTTTCATTAATTTAGTGGGGATCTTGATGGTCGTCTTGCTTAGGTTGCACTCACTATATAAATCTTCCCATTGCTATCAAAAACCACTGACAGCTGAGTCATCACAAATTTCCAGTAATGAGAAACTAATTTTTTATTTTTTAAATTATTATGGTTCATTAGTCTACAGATCCATTTTTATAAAGTCCTTTATATTATTCCACAAAAATAAAAATCATTATTATTTATTTTAAAATATATTATGCCAGCCCTGTCCAGATTGGCTCAGTTGGTTGGAGCATGATGGGTTTGATTACTAATCAGGGCACATATCTGGGCTGTGGGTTCTTTCACTGGCCCAGGTGTATGTGAGAAGACAACCAGTTGATGTTTCTTCTCTCTTCTCTCTCTCTCTCTCTCCCCCTCTCCCTCTCTTGCCCCCGCCCTTCTCTCTCTTCCTCTATTTCTAAAAGCAATGAAAAAGTGTCCTCCAGTGAGTATAAAAAAAATAGAAGGAAAAATAAACTATATTATGCCAATACATTTTCAAAAAGCGATCTCTAGCTCAGTGATTTCTATTGATGTGAGGAAACTTCTAAGTAATCCTCATTCAAATACATACAGAATGAGAAAATAAGATAAAGTACATTATTCCCTATGAATACATAAAATCTGCCTTCCAAAATAAAAATATATATTCTTACTTCTATCAAAAGTCAATAACTTTGAGGGAAGGATAATTGGTTTTGTTATCAAGCATTTAAGTATTTGTGAAGTTCAGGAAACTATCTGATGTGGAAACAAATCTAGACTTTAACATCGATACCTTTTTTTTCTTTTAATGAATAGAGAGAAAAAGCAGTCCTCCCCCACAACATGGAGATCATATTGGGAATATGAGCACATGGTTCTTGCATGCTCAATACAGTTCAGTAGTTTACTGTAGCCCGGTCACAACCAGGCATGGGGTAATAAACACCCACAGGAGAGTCTCTACAAAGACCCTTCCAAAAACTTGAAGGAACTGTTTAGAGAACACCCTCCATGACTTTTGGTAGGTAACAGGGGAGAGAACAATGGATAAATCATATTTCCTATGTTTCCATTAAAGATTTAAATACTTGGTTGCTTCCAGTGCAGGTTTTTCAATCTGAACTGCTAGCAACCTGCCCTGTATGACGGGTGGGGAAGTCGGGGGAGAAGGGCTATGGTGTCTCAGCATCTGGAAGAAGGCTGATGAAGTGGGATCTGGCACTGGTTACCCTCTTCCAAAATATTAAATTAAAAAGTTCTATTTTTATGCTTTTGTTTATATGTTAGGTTTCCAAGAAAAATTTGATTTGAAAGAATTATGCTGCTCCCTTAAACATACAGAATGGCTCTTGCATTTTCCTGTGAAGAGCTTTAGTATTTCTAGATAACAGTATTTCCTTCATTATCATTTAAAATCAAGGAAGTTGACTCAGAAATGGTATCTAATTTCTGTTTCCTTTTGGCTTAACTGTACAAATACGTCCTGGTGAATGAATCACATTGACCAATTTATATTTGGTATACTAATAATTAACTTTTATTTTTATCACACTTTTGATATAATGCTATAGTAAGTCTCTCCTTTCCTGCAAAAGTATCTTGCAGATTTCTTCCTCTCCACAAACCTAAAAATGGTTAAGACATTATAGAAAAAGTAGAAATTGAGAATTCTTTTTTATAAACAAAACATCCAACAGCTTAGAATTTAAAATTAAGGAAACTGGAAAAGCAAACAAACAAATATCAGAAGTACCAGTTACAAAAAATTCACTATTTGGGGGCCATGACAAAGGCCATAAAAATAACTTTGTTTGAATTATTTGACTTCAGATTAAATGTGAGGTGAATATTCATGGCAATGGAAAATTGTTTTATCTGAACCCATACTTTTATCCCTAGCCATTACCTTCTATTGTTCAAAGATGATGTTGTGTAGGATAGATTGACTGTGGAGACATAGTGCAGACCCAGCATAAGAATTTATTTGCTGTAACCCGGCATTCTTGTAATGTTTCTGTGGGTGCCTTTCAGAATAAAGTGGAAACAAAAACAGCAAAGTGACTCATTCCATGATAAATGAAAGTCCAAAAAACATGAGTCCGTAATACCAGCCAGAATTACTGATTCAGGCTTGTCAAAAATAACATGAAAGAAATAGAAAAGGGTTTCTTATAATGCCAACTTAATCAAAAGCTTTGAACATGATAATAAAAACATTTTATGGAGGGAAAAAATGAAAATAATCAGCTATTTTCCTGAGAGGAATGAGATAAAATTTGAAAGAAATGTGGATTCTGTAACTAAATGGTATAAATATTCAGTCCTATTTGCTTTACACCTCAAAATCAGTTTACTTGGCATTTGTGAAATAAATAGAATCATTATTTTTAAGGGAGTATCAATGGCTCAGCTAGAATTATAGTGTTTTGTTTTGTTTTGTTTTGGTGGGGTAAGGAGAATCTTGGACTGCTTATCTCTCAAGTTATCTGAATGTATTGATAGATTTGAAAGAAATTTTTTTTTTAATGTTGGATTTTTGTTGGGAGAGGGAAGAATTGTTTGAAAACAGAGAAAGGAGTTTGATGTACCTGGGGCGGCATGGCAGCAAAAGAGGTGACTGGTGAAGGGATCACTGTCCTTTTTTTTTTTTTTTTTTTTAAAGAGGGATCATTTTGAGCATGAATAGAAAGAAAGGCCAAATTAAGAGTTGAAGTTGTTATTTTCATGATAGATTTGTATGAGTCTCTGAAAAATTCTGCTCTAGGGCACAGGTGATGAAATAGGGCACAGAGTATAGGAGAGAGGTGTTTTCCCCTCATGTGTATGAGATCAGGTATCATTTGTCAGATAAGCATGGTGCTTTAAGACACTGAGAACCAACGGCAATCTGGGCCTAACCAATGCTATTCACACAGAAATATCAAAGGAGTAACAGTAAGACCGAAAGTAAGAGGAGCCAATAGGAAATACTATCCAAGCAACTGCAAAGGACAAATGAAGAATCTGCGGGGCATGAGGCTCTCCAAACCTCAGGTCCTTTAGGTAGAATTCTGTGTTTTAATATATGTACGTCCCTTTCAATGTAAACCTTTTCTGAGGGTTTATCTTGTGTCAATTTGTTTAGAGCACAGAACCCAGAAAGTTGATCAAACACACCAGGCCAGACATTGCTATGAAGTTATTTTTAAGATAACATTTAAATCAGTATATGCTGAGTAAATCAGATTACCCCCCTAAACATAGATGGCTCTTACCAGTCTGTTGAAGTCCATAAGAGAAAAAGCTTGACATCTCTAGAGAACGAGGGACTTCTGCCTCCAGGCAGCCTTCAGACTCAAGGGGCCTCATCAGCTTTTCCCTGGGTTTGCAGCTTGCCAACCTGTTCTAGAGATTTCAGATTTACCAGCCCCAAGTATATTACTAGTTCTTGTTCTGTGGAGAACCCTAACAGCCCTACTATGTGTTAGGTTTTTTATACGCATGATTTCTAGCTTTTAGCAGGCTGTCAAAATATTTGAGAAAATTGATGCTCAGAGAAATTAAGCAATTTAACTAAATCATAGAGCTAATAAATTGTGGATTGGAAATTAAGGCCATGTGTTTCTCATTTCAGAATCTGCACTTTCTCCATCTGCTGCATGTAATAAGTATTTTACTAAACAAATGTTTACATCTCTATAAAAGTCCCCAAAGTCTGTATCTTTATTATTACAAATGCTATAAATATCCTTTACTACATTAGGTTATGTAAATTATCATAAGTCATTCAAGAAATTCATCAAGAGATGCCAAAAGATCAAACAAAAGCAAATTAACAAGATAATCAAATAAGGAGACTTTTCCCCCCTATATTTATAAAACTATTTCAAGGAAATTCTTCCATATGAGTCAAATGAAAAGAAGATACTAGACTGAAGAATGGGAAAAACTACCTTTAGATTTTGTTAGTTAAAATTATAGTTTGAACTTCTATGTAAAGAAGCTTTTTCCATGGAAATGATCAATCCTCAAGGGAAAAAAAATAGACTTTTAGGTATATTATGTACTATCTTCAATCATCTAGATTTCCAAGGGAGTTTCTGATGTTAAATTTTCATTTAAATTCTATAAATTAAGAATGTATTATAATAATATATTAATATAATATATTATAATACATTCTTAATACAAGTGACATGATTACCTGCAACCATGAGAGTTGTGTATTATTGACCTTCAACCTTTATGATTCTTTGCAGAAGTCATATGAGTTCATGTAATTCCTCTTTTATAAGTGAAGGTAAAAATATACATTTTATCAAATTTACAGCTAACATCAAGCCTTCATGATAGAAGGTAGATTTTACATAATTTTATTTGTAACTAAACTTATTTTGAAAGGAAAAAAATAAAAATTATATTTTTATAAATCAAAAAGGGTTTTATGATTGCATATTAATATTTATTTTATGTTACCAAAATTTATTTTCATAGAAATTATAGAAAATATCCTCCTTTAGTATATACCTCTTTAAAATTTTCAAGATGTTTAAAATATTTAAATATTTTAAGTATATAATTTTAAAAGATTTTTAAAATTTTTAAAGAGAAAGAAATGTTTTACAGAAGAATAAATATGAAGGGTATGACAAAATTAGAAATATCACCATTTGCAATCCACAATAATAACTTGCTTCAGCAAGAACCAACCATTAGATACTGAAAACCATTGGGTGAAAGTTTTGGGGGATAAAGGACATTCACGTTGACAACGTGTAACAACATTTTACTTATTTTTGCCAAAATAATAATAATAATAATAATGATAATGATAATAATAATATGATGATGTGATTTTACAATGGATCTAACCAAGCAGTCACCACTATAACCAAGTCATCAAACTTGGTTACCAGTCAAATTTAGCAAATCCCACCAATAGGGGGTAACATGAAATTATGTGTCTCCTGTTACATGCTCTGAGTACACAATATCACCTATTTAGTGTTCTTGCTAAAAATGTTTTATTGGCTATAAGCATAAGGACACAATAAGCTAAACCCAGAATACAGGGAATTCTAAAAATAACTGTTACCAACTCCCAGAAAGTCAGTGTTGTAAACACCAAACTAAACCAAGCCACTACACAAACAAATAAAGAGTCCTTATTTGAAAGAGATGAGAGAGAGAAATGAAATGAAAAGTGCAACATGTAAATTTGATTTTCGTCGTGGATCTAAAAAAATAAAACTCTATGAGGAAATTTATATATTAGATGATATTATTAAATTATTACTGATTTTAACATGTGATTAGAACACTTTAGTTATATAAGTGCATGTTATTATCCTTAGTAGATAAACATAAAAGTATTTAGAAGTGTCATGGTTTCTACAGTAAGTATTTAAGGGATTTAGAAAAATATGCAGCTCTTTTTGAGTGTATGTTGTCATACAGAGATAAAGAACATAAAAACAATAAAAATAAAAAGGTAATGTATTCAAACTGAGAGAAATGGAAGAAAAACTTTTTACTGAGAAAACTTCAATTTGCTTAGTGATTTCACACATATTTTTAGGAAAAAAAAAGTGGCTGTGTGCTCTCAAAGTATTTCTCTGAAAGTCATCTGCATGTGTGGTGAGGTAGCCAGCATGCATTTTTTGCTTTTTTTTTGTTTCATTTTGTTTTGTTTTTGTTTGTTTGTTTGTTTGTTTGTGAAGTTTGGTATGAGTTCTCATGGAGCACTCAGAGAACAAAGTCTTTCTGTCCACCCTACCCTCCCAGTCTCACCAATTGAACCACTAGTGAGAGGGCAGGAGTTATCACACAGACAGGAGCCTGAAGCTCTTGGGGAGAGTGGAGCTCAGCCACTAGCTTCAATTTGTACCAAGGCAAAAATGCTTTTTCCCTATTATCACTACTATCCTTGGTTGTATGTTGAATGAGAATTGTGGTCATAAAGGGCATCAAACAAGTTATAAGATAGAGCCCTATGACTATTACCTCAAAGGGAGAAAGCGAACTGACTCAGGTTGTACATCTACTGAGAAAGTTTATTATTTTAAGTAAGCAAATATACTGAACAAAACTGCATGGTAACATATTGCTAGAAGCAGCAAAGAATACTTTTAGAATTGGGGATCTCTCCAATTCAGTGCCATCTATCAACATATTCCTCAAAATCAAAAATATATTCAGGCTCATAAAAGCTTGAATCAACATACTTGGAAGAGATGTTATTACTCAGAAATATACCAGCATTTCTATTGATAGAATAATTTACATTGTTATCAATTTAATGGGAAAATTTACAACTTTAATGGTCATTTTGGGTCAGATCCAAACACTGAAACCTCTTTTTTTTTTTTTTGCTTTGTTTTGTTTTAACTGTTTATGTTGTCTGTTGTTTAAGTTGATTTAAAAGGTTGTTTACAACTAGTTGTCTACTACTGAAAACTCATTATAAATGTAAATATTCATCAGCTTAAGTCTGATAAAATATTTAGGGAGACCAGTTATTAAAAATCAAAGAAAAAGGATTCTCAAAAAAAAAGTTACACCCTCTGAAATGACCATTTATCTGTATATTCCTCAGAATCTCATATCTCATATACGCTCATATCTCACAGATATATGGGGATCAGTAACACCAAAGCACTCAAACCAGTGTGGTCTCAGCACTGCCACCTCAAACACCAAGCCAAGAGACTATTTCCTAATGTAATGCAGTACATAAAGCTTTTAAAATATCATATATTTCAGGTTTACAAAAATAAAAGAGATATAAATTATAATACCTGGTAAACTGCCCAGGTCTTTCAAGTGACTTCAGACACCTACCTGAATTTCCCAGAAGTAGCAATTAAATGTGGTCATTTTTCATTCTTTATTTTGTTGTTTCATATCATTTGCAATCATTAACAATGCCAATGTTAACAAACTTTCTGCATTGTGTTTTAGAAGCATTGTCAAACACTGAGATCATAGTCCATAATGTGCTTTTGGAGAAGAATTCATTCTGAAAAAAATAACTGATATAATTATGACTTCTTCCCAGATCCTTTTAGTCCATAACGCAGTCATGAATAATAATATTCAACCTTGAGAATAACAATATACGAGGTATGTCCAGAAAATACCAAGCCATGTACTATGAAGAATAGAGACATTTATTGAAAAAGATACAAGATGCAAGAAACATTGTCCATAGGATAATGATGCCTCAGTCGCCTTTAAAGTTATGGTCTTCTTGAGGAAATGTGGTTCATTGGTAGTGGTTTGAATCAATCATTAACAGCTGCAGCACAATGTTGCTTCAGCTCTGGTAGCAGAAGTTACCGCATGAATTTTACCATGACACTTTTCGTGCTAAGATCCTACCTCAAAATCTTGGTCATAGTAGTTTTTGGAATCCCCAGATCAGCTTCTAATTCTCACACTGTCAGCTACTGTTCTTTCTTGATTGCAGCCTGCACCATTCAACATTCTCAGGTGTTTTGCTTGTTTCAGACCTGCCAGAATGTGGATCACTTTCAACAGAAGTGTTTGTGCCACACTTTTATTTCCTCTGCACTCATTGCATCATCCCTGAAAGCCTTCTGAAGCATCTGAATAGTTTCTGTGGAGGAATGCTCAAGCTTAATGCAAAATGTGATGTAAATTTGTTGCACTACTTGCTCAGTCATTTTGAATGCGATGGCTATACGACCACATAGTACACGTGCTCACTCAACAGCATCTGCTCCTCCACTGGCTAGTACAGTGAAGCCATCATTGTTCACAAATGTACATCCCAGTCCACTTTCCTTGGTTACATTGGTTCCCAGGTTACATTGATGTTGCACAAACCATTCTTGTTTGATTAACAATGGCTGGACTTTTTCCAGACTTCCTATATTCCTATAGTGTTGACCACCAAAAATTTTAGTCTTTCCAAATATATGAAAATAAATTAATAAATATTAATAACTAGTAGACACATTTAATTAAACAACTAGATCTATAAAAACCTGAAGTAGCCTTAAAAACTCACACTAACAAATGAGATAAAGAGCTGAAAGAACAGGATAGAAATCTAAAAAGTAGTCAGTATAACACTCTTCATGGTTGTATTTTTTTAATTATCTTTTAACAAATTTTAACCAGTTTATTTCCCTGCTCTGAAAAGATTATCACTCCTCTTCAAACAATCAATCAATTGACCAAAGACCACAATATTCAATAGCCTGAGGGTTAACTCATGGTAATCTTTCATCCTTAAAAGAGAATGTGAGGGAAGTGATTCTTTTTTAAACTTTACCTGCTAGAACAGTGACTTCTAATGCTGTCAGACAATGTTGCTGTTTAACAAGGAGTCCCCACAGTCCGAAGATTCACTGTCCTTTCTGAGTTAGCCCTACAGGTTAAGAGCTCCATATACTCTGACTTCACAGTTAAAACTTTCTAAATTTACATTCAAATGTTTATGCAATTTTTCTTCAAAGAGAGATATGCAGGAATGACTGGTGGTCAGTTTTCCAAAGTCAGCAACACGGTGGACCAGTTGACACCAAGTATCATGCTAAACTTGTTATTTTGCTGGTGAGTTCTGAAGCTCCTGGGTCATATTCTTGGAATACTTCTTCAAAGTGATACTCAAGTCCATTCTACCACTTTCCCAGTCTTTGTGATTGAATTACAATCATTTCTCTCCTGTAAGACACCTGGGATCTTTGTGCAAATAAATGAATTATCTTCTAACTCAGACCCTCAAGGAAAAAGACAAAAGATCTTGTGATCCCAATGCAGGACTGACCTATAAGGAAGACCATTCAAGTAATTCTCTTTTTTTCACATTAATAATAAAAATATGTTCCAATCTGTTGCTTTGTGAACATTTTAAGTGGTCAGCATATTTTTTAAAAAAAGCTATTTCTCCAGATGTCCAATTATTGAAAAGTAGAAAAATAATAAATCAGTAGTAAAACTAATACCAAATATTATTACCAAATGATACTCCACAGCTGCTGGATGTTGACTATAAAAGAAAGCCTTCACTTCCTAAAAGATATAGCAAGGATGAAAAGACAGTAACTCATAACTTTTCTGATATCCATAAGATGAAATAAAACTGTTGTTTGAGCAAAGAACAGCTTCTTCTTTATACAGACAATATGCTTTTATAGAGAAAAATGTAAGCAATATGGTGGACTACATCTTTGAGAATACCTATCGAATAGATGCAAAAAAAAATTCCATGTGATATGATCAATAAGTGTATACTGAATTAACATATGAAAAAAATTAACATTTTGAGAAATAGCCTCAAATTATCCATCCATGTGAAAGAATAAATTGTCATGAAGTGTGAAGGGTTGGATATTTTGCCTTACTTGTAAAATAAAAATTCAGGCTGCCACAGTTATATGGATGCTGTTAAGAGACAATGAGACTCCTGGGGCAGAGATAAAGAACAGTTTATTACTCTCAGCAGTAGCAGTGGCCACAGTGTCAATATTTTGTGCTGGTTTCCAGGCTGTAATTCATTCCCACAGAACAATATTTAGAGGATGAGATGAAATCAGCAGCCATAGAGGGTTACATTATAGGCGAGGAACCTGAGCTCAGGGAACCTACACTTTTATAATAGGAAGTAAGCATATCTGCCCTTTACTCCACTAGGAAACAATCTCTTTTCTAAAGCTGCTCACTACATAAATTCCCTTGAAAAAAAGTAGCCCAGAACAAAAGAGCAATCAGTGACTAACTTGCAAGGTATATAAAAATGTGAGAGACAAATTGTCTCCCAAAAGGGATATAGCAGGAGGACAACCTAAAGATCTTCACTTCAGATAAGACGAGTCAAAGAAACATTAGAAGAGATACCTAAAATTGTGTCAGTTTAGTCCTATGGCACAGATAGAATTAGATTGGAAACTATGAAACATACTAATTATCCACCGTAACACTATTATGAAAAGATTAATGTGTCTATTAACTTAGAGCAGATCTTTCCATTTGTCCCATGTAATACTAAGAGAGAGTTCCTATCCTGGCAGTTAAAGTAAGGTAGACCAGTGATTCTCAACTTGGGGTAAGTTGTCAATATCTCAAAATATCTGGGGTTGTCACAACTGGGAGCGTTATTGGCATCAAATAAGTAGATGACAGAAGGAATACTCTAATCCTGCAATGCACAAAACATTCCTACAATGAAGAATTATTCAGCTCAAAAGTCGATAGTGTCAAGGTTGAAAAACTCTAACATGCAGTGCTCTCATCTCAATATTTTTAGTTAATTTCAATCAACCTGGAATCATGTTGTTTATACTGTGTTATCATTGGAAAGTGTTGACCCAGAGGATAACACTTATTTCTAGTGAGAAAATAAAAGATGCATTTTATTTTAGTCAAATAAAATACTATTAGCAAATTACTTTTAGAAATATTTTGGATATAATCTGAGTGCAATAATTTAAATGAAGTTTATTTTTCTGTTCATAATTAGATGGTCTGTTAGTAAGATGCACATTACAATGGGGTGAAAATCCATAGACTGAACCCTTAGACTTTTAGAAATAAAATGTTAAAATCACCACTTATTAGCATTATACCTTGGAAAAGTGACATGCATTCCTTGACTCTCAAATTCTCAGTTTTCAAATGGGACAATTACAATATTAATATTGACTACAAATGACATTGCAAGAACTAACTGAAATATAAAATAAAAAGTACTTTTGTAAATTCCAAAGCTACTAATATCAGTTGAGATTTTAAAAACATTTTTTTTTCTTGACATCAAAGACACAGAGTAATGACAAACGACCTATTCTTTTTTTGCAGGATCACTGATTTTTGAAATGCTCAAGGATTATGATAATCGTCTTTTTATTTTTCTTCAGTGGCTTTCAGTTTACCCTATTTTGAAGGCCAGGTATGTGCAATTGTATAGAGTAACCTGTCAAAAACCAGAATAGTGTTTGATGTAGCTTCACAGCAACATGTTCCATGAATTGTCTGGGAGCTGACTGGGCAAGCCTCTTAAAATGGGAAAATTCAAGATTAAGCATGTACTGGAACCCACTCAGAGAAATAGAGTTACATGTGTCATTTTCATCTGTTTGTGATATCACTTTTTTCTTTTTTATTCTGAAGGAAGCAATGATGTCTTGACTGCCTCGTGGATTTGATTAACTAAATATATCTTGCTCAAATCCAGTTTTTACAAGAAAGAAGTGATGGTAAAAGGAACAAAGGAGGATTTCAAGACCATGGCTGAAACAACCTAAGTGGACTGAGGCACTGAGATGCTGTAAAAGCTACCTGAGACTCTTCCTAGGTAAAATCTCAGTTGCCCAGGTACAGTTCTGTTGGTGTAATACAAGAATAGCATACCTGCCTTGCAAAGAAAGATTATACCGACTGACCACAAACTTTGTTATTTCACTGGCTGAGCACAAATGTTTAAGAAGTGTCCAAGAATATCATTGGGTTCCATTAATTACCCTATCTGTTCTAAAGTTGCTTTCAGCTGCTGATTAAACTGAGGTCCAGAGTCAATCTACATAACAACGAAACAGGAGTGATCCTTTTTACCTGTAAAAGTAGAATGCTGATTAATTTAATTGACATTGTGTGAGAGAAGTTTCTTAATATCATTCAACCACCAATTGTACAGACCACCTGAGTTTACGATGATTTACAATTCTCCTTATTTTTTTAATTAAAAAAATCTTATATTTATACTTTAGGAATGATTTATGACTATTAAAAGAATGAGACAAAATAACACAATATAGGTGAGAATCAAAATCACATCAAAACTTAAATTCATGTAAAAAGAAGTTACAAGTTTTGTTAAAGTGTTTAATGAGAGAAATTGTTTTAAAAAGCATATAACAAAACTGATACACAAACTGATTATATATATATATACACATCTATATGTGTGTGTGTGTGTGTGTGTATTGAATTCACTTAACCCATTTATTCTTGAAGATGAGAGCTCCTGACACTTTTACAGGTTATGAAATTCACTGGGACAATTGAATCCATGAATTTACCATTTCCCTTAGAAGAGAGCTCTTCCTATTATAGTTGTTTTCCAAATTGCCTAATTATGGATTATAGGACCTGAACTGAATTAAATTGAATTACATCTGAATTACCCAATGTACTTTTCAGACTTCTGGGACTAAGTCTGATCTAAACAATGATTCATAATAATCAATAATATTGATTAATAATACTATCTAAAAAAATACCATACTGTTTGTAGGATAAATGGAGGCAGTCTGGCTTCCTCGTCCAGGTGTCTGGGTAATGATCGGGAAGCATTTTCTCACAACCTTGAATGGGCCTGATAAAGTGTGTTCTCAAAGCCTTGAGTCTGCGTCTGATAAATGGTTCCCATAACATGAAGTGGGCTCACATGTGCAAATCACGCTATCTTACTTAACTTTTTGTCCTGGTGCTGGTTTTGTTTGTGCTAGTACTTGAGGAGGTAGGAGCTTCTCACAGCATGAACACAGACACAGACAAGCAGATGGGACAGGTGACATGCAGGTGACATGCAGGGTGACATGCAGGTGACATGCAGTGTGACATACAGCAGGGATCTCCCACCCCTGAATAAAGGCATGTCAGACATCCCAATGGTTCTGTGAATATTCTTCCATCTGCCCAAATCTCGTGAACCTCTCTGACATTGAAAGGTCACAATACACTGTTCTTATAAAATGGTATCAAATCAAAGGACTGTCCTTTCAAAAATTTTAAATGGGTCTTTAAAAAAAAAAAGAACATAAATTATCATCTTTCTCTTCCAATGGTACAAAAACAATCTTGTCAAAAGTGATTTCCAACTATAACAAAAAGTAGGGTACCTTTATAATGAATTTTCAAGTATTGTTTCAAGATTGACATTGTACAAATGAGACACGTACTTTGAAGTCCCAGTACTTGCTAGGAGTTCTTTTTATACACTAAACATCTTTTTAATTAACATTATTTTATCCATGAACATTCTGAGAGCATATTATAAGAGAATAAAGGTTAAAAATACCACTGATTTCTCCACAAATGAGACACAGGTCACAGTGTTACCAGACAGAAACTGGCCTGGAGTGGGTCTGCCTCAGGTCAGCCAGTGTTGTGTGCATTATTGTCTTCAGGTAGGAAAGATTTCACAACACAGTCCAGGTGACTTTGAGATTATGTTTATTAAGGCTGGTACAGTGAAGCAAAGGAAGGACTAAGGATAGAAGTAGCAGGAGAGAGTCTAGACTGTGCTCTGCTTTGGTCCCCTAGAAAAGCTATAGGGGAGGAGTAAGCCAGCATGGGGCTACTGTTAGCTCACTGGGACATCAGAGAAAATGAGAGCCCTGGAGATAAGATCAGGGGTAAGCCCAGATTGAGATGCAACTGCACCCCTGGCTACAAGTATTCTAGGGACCACTTAGAATTTAAAAGGAAATGAAAGTTCATGTCCAGAAAGTGTCATGGGTGTGCTCTAGAGTGAGCCACATTGGGTTTTTGTCCTGAGGGATTTTTATCTTTTTTTCTGTGGGTAAAAATTTTAGGGGAGGGTTTCTGCTGAATGTTCATCGGCTTTCCAGGTGCATTTTTAATATGCTGATGAGTCAAAATGAGTGCATAATGGGGTTTGGAAATATTCTTTGTTCTGCTATATTGCCTTACCTCTACCTTGAGTCTGTTTGGCTTCTAATGGGGTTTTGGTTATTTGTTCCCCTGACCTCATCTGTCCTTGGGTTTAGCTGGCACAAATGGCATTAACTGGGTCTCTGTTCTCTATTTTCCAGACCAGGGAGATTTAAACTATGTATTCTCTGGTTAGGAAAGAGAGATATAAACCATTCACTTTCAAGTGTCCATGGTTAGGGGAGATAAAGTCTTGGGATTCACCAGCTGACTCTAAGTTGTTCAAAATGTTAGGCCTTGTTTAATTTTCTTGTCTCAGTTTCCCCATTCCACTTGCCCAGGAATTTTCCTAGCTTCTTACTATCCTGCTCAACAGCACATGGATTCATGCAATGGCAAATCTGAAACATGTCAATCTACCTTCAGAGCAACAGACCTGCACAGGGAGCACATGTACCTACCTCGCTCTTCTCTAACTTGTTACATAATTATTTTAGGATTTCTTAGCAAACTTAAGGACAAACTTATAGAAGTCCTGTAGTCCATCAGTTTCTGCTGGGTGTAAGTACTTCAGGTGGGACATGTGTAACAGGTAAACCTCACACACTCGTGGTACCTGGCTTCAGACAAGTCTTTTCCATGTTAAGAGGGCATAGGGACCTCACCACCTTTCCTCTTGGGGTCTGACCTGCCCCTTGAAGCAACCTCACAGTGTTCTAGATGAAACATTAAAGATCTTGGACCTCCTGAAAGCTGTCACTACCGAGTCCAGCATGTCTCCAATGGCCACAGATCCTGGTGTACACTGCCACTCAAGGCGCAGAATCTGCAGCCTGGAGAAGCTGTGTTACCTGGGCTGGAGCTCCATTTTCCCTCCTTGCCTTTGTCTCTCCCTGCATCTCACAGGTCAGGTCAGCACATGGTGACCATGATGTCCTTTTAGGTGCCCTTGGTGGTTGCAGGTCCCTGCCTAGGGTTGGTTAAGGTGAAGCTGAGCAGGGTCAGATCGAATAGGTAGGCGTCATACACTTATGATAAGGAAAAGATCCTAAAAAATAAAATGAAACCACAACAAGAAAGAATGCTCTTTTTCTAAGAATATTTGGCTTTAAAAAAGTAAATAATTATATTTCTTAAAATATAATTTCCTGACAGACATCCCTTAATCCTACATGTACTTTATTTCCTGACAGCAGATTTTCAAAAGTCAATCTATAAGCAGACAATTTAGGAATTTAAAATAATATGAGGATATGCTTTTTAAAAATGAGGTTATGATTCTCAGTACTCACATATACATCCTATGGTGGGGTGGCTATGAGAATAAAATAAACTAAAATCCAAAGGAGAAAATAAAGTTTCACTTCCATGGGGAGGTGAATCTGTACTGGATCCCACTGGGATCAAAGAAAGTGGACTCACGACCAGGTTCCCCAGGACCAGCTGCTGAAGAGCTGTGTCTATGTCACTGGTGAGGATTCTCCTCCTGCAAATGACCAGAGACCTTCCAACACTGTTACTGAGAGCTCACCTAGGATTTTAAGATTTGGTCTCTTAGTGAAGAAGCTGGTTGTGATCTCAAGTGGCTCTGTTGTCTTATGACTTGTAATGACAAACATACAACTTAAATTTCATTGCTGAAAAAAGCATATTTCAGTCAGATATGTAGCATTTTGAGGGAATGGCTGGGCAGTTATACATGCTCGAGGATGCTAGGTGGTTGCTGTCCCCAGCCCCTTTCTGGGTGTGCTGCTGGAACCCAGGTGGCTCTGTGTCTTCTCTGGGTTTGTTGTGACCCCCTGAACCCATGAACATGGCAACTCTGTGCAGGGTAACGGCGTGTGCCTCCGTCTGGAGGTGGGTTGTACACCTCCTGCTTCAGTTGCTGGAGACAGCTGTTGAGGCTCCTCAGGGGCTCCTTGCTCATGCAGGCAGGGGTCTCAGCAGCTACTCCAGCAGCACACCCAGAATGGGGCTTGTTACATAATCAGGAACCTTCACCTGCACCGTGGGGCTGGAAGGGCCAAGATGAGAAAGGAACCCAGAAGTGAGGTTCACTTCTCATCTTGGCCTTGCCTCATTGCAGGTCCAGTTTAAGCTTCTGGTTCAAATGGTTCTTAAGTCCCATATCACTACAATATAATGGTTTTTGTTTCTTATAAAGGTTGATGATTTATAGCTAAGAATAGTTAATTGCAGTATACTAAGGTATGAAAAATAGGCTATACAAAGAAGAAATGTATTTTTGCAAATGTCCTATTATGCAACTCCTTTTCATGTATGTTCACAGATACACACACACTTAAACTTTTATATCCTAAATAGATTACAAAATAGTTGTAATTTGATTTTGTTATACTATAGAACAAAAAATAAAGAAAGAAGGAAGGAAGGAAAGAAAGAGAGAGAGGGAGGGAGGGAGGGAAAAAGGAAAGAAAAAAGAAAGAAAAGAAAGGAAAAGAATAGAAAAGAAGAAAAGACAAGACAAGGAAAGAAAAGAAAAAAAGAAAAGAAAAGAAAAGAAAAGAAAAGAAAAGAGAAAAGAAAAGAAAAGAAAAGAAAAGAAAAGAAAAGAAAAGAAAAGAAAAGAAAAGAAAAGAAAAGAAAAGAAAAGAAAAAGGGGATGGGAGGGGAGGGGATGGGAGGGAGGAAGAGACGGGAACACTTTTATTCTGTCTGAAATAGTGACAGTCTCTAGTAGGACTCAGTCACAGAGCAGGGGTGGTTCACAAGCACCCTGTACCTATGGTTCCTCCTGATATTGGTAAGTGCCAATCCTGAGGCTCAGGCTCAGTTGTACAAATGAAGATTCCCAACTCTGTGTCAATGAAGAGCTGGAAGCGGTATTCATGATGCCTGAATGCTGTTGGGGAATTGTAATCAATAGAATCAAAGCTTAAATCTGGCACAGAGGGAGGTAATACTGACATATATAATGATACAGGGCTTTGCATGCTACAAATATGATGGCCAATGGTAAGTATAGGTGTTAAAGGGTGAAGAGATTAACCAAGACTGATAAAGAGACCAAGTGAACAATGGAAAACATTTAATGGCCGTGGTGATTAATTTGGAAGTTTGATGACAGATGGACCTTTGTGAAAATACTAGATCAAATACAGAGAATGTACTGATTTAATCTGGGAATAAAAATGCCTTTTCTGCATATTGCAATTGGAAAATAAACAATAGTTAATCCTCAAAGGGTTGGGTTTTTCAATATGAATTCTAAAAGCTCTGTATTCATTTAGTTTAGGTTTTTTTTAGACCAAGTTAATTATAAAATTGTGTATATACACAATTCAGGACCAGAGAGGCCTATATTTAATTCAGTTTTTTCACAAAGGAATCTTCTCTTGGTCTAAGTTTCTTTATCAGAAAAAAATGAAAATAAATATTTTTACCTTGAAATGCAATGAGAAACTTTAAATGTGATAATATATGAACACACACATTGTCCCATTGTTATTTTCTTTTATTTCAAATATAAGTGACATTCAATAATTAATAGAAAATTTTATCTTATCTGAGATATTTATCTGAGATGTTCATATTTATATATATATCTCAAATATCTTATCTGAGATATTTATATTTCTTTAAAATATTTATGTATTTTATTCATTGGTAGTGAAATTTTAAATCAAAATGAAATTTTATTAATTTTAAAAGGAATAAATTTAGAGAATAGAATAGGGATACTTATCATAAAATTAAATAAAAAGAACTGTATGCCAATACTGTTGTATATGCTCTTAATATATTTTATGTTTATGGTAAAGCCTTGCTAAATAGTACCTGCTACTCATGTTACAGAGTTTATGCCATGATATACTGAATCATCTGTTGCACTTTAGGGGCACAGATCAAAACCGAATAGCAACTGCAATCAAAACAACCCCTTGTGCCTGTACAGAAAACATTGTGAAGCTTGTTGTGGTGTAGTACACATTTGTATTAGGGCCCCTTCAAGTACCTACAGGCTCTTTGCCAGATCCTGAACACTAAGCACTATGATTACTTTCACAGTTACACAGAGCTTCTTGAAAAGGTGAGCAATGGGGTGTAGCTGAGAAAGCCACAAAGGTGAGGGAGGAGAATATGAATGATGTGTGATTTCAGTCAGTGTGCTTCAGTCCCTGGCAGAATGCTTAAAGGTGTGGTAGAGACAAACCTGGAGGACCACCCTGTTTAAAAACCATCCCACCTCAACGGCAGGCGCTTTTGACTGGCAAATATGAGTCAATAATTTTTCCTTTAATCAAGTGTTTTTATATGCAGAGAAGATTTACCATCAGGTAAATTGCTCTACTCCATTACAACCAACTAGAAATCAGAGAATGGGAATTCCTTGACTGGAAGAGGAGCTGGAGGACATAAAGGTATTCCATCCATGGGGGGAGAGTCTTGACCTCTGAGGTCAGCTGTTGAGTTCTGGCTCTGCAAGAGCATTAAAGGGAATCCAGAAATGGGAAAAGGAACTGAAAGCTCCCAGAGGCAGTTTTGTTTCTCCCACTTTGCAATAGAGGCAATTGATTTAATATTTTGCATGCTTCAAAATCTATGACTTTAAATTAATAAAGATTTGTTTCAGATTGAACACATCGCATTTTTTGTACCTCATTCTTAGGTTATTAGACATGACTTTGACAGTAATTAGTAAGTCCTAACATTTAAATAGAAAAACTCAATGGACATATCCTTTAATTATAAGGTAATTTCTCTAAATAAAAAAATAAAAATTCTTTGAGTTTCTGGAATGCCTCTTAAAAATAATTTACCCTTGATAGGTTTAATATACAGCTGTTTGTGGCTGTAAGGAGATTCCCTGTGTCTCGACTAGAGCCTTGTGTGCATTATGTATCTTTGCAGTTTTCTTCAATCATTTCTTCTGGGTCTCTTGGGCCCTCTTTAGGTTCTGAATATACAAACATATTTTGCACATGTGGGTGTTTAGAAAATGCTATTTGATGATAATGATGATGATTTCCTGAGAATGAGGGTTTTTCATCAGAGGGATGTGTGACTGTTGGAGGCTTTTGATTAGATTCTCTTGATCTCTTGTAAAAATAGGATGAATTTGCTCATCTGTTTGGGGCAGTTAAAGAGTAGTCTTATCCAAAGGCAGAGGAAAGATGGGATGACTTCAAGGTCCCTTCTAATTTCATGAGTTTATGAAGTAGGACCATTTATTCTGAAGAAAAGACTTGAAGGTTTAGTGTGTGGAAGATGGTGACCAGCTGCTCTCTTTCCTCACTGATTACAGAGGAGGAAATGTGTTTAAATTTGAACACCAGTGACTGAGGCTTTGAGGAAAGAATTTCCTGACACCAAAGGTATGTCAAAACCTAGGACAAAAGAAATCAGAAAATGCAGTCAGTTCACTTTCTTAAGTAGCACTCTATTCAAGGTTGAGGTGAATCCTTTAACAGGCAGAAGAGAGTGCACCTGTAAGTCTTTTTTTCTTCCTGTCTTTCTCAACATTAGTCTAGTCTTCCTGTAGGACAACTTACAGCTCTATGAATTCTTCAAAAGAATCCCCAGGGAAAATGGTGATTTAGCAGGACCCAGAATTCTCTGGGTTTATGCCCATTATTTTGCATTTGTTAAGTTACCTAAGAGTATCTAGGATACAGCTAGGACCCACTAGAAATGATTTTAATGTGCTCTTACATTCTATGACTCTGTATATCATAAGACTAACCATATGTAATGAATTGCACTAATTTTATTAATTTCAGGTATATAAACATGGTATTAAAATATATCAAAGTCCATCATCTTCCAGTCTTCCACATTAGCTAAAATTACTGTATGAATTAATATTTTAAAACTCCTTTTGCTTGAGAGTTTTCAGAAATTTTATTTTAAAAATATTTGAAAGTAGGAGTCAATTATCTGCTAATGTACCATTGATATAGAATGCTTTATCATCCTCTAGGGGGAAGAATAATTGGCAAAAACCAAAACAACCAAACAAACACAAACTCTATTAATAATTGTTTATTATGAGGTATGAAACAACATGACAATAACCAAATAATCAGGAGTATCTAGAAACCCTGTAGGGAGCTAATAATATATAATATTATTTCCTTAATGTTTAACAACTCAAAAAAATCTGATATAAAATATTAATATCAAAAGAACTATATAATTTAACAATTACATCTTATGGACAATATAAGTTCCATGTGAGCAAAATATTCATAGATAAATGAATGCATTGTGACATTATTAAATCCTTAACAATATCAAATAGGATAAAAGGTTACCACTAAAATCTAAATCAATTTTTTCCAAGTATTACTTACTATAATGCACACACAATATTGCTTGAGACACTGTTATTTTATTCACCAGACAACCAAAACCTAATTTTATTTGAATGGCCCTAAATTTCAAAATATTTAAATATGCTCAATGTATTGGTTAGGAAGCACTGAGCTACAAATAATAAAACATATTTAGCAATGAGGAAACTGTTGTGTTATCACTAAGGTTGTTCAAATAGGGTGGCTCAAGGGTTGCCTGTTCTCACTCTGCCACCCCCAAAGGTTGGTTCTCATGCCCTGGAGCGGTTCCAGAATTTCCAGCTGTTCCATGCACACATGATTCCTTCCAGTAGAAAAAAAAAAGGGCTGTTTCATCCCTCTGTTATTCTATTTTCTAAAAAGAACCTTTTCTGAGAAGTCCTGCACTTCTCATTTGTCAAAACTAAGCATGGCCCCCTTCTTGTACACTGGCATTTCCTGACTGGCCTTTCATAATCTAGATTTAGCCCTGGGCACTGGATAACATCATCTTCCACAAACACATGGTTATACAGAGGAGGACGCCAAGTGAGAAAAGGGAGACTGTTGAGTAGGCAATGAGAGAACATCCAAAATATACATATTTTTTCTATTTTATTAGGTAAACCAAAATATGATAAAAACAACATTTTTTGTGCATATCCACACAGATATAGCAAAAAAAGTGAAAGCAGTAATAAAAGCAAATGAAAGAAATCATACTAAGCACACTTATTTACATCAAGAAACAGAGACCAAATCTCTCCTAATTTCATTTGCTTACTGTACCAGTCTGATGGAAACTTGCTCTTAAATTATGCCAGACTTTTCAAGACATCATACCCATATGTAGTTACCACTTTCTTCTGTGTTCTGCATAGAGAAGTAAAAACTTAAAATTTAATCTTATAAAATGAAATGCTTAATGTTAAATATTCATTGATCTGGAAAATAACTTTATAATAAAGAAAACATTGATGCCTTTGCATATTTTGTCTAAAGAATATGCTTATAACTTTAATATTTCATTCATATAATTATGTTATATGATTGTAATTTGATCCTGATTAAAGAACATTTTGTTCTTAATGCAATATGCTATTTAGTAATTTTTCTACAAGCCAAAGAAAACAGATTGTTTAAAATTCAAATAAATTTGAAACACATTTATATTTTAGATATGATTGGCATGGTATTTGCTCTAAGTTCCATTCTTGAATATGCAATGGGGGGAGGGTTGGATCAAAAAAGGAATTTTGATGATTTTACTACAACCTGATACTTATATTTTGGGTTGGAAATAAAAAAAACTTGCTTTTAACTAAATTGTGAAAATGCATCAAAACTAATAAAAGATTTAAAAAGATAGAGTGATCAATAGCACTCTCCCATATAGAGAAAAGATTGCTACATATACTAAATTAATATTTCTCTCCCTCTCCCTCTATATATGTGTGTGTGCGTGTGTGTGTGTGTGTATAAAATATGAATGATTGAATTACCAGTGTAACCATGAATATCAAATAACTCCATAGTAAAGTTCCAGAATCAGGCAATGCAATTTAGAGGAGCACTTAGGTAGAGTGGCAATGACTATTTATTGCCTACACATTGTCAATCTTCCCTACTCAGCAGTTGAAATACAAGTGGCCTGGCCAAACATGATGCTAATGTTCCCACTCCCCAAGACTTTTCACTTAGGTGTAGCCAAATGACCCAGGTTCTGCCAATAAGATATAAATGGAATATAAATGGATGACTGTCAAGTGGGTTTCTCAGAAGACCTATTGTTTTTCTTGCGAAGCAGAAACTATGGTCGTTTCTTTTATGCTCTTCTTCTTTTGAATTTGGGCATGAAGTCTAAAGCAACAGTAACCATTGCATTTAAGTCATATGGAAAAAGACAAAATAAGCTGTGGCAGTTTTGACATTACTGTCACTAATCTAATGCCAAAGTCTACTTACATTCAGGAAAAATAATTGACCCTAATTCATTAAAAAAACAAAAACAAAAAAAACTGTGAATTGTATTTCCTTTTCTTTGTACCTGAAAGTGTAACTGGAAATAGGTCAGGCTACCAGGCTACCTGCACTATGAAAGACAATACTTGAGAAGTAGGTGCAAATGTAAAGGAAAGTGGTTTATTTTCCTGTGCCGGTCATCTGCAAGATGGGGGACTCATGTCACAAAGCCCATCTCTTGGAAGATGGGGCACTCTTCACACAGCCCATTTCTGTCTTTCAGTGGAGGCAGAGGTTTTTTTAAGGAGGAAGAGGGGAACAGAACAAAGAGATCAGGGAAGGGGGTTGAAAAGTTTTCTGTATGCAGAAGAGCATAGTCCGTTCTGATAAGGCAAGTGATGGTACAATGTGCATCATCCTGGCTCCATGGTTGGAGGTCAACTAATATTCTGGGGCTGGAATTCCTGAACGTTACAGTTTTATCTTTTGAAGTTAGTTCCTAGGATTCTTATACAAACATGCTGCTCATCTACAAGCTATATATTTGTCAGAGTCAGCACTTACAGAAACAATGTCAAAAGAATGGTGCTTGGGTTACAATTTCCTACCATTACAATTTTCCACTGTTACAAAGATTTCAGGAACATGAACCATTGACAGATATCTTGATGGGAGGTGTGGCAGTGCAGATTTGGAAAAAGACCCTGGCTTCTGGCAGTACATACTGTTAAAATAGGAGCAGTTGTTTTCTCTCTATTTTTGTATGAAAAGGAAGGATCACCATAGCTGGTTGGAAATACTAAGAGGTTTCTAGATTGGAAGTACATATATTTGTTTACATTTTCTTTATTTATATATTTATACCACTAATTTTCCTCCGTGGTTTTCGGTTTGATTTATAACATCATTGCACAGATTTTACCCAAATAGTTACTCTTGACACCCTTATTATACATGAACACTAATCATTATTTTGACCGTTGTTCATCTGGGATATTTCCTTATATTACTCCTTTCTTGGGCCTTGTCATTGTTTGTATTCTCAGTCATGCATTTACTTGCACTCCCCACGAAACATTCAGGCTATCTAAATCAGTCATAAGAGGAAAATTTGTATTGTTAATGCTTATATTAGATAATGAAAAACTAAAATTGATTATGAATCTATCATGGGGAAAATGCAAATTAAACTAAGGTAAAAAAGGCAATAATAATGGTGAAATTAGTAAAATAGAAAACAAACAACAAGGGAATATTATGAACAAATTTAAGTCAGTAAATTCAGAAACAACCATAAGAGTCTACTATGATGTGTTGGGGAGTGCTGCCAGTTCAACATTTCTCATATTTCCATAGGGCAGACAGAACTTACACACACACACACACACACACACACACACACACACACGCAGGGCAAGCACAGATTCTTACTCCCACCTCACAGCTTCCTATTCTGAGTTTATTTCCTTTGTCACTAATCATCAGAAAAATATTAATTAAAACCACAATGAGATATCACTTCACTTCTGTCAGAATGGCTACCATCAATAAATCAACAACAAAAGGTAGCAAGGATGTGGAGAAAAGGGAAGCCTAGTACACTGTTGGTGGGGATGCAGACTGGTGCAGCCACTGTGGCAAACAATATGGAATAGCCTCAAAATATGAAAAATGGAACTCCTTTTTAACCCAGCAAATCTACTTTTGGGTATATAGCCTAAGGATCCCAAAACACAAATACAAAATATATTTGCACCCCTAAGTTCATTGCAGTGCTATTACAATAACCAAGATCAGGAAATAGCCTAATTGCCCATCAGTAGATAAGTGGATAAAAAAGCTGTGGTATACTTACACAACAGAATACTACTCATCAGTAAAAAAGATGAAACTCTTACATTTTGCAACAGCATGGATGGACCTGGAGACCATTATGCTAAGTGAAATAAGCCAGTCAGGGAAACACAAATACCATATGATCTCACCTATAAGTAGAATCTAATGAATACAATAAAGTAATGAACAAAATAAAAACAAAAGCATAGATACATGGAACAACCTAACAGCTGCTGGAGGTTTTGGGGGGGACTGGATGAAAGATGGTGAAGTGATTAACCAAAGAACATTTATGCACAACCCATGGACATGGACAACAATATGGGGATTGACTTAGGGAGGGGAGAGGGTGAGGTTAAGTGGTGGTGGGAAAAGGGAGAAAAAGTAGAAACAATTGTAATAGCATAAACAATAAAACTTAAAAAAATAAAGATTTCTGTTAAACATAAAAACAAAATAAAGCAAAACAGAATAAAATAAAAACGTAAATTAAGCCTACTTTATTCAGTTCCATCTGGGATTCACTTTTTTTTTTAAATACATCCTCTCCATTGAACATTTACATTCTTTACAAGACAATACCATAAACTTTTAAAGACTAACATTACATAACCTTAGGGACAAAAACCCTATCAACTTCAAAATATGTTTAATTCAAGAAAAAAAGGGACACCCAATTTTATGAATCTAATGGTATGCTGCATTCTCCAATTCAGTTTTATCAATAGCAATACAGGTGTTTTGATCTTTATTAATCTTTATCCATAGGTTCCAAATTCAAAAAGAGGGTAAAATGACTTAAGGGGTATTATGCTTAATGAAAAAAACCAGTCAGGGAGAGATACATACTATGATTTTACTTATGTGTAGAATTCAATGAACAAAATGAACTGGAAAACAAAATAGAAACAAACAGATACAGAGCACAAACTGACAGCTGTCAGAGATGAAGGGGTTGAGGTGCTGGGTGAAAAAGGTAAAGGGATTAAACAAAAATAAAACAAAACAAAACAAAACAAAATCCTCATAGACACAGACAACAGCACAACAGTGTGGTATTTAGGGGCTGCAGGTGGGGGGAGGTGAAGAGGGTAAATGGGGGATATATGGTGACAGAAAGAGATTTGACTTTGGGTTGTGAACACACAATATAGTATACAGATGATGTATATTTTCTCATTTTCAAAATTTTCAAAATTGTACATTTGAAACCTATATAATTTTATTAACTTATGTAACTCCAATAAATTCAATTTAAAAAATCCCAACAATATATAGGTCATGTAGTGTATTATCCTGAATCTTTTTGCCTTTCTTTGGTATTGGTCCTTCATCCTAACTTTATTGACACTGCCTTGCATAAATCTACCTCTGCCCTCCTCTATAGTCTCTGTTTTAACCAGATAACAATCTTATTTATCACATAAAGTGCAGAGGAGGGGAAGTCAGGGAAAAGGAAATAGAAATTTGCCCTCAGGTGAGGCTGAGGGCTTTATTGGAACCCCCATCAGCTTTAGGCTGCTGCTAACTATCAAAACATGAGAATTAGGGAAGAGTCAAGATTTAATTAATGATACCAACATTGAACCAGTCTACTATTAATGAGAGCATGCAGTTGCTATGACTGCCTATAGGCCTACAACTTACATTATTTTTACATCATTTTTAAAATTATCTCCATTCTACATATGAATGGTGGAACTGAGATTGACCTGAGCTTAGAAAACCCAGTGGGGATCTATCTGCTAACTGAGTGCTCAAAATGAAATTCTTAAGGTAAATCATTCCCACAAGACTGATATTTACACTTTGAAGGCAATAGAACACTCTTTGGTGACTTCTGAACTGCCAGTCAATTATTTGGAGCCTAAAAGTGTTAATGCAGATCAAACAGGGTAGCATTTGAAGCCCATTATTGAGAGTAAATTTCAAGGATCACAATTTCAGTTCATGCATTAATGATTCCAGTACAAATTGAGCTGTGTCAAGGAAAGATGAATCTGAACATATTCTACAAACAGCTGCTCAAGAAACCCAGATGTGTTTGATACCAAAGCAATAAGAAAACTAAAAATGTTTTCTGTTAAGAAAAGATTGGTCAGGGAATTGAGATTTTTATTATTATTTAGCTTTAATGTATTTCCTATTAATATACTATTTAATGCAACTGGTACAGGGACAATATGGTACTTCAGTACAATTATAAACACGATATTTGGGCATTACTAAAATATTACATTCAAAGTTACAGTCAGGTTGTCAGAGTATGTATTTAACCACCTGTTTCTTGTTTAAAAGTTAGAAGCATGGCATATCAAAGATCTAGATAAAACTGACCAAAAAATAGGAAAATTGAGAGGTAACCTTGTCACTATGTATTTGGAATATTTCTGATATAAAAATAAAATAAAGCCACTAATATTGATGTCATATTTGTAAATAATATCAAAATGTGAAATCATCCTGAATTGTGAGTGCTACTATTCTTGCCCCAAATTTGTTTTCCACTTCTTATTTATAACTTAGAGTACTCTGACAACATAAAGTAATTTTTACAAGGCATTGTCAGCCATTTGATTGTGGAGTTTGAAATGTTTGATGTCACTGTATTATCTAAGGCAGAATGGAGTTGAATCACAAAACAGATGGAAAACATTTCCATGAGATGATAGGGCAAAAAAGGTGTCTTTGGATAGCTCAGTTTGATGAAAATTGATCTCTAATGCAGGTGTTTTTCATTTAATTTTTTCTCCAAAGTAGGGTCATTTATGATCCATTATATAATACTGTTAGGGAATTAGGCAGTTATGAAATGTTTCTTCTTCACAAAAATCCTATTAGAATCTACTATGTATATGTATAAATATAACAAAGGTCATATTTTAATTACAGTACAAGCATGATAGAATGAAATGAAACTAATTATTCCCTTAAAAACTTATAAATGAGGTTAACACTTGAGGACACAATTGTCAACAGTGAAAAAATCTTTCCATTCTAATTTTATTCCCAAGAAAAAATTACGAGAAAAATCTCTCACTATGAGTTAAAGACAGAACTATAAAAATATGCACTGGCATAGTAATAGTAGATGTCTTAGTATGTAGAGGGTCCGGCACAAATAACAATTTTTTATTACAAAATCTTTTATTACAAAATCATAAGCATGTAATTCTGTAACATAACAATATCACACTCAAGCACACCATATGACATTTTAGATGAAATGTTTGAATTAAAACTATAAATTATTACACCCATATTATTACTCTACCAACCACACTCAAGCAGATGTTATTTCTGCCTGACCCTATATAATTGTTACACTAGTATTATTTAGTACAAGTTTGTGTGTGTGTGTGTATATATACATCCAAGTGTAGTACCCATATATATACCTGTATGTAATATAATGTTTCCTTTCCTATTCTCCAAAACGCACTTTAAGTACTGAATGAAATGTTTTGCTTCAGAAATGGAGAAATGTTTGCATCAGAAAAGGTAAAATATTACTTTATTTCAATATCTCTCATTATATTTTGTTTGCTTGTTTGTTTCATTGATTAGGTTCCACTTATAGATGAGATCATGTAGTATTTGCTTTTCACCACCTGGTTTATTTTACTCTAGGGGAAAAAAAAGGGGAAGGTCATCAAGAAACATGTTTAAAGGACCCATGGACAAAGCCAAAGGAAGGGGGTAGGATTGAATGAGGAAGGTGTGGGTGGGTGGGGAGGGGGATGGGGGGGAAATGGAGGCAATTGTAGTTGAACAACAATAAAAAATAAAATAAAATAAGATAAAATAATAAAATAAAAAATTTAAAAGAAAAGGTAAAAATTTAGTGCTACTCAGAAAATTACAGGTTTATGTCAATTCTCCTGGTAAATATCTTTTGTGTGTTAAATATTTTTTTTATCATGAAAAATATCTCTTTGGATCTTACACATTAACAATTATTCCACATTTTGGGGTCATGGTTGACATTAGTAGCGCTCGCCAATATGTGTGCATCTCTAGTTCCTGGACAGATGGGTGAATTTCACTTCCTTGTCTTCCAAAGACCAGGCTTAGTTGTAACCAATAAATGTATTTTTGCCAATAAAATGTCTGCAGAGATGATGTATGTCATCTCCAAAAGGAGGCATTTAAGAGTGAATTCTTTTTTTCCCTGGCTGGTGTAGCTCAGTGGATTGAGCATCAACCCATGAACCAAAGGGTTGCAGGTTCCATTCCCCAGTCAGAGCACATGCCCAGGTTGTGGGCCAGGTCTCAAGTAGGGGGTGCGCAAGAGGCAACCACACATTGATGTTTCTCTCCCTCTCTCCCTTCCTTTTTGTCTATAAATAAATAAAATGTTTTCAAAAAGAGTGATTTTTTTTAATTTTTAAAAATATTTAATTGTTTATGCTACTACTGTTTGTCCCAATTTTTCCCCTTAGTCCATTTACACCCAGCCCACACCCACTTCCACAGTCAATGCCCACACCATTGTCCATGTCCATGTGTCCTTCATATAGGTACTTGAACTAATCCCCTCACCTTCTTCCAGTGTCTCCCCTGCTCCCCTCTCCCTTTTACACCTGCCATTCTATTCCAATATTCTATGCCTCTGGATCTATTTTGCACATTAGTTAATTTTGTTCATTAGATTCCACTTATAAGTTAAATCATATGCTATTTGTCTTTCACTAACTGGCTTATTTCACTTAGCATGATATCCTCTAGTTCCATCCATGCTGTCACAAAAGGTAGGACTTCCTCCTTTTTTATGCTACATAGTATTTTGTTGTGTAAATGTACTACCGATTTTTTACCCACTCATCTTCTGATGGGCACATAGGAAAATGATAATGGTTTCTTGAGCTGTGCAGAAGCTTTTTTAATTTTATGTAGTCCCATTTGTTTATTTTTTCTTTTATTTCTCTTGCCTTAGGAGATATATCAGCAAAAATATTGCTATGCAAGATATATGAAATTTTATTACCTATATTTCCTCCATAATTTTTATGGTATCAGGACTTATATTTAACTCTTTTGACCATTTTGAGTTTATTCTGGTGTATGGTGTGAGATGGTGGTCTAATTTCTTTTTTTTTTTTTTTTTGGCATGTATCAGTCCAGTTGTCCCCATACCATTTATTGAAGAGACTGTCTTTACCCCCAATGTATGCTCTTGCCTCCTTTGTCAATTAATAGACCATAAAGACATGGGTTTATTTCTCTGTTCTGTTACATTGATTTATGTGTCTGTTCTTATGCCAGTACCAGACTGTTCTGATTACAGTGGTTTTATAGTTTAGTTTGATATCAGATATTGTCATCCCTCCAACTTTGTTCTTCTTTCTCAGGATTGCTGAGGTTATTCTGGGTCTTTTTTGGTTCCATTGAAATGTTTGGAGTATTTGTTCTAGATCAGTGAGATATGCCATTGGTATTTTAATAGGGCTTACATTGAATATGTGGATTTCTCTGGGTAATATAGGCATTTTAATGATGCTAATTCTGCCAATCCATGAACACAGTACATACTTCCACTTATTTGTATCTTCCCCAATTTCTTTCTTCAGTGCCCTATAGTTTTCTGAGAACAGATCTCTCACCTCTTTGGTTAAATTTACTCCTAGGTACATTTTTGTTGTTGTTGTTGTTACAATAGTAAATGAGGTAGTTTTCTTAGTTTCTGATAGTTCATTATTGGTGCATAAAAATGCCATTGATTTCTGAATATAGACTATGTTATCTCTCTACTTTGCCAAATTCACTTAGGTTGAGTAGATTTTTGATGGAGCCTGTAGAGTTTTCTATGTACAATATCTTCTCATCTGTGAATAATGACAGTTTTACTTCTTTTCCAGTTTGGGTGCCTTTCATTTGTTCTACTTGTCTGATCACTGTGGCTAGGACTTCCAAGTACTATGTTGAAAAAGAGTGATGAAAGCTGACACCCCTGTTCTTGTTCCTGATTTTAAGGGAAACACTTTTGATTTTTGCCCATTGAGTGCAGTGTTGGCAGTAGGTTTTTCATACATGGCTTTCATTATGTTGAGGTGTGATCCCTCTATTCCCACTTTACTGAGTGTTTCTATCATAAATCTGTGTGGGCTTTTATCAATTATTTTCTGCATCTATTAATATGATCATGTGATTATTATCTTTCATTTGGTTTATATGGGTATCACATTTACTGATTTGTGAATATTGTACTATCCTTGCATTCCTGGAATAAATCCCACTTGATCATGGTGTATGATCTTTTTAATGTATTGTTCGATCCAGTTTGCTAACTGTTGAGGATTTAACATGCTAACTGTTGAGGATTTAGCATCTACGTTAATCAGAAATATTGGCATATGATTTTCTATTGTTTTTGTTGTGTCTTGGTTTTGAAATAAGAATAATACTGGCTTTATAAAAATATTTTGAAAGTCTTCCTCTTCTTGAATTTTTTGGAATAGTTTGAGAAGGATAAGTATTAGTTCTTTGAATGATTGGTAAAAATCTCCTGTGAAGCCATCCGGTCCAGGGCTTTTGTGCACCTAGTGTTTTTGATTACTGCTTCAATTTCACTAGATGTTATCAATCTATTCAGGTTTTCTGCTTCTTGCTGATTCAGTTTTGGAAGATTGTATGATTCTAGAAATGTATCTCTTTTGCCCAGGTTGCCCAATTTCTTGGTACATAGTTGTTCATAGTAATTTCTTATAACCTTTTGTATTTCTGTGGTAACAGTTGTTACTTCTCCTCTTCCATTTCTAATTTTATTTATTTGGGTCCTCTCTTTTTTTTTTCTTGATGAATTTGGTTAAAGATTTGTCAATTTTGTTTATGTTTTCAAAGAATCAGCTCCTGGACTCCTTTGATCTTTTGAATTATATTGTTTTAGTCTGTATGTCATTTATTTCACTCTGATTTTTTTTCCTTCCTTCTACTCACTCTGGGCTCTGTTTGTTGTTTTTTTAGTTCTTTTAGGTGTAAAGTTAGGTTGTTTTATTTGAGATTTTTCTGTCTCCTTTAGCTAGGCTTGTAATGCTATGAACTTCCCTCTCAGGACTGCTTACACTGTGTCCCATAGATTTTGGGCTCTTGTGTGATAATTTTTATTTCTTTCCAAGTACTTTTTCATTTCTTCCTTGATCTCATTTTTAACCCATTCATTATTTAGTAACATATTGTTCAGCCTCCATGTATTTGAATGTTTTTGAAGTTCCCTTTTTTCCCTTGGGGTTGATTTCTAGTTTCAAGCCATTGTGATCTAAGAAAATGCTTGATATAATTTCAATTTTCCTGAATTTGTTAAGGCTTATTTTGTGTCCTACCATGTGATCTGTCTTTGAGAATGATTCATGTGCATTGAAGAGAATGTATATTCTGATTCTTTGGGATGAAATATCCTGTAAATATCAATTAAATCTATTTGATCTAGTGTTTCACTTAATGCCACTATGTCATTGCTGATTTTTTGTCAGGAAAATCTGTCCATTGTTGATGGATCCATTGTTGATAATGGGATGCTAACATTCCCTAAAATGACTGTATTGCTGTGGATCTCTTTCATAAAGTCCTCCAGGATTTCCTTTACATATTCAGATGCTCCTATATTCTGTGCATAGATCTTTCTAATAATATTCAAGTATTTTAATTTCATGAAGAACCAGAGGGTCTTCAATAGGATTTTCAGGTTAAAGAAATCAAGTTTGCATTTTTTAACCTATCTGCCAACAACTTTCCTCTAACTGTTTTATAATAAACTCATTCCAATAAAATGAAAGTTCCTAGGACTATGATCTTGGTTATGTAACATTACCCACTTCCTTTGATTTGTGTAAATTCAATCTCATTGGTCAAGAGATCTCTCAAGATCTCACACCCTGTAGTTAGTTCATGAACTCCACAGCAAAGGAGAGAGGTGCATTCCTTTCTTCTCAAGGCCTGATCCAGATCTTTATTTCTACCTCTAATGTCTTTATTTCA
The DNA here is from genome assembly GCA_004026545.1 of Mormoops blainvillei. Lineage (NCBI taxonomy): Eukaryota > Metazoa > Chordata > Mammalia > Chiroptera > Mormoopidae > Mormoops > Mormoops blainvillei. Next base: position 88,968 of record PVJD01002276.1, read on the forward strand.
TGTCTAAGTGAGGTTAGTTACCAGAGAAATATATATATTCAGAAATGCAAAGAATAGAATGTTACTAAATAAAAGTATACTTTTTTCACAATAGAAAGGTAAACCAGATGAGAAAATTGAGCTGTAAGAAATATTATACTTTATTTTGTACACCACCTTATTGATGTCTTATCTAGTATAGTATTTTAGGGTCACAGGTTATTTTCTCTTTGTCCTTTATACTTTTTAGAACTTTTTATTTCACCAAAGCAATTTGAATCTTTTTAAAAATTATGATGCTGAAAAGAAGTCTAATTGTTATTTCTTTTTGAGCAATACTTTTATTCTGTTACAGTTTTTTCAAAATATATATCCTGTTGTTCTTTAATATTTTGTGCTTTTTCATGGATTATTTTAATTTATTTTTCTCAGTACTAGGAATGAACATTCAATCTAAAGTCTCATCTTTATCTCCAACTGCGAAAAATTCTTCAATTTTTAAAATATCGCTTCAGTTATATTTTTTCTATTTTTACTTTTAACTTTATTGAGTATAAGTTGGAGATTCTTATCTACCCTGTGCATCTCTGAATTCCTTTTTCTGTAAAATATGTGTTTGTATGTATGTGTGCATGCACACATATATGTGTATGTAATTTCTTCATATAAACCTACAGTTGTGTCCAAGCTTTTTGCGTCTCTGGACCACACTGGAAGACAAAGCATTGTCTTGGGCCACACATTAAATGCACAAGCACTAACGAAAACAACAACAAGAAAACCTGATAATGTTTTAAGTAAATTTATAATTTTGTGTTGGGCCACACTCATAGCCATCTTGGGCCACATGCAGCCGGTGGGCCATGGATTAGACTCCCCTGCTAGCATATTCTTTATACTACATTCTGGGTGAATTCTTTCTTGACTGTGTCCAGTCTAGAAACCGTTTATCTACTACATATTTTTATGACTATAATATAACTTTAATTTCTAATATATTTAACTTATTTTCTATAGGCACACATTTACTTTTGCATATGTTTATTTATTAATGTTTTTGTTCTTTGTATGGGTACTGTGGTAGACAAGTCAAAACATTTCCCCCTACTCCAACTCCCAAAGATGTATATATCATAGTGCCTGTAACCTGTAAATATGTTATCCTGTATAGTGAAGGGATTTTGCACATGCGATTAGTTTAAGATCCTTGAGATAGAAAGATTAACCTGGATTATCTAAGTGGGTCTAAGATATTTAGAATCCTTGTAAGAGGTAAGTGGGAAAATGAGATATAAAATATAGATATAATAAAGAAGAGAAGCAGAGGTTGGAGTGATGCATTTTGAAGATGAAAGGAGGAGACACGAAGCAAGGAATTTGGGAAAGTGAATGGGAAGAAACAAATTACCCCCAGAGCTTCCAGAAAGAAAGCAACCCTGCTTACATCTTGATGTTAGCCCAGAGAGACCTGTGTTGGATGTCTAATAAATCTGTGTTTTTTAAAAGACTTTATCTATTTATTCTTAGAGAGAGTGAAGGGACACAGAGAGGGAGAGAAATATTAATGTGTGATTTCCTTTTGCGCAACCCCTACTGGGGACCTGAGCTGTGACCTGGGCATGTGCACTGACTGGGAATTGAACTGGTGACCCTTTGGTTGGCAGGCCAGCACTCAATCCACTGAGCCACAATAGCCAGGGCTAAAGATATGTTGTTTTAAGCTACTAAGTTTGTAGTAATTTGTTACAATAGCAATGGAAAATTAATACTGATGTTATATCCTTATTTACTGTTTTATGAAGATACTTAAAATATTTAGAATCTTTGCATACCGTTCTACTATGTTTATCTGTCAGGTATTAAACTTCTCTCTCCTTTTCCCTCACTCCTATCTTCTCGTTAGAGATATGAATCTTACTGTTCTGTTTCTGCCTCCATCTTGCCTACCCTGAGGTGTCTACTCAAGAACTATTAGAGTAGTACCAACCTGTTCAGTGTGATATTGGGATAACCTAGATCCTCTAGGACATCCAATGGTGGCACAACCCCTGCTATATAACTATGTCAGTTTCCTCCTTTCCTTGGGTAAATCTCACCACCTATGCCTTAGTACCAAGCAATAATCATGGTAGCATCTTTTTTCAGCATCATTTCTCATGCTGGGTAGCTCAAACCTGGTTTATTATTTTAAGCAGTGAAACTGTTCCTGGTCACTCAACTTGTATATGGTACTTAAGCTGGCCAGTACCTCAGAGCAGGCAAGCATTCTACAGCTAATTTCTGCTTTCAGACCCCAGGCCTGGCTCCCTGTGGTTTTACCTCTGTTTATCATTTTCCTGACTTCCTGATTTCTGGTTTATTGACATGTTCATTTTGTTTTTAATCATTTATATTTTCTCCTTATATTCTACATCTTAGTGTTGTTTATTTTCTTTTGCTGGGGATAATGAGGGTCTCACAACATGAACTTAAAAAACATCACAAATAAACTCCTTCACACTCATCAGTTAACAAGAGTTTTATTTTTTAAAGAAACTTTGTTAAGAGACAATAGAAAATAACATCTATATGGCAGCCAGGCCAAATAGTTTCTCTTCCCATGACAATGCAGATTAATAGTAATGCTTCCAAGAGCAGTGTGCTGAGAAAGATCCTAAATTTACCTCTCTTTTTATTGGGGAAGTATGTCATCCTTTGTTAATGATTCTTGCAGTGGGTGCTGAGTGATGGTGTGATCTTCATTCATATATTTTTCATAATGCAGACAGCACCCTGTTGCAAAAGCTAGGGTTATTTAGCTTTATGCAATAAATTAATGCTGAGAAGGGAACATTATAAAGATACTATAGGAATTCAGGATCAACAGGAACTGGATAAACATATTTGGATAGAATGCTAGGCTTGTGCAAATGTAGGTAGATCACCTTTCCAGCATTGTCTGTGACACTCTAATGAAGAGTCACCTTGACGATAGTTGGCAAAAACTTCCAGAAGTGGTGTTGCTTCTAGAGTCATTGTATTGTCTCCTACAAGGCGATGCAATTTACATACAGTCATAGATTCAATGAAGATTACACCATTTAAAATTTAAAGTATTACAAATTTATGCAGAAGTCCAAGATCAATATTTCTATGCCCTTTACAGCATTCCTAATGGATCTTAAAGGGTATGCTCTAAATACTTCACACTTCCTTTTAGTCTTATTAAACAAATAACAACAAGATGTGGAAATTTGGTTGACTCAGAAACATAGGTAGAACCATAAATATAGAATATCTTTTGTGGTTTTGATGGGTGCCCTCAAGAGTTGGAAAATTTTTAGTTTTAAGTTATAGTTAATAAGCTTAGTAATTAATACAGTAAAAAGCTAGTGTTTCAGGAACTGAAGGTAATGACCCACCCTAATTCCAGGATACCACAAGCAATTTACCTTTGCGCCCCAGGAGGACTCCAAGGAATCAAGAGGGTATCTGAATTTTGTGTTCCAAGGAGAGATATTCCTGACCAGGACACAGATAAAAAATCACCAGTCAACAGATGAAAGGATACTAGGTTTTTAGTATATTTTGATATTAGAGAGCATAATTCCTCCAATCTTCTTCTTCTTCTCAATATCACTGTTATTATGTGGGGCCTTTTTTGGTTCCATATAAATATTTGAAATATTTGTTCTAGATCTGTGAAATGTATCATTGGAATCCTGATTAGAATTGCACTGAATCTATAGATTGCTTTGGGCAACATGGACATTTTAATGATATTAATTCATCCTATTCATGGATACAGTATGTGTTTCTACTTATTTGTATGTTCTTCAATTTCTTTCTTCAGTGTCTTACAATTCTCAGAGTACAGGTCTTTTACATCCTTGTTCAGATTTATTCCTATGTGTTTTATTCTTCAAACTACTAGAAGGCCATAGTAAACAAATCAGCATGGTATTTGGCATGAAAACAGACACATCAATAAATGGAAAAAAATAGAGAACCAAGAAATAAACCCACACATTTATAGTCAATTAATATTCAACAGAAGAAGCAAATACATACAATGGGCTAAAGATAGTTTATTCAATAAATGGTGTTGGAAAAATTGAACAGATATGTTCTGAAAAATGAAACTAGACCACCTACTTAACATCACACATGAGTAATTTCAAAATGTATTAAAGATATAAATATTAGATGCAAAAACTAAAAATCCTAGAAGAAAACATAAACAGTAAAATCTTGGACAATGCTTTCAGTAATATTTTTTTCTGATATATCTCCTAAGTCAAGGGAAATAAAAGAAAAATAATAAACAAATGAGACTACATCAAACTAAAAAGTTTTTGCTTAGAAAAGGGAACCATCCACAATAGAAAAAGACAACCCATAGAAGGAGAGAACATATTCACTGATACACCTGTTAAGTATTTAGTTAATATCCAAAATTTATAAATAACTTATAAAACTGAACTCCCCAAAAACAAACAATCCAATTAAAAATGGACAAAAGACATGAAGAGACACTTCTCCAGGATAACGTGCAGATGGCTAATAGACATGAAAATGTGCTCAACATCACTAATCATCAGAGAAGTGCAAATTAAAACCACAATGAGGTATCACCTCACACCTGTCAGAAGGGCTATCCTCAATAAATCAACAAACAACAAGTGCTGGTGAGGATGTAGAAAAAGAGGAGCCCTTTTGCACTATTGGTGGGAATGCACATTGGTGCCACCACTGTGGAAAACTGTTTGGAGATATCTCAAATAATTAAAAATGGATCTGCCTTTTGACCCAGTGATCCCACTTCTGGGAGTATATCCAAAGGAATTCAAAACACTAATTAAAAGAAACATGCACACCCCTATATTCATTGCAACATTATTTACAATCACCAAGATATGGAAGCAGCCCAAGTGTCCATCAGTAGATGAGTGGATAAAACAACTATGGGACAATTACACAACAGAATGCTACTCAGCCATAGAAAAAGAAGAAAATTTTGCCTTTTGCAACAGCATGGATGAACCTGGAGAACATTGTGCTAAGTGAAATAAGCCAGTCAGGAAAAGACAAATACCATATGATTTTACTAATATGTGGGATCTAAGGTACAAATAAACTAACAAGCAAAATAGGGACAGACTCATAGATAAAAAGAAGAATGACAGTTACTGGGGAGGGGAGGTTTATGGGTAGAGGGATCAAGCAAAAAGGAAAAATGACTCATAGACATGGAAAGCAAATTGGTGATTCTAGGGGAGAGGAAATATAAGGAGACTAACCAGTAATGGAAAAAATACAATTTTTTAAAAGAAATGATAGTAGGAAAATTACCATACTGTAGGTTTTGTCAGATAATTTTTCCCTGAATTCCAAACCCCTTAATCTACTTTTTCCTGAATTCCAAATCCCTTAATTATACTTTGTTTTTCCTTATAAAAATGGCCAGCTGAAATGAAATGTAAGATGGTCTTTAGGGTACATAACTCGTTGTCTTCTCAGATCCCCGGTCATCTGAATAAAGTGCCCATAAAGATTCAATCCTTGTCTCTACTTACTGGTTACGATCAACACAAATATTGACTTTTCTGGTTTCAGTCTGGCAGTTTTAATATACTTTACACATTATATATACAGTGGTACCTTGATACTTGTTAATTCATTCCAATGAGTGGTGAGCAAGTGATGATTGAGGAAGCATTTTCCCTTGAGGGGTGCAGTCATGGCTCATACAAGTTCTAGCAAGTATGACAAGTGGCAAGCAAGTGCCAAGAGCTGAAACATTTTTTCTCATCAAAATGTGATGAGAACTAGGTTTGACCAGTTCTGAAGCTGACAAGTACTGAGGTACCACTGCATATTTCTATAGGTCTTTAGGGATAAATTTATTTTTAATACACATGTATCTATATCTACATTTATATATGTAGTTCAAGTATAAAATACATATCCATTAAGAAATTAAAATAATTTATGTGCTATTAAAACTACAAACTGTACTTTCTTATTTCAGGAATATAGAACTTTTGTGTACAAGGACTCATTTGAAGTTTGATTTCAAAGAATTAAAAGAAAATTAAATTATCCCCTAACTGAAATGAGCATTGATTTAAAAACTTAACCTAGGTTAAAATTTGCTTAACAAAAGTTTAATTAGTATAATATTTCTATTATGAGAAATGATTTAAAGATAATTAAAATATATAGCAAAATGCCAATATTCTTTTAATAACTTATAGAAAATTATAATTATAGTAATAAGTAAAGACTTTCAGAAGGCCAGCCAATTAATTCTTGTATTAACAAGCTCTCCCTCTTTGCCAAGAACCTTAAAAATGAAAATTACTTGCTTATACCTTAGACTTGACTAATATTTAACTGATAGCATATGACAAGCCTGTGTGCAAGTGTTTCAATTAATTAAGAAATGTTTCTGTTGCTTTTTTTCTTCCCTTATGTGTATATAATTACTATGCACTAGGACATATTTATGAGACATTGATTTAATATCTCTAATTTGTAGTATGATTTTTTTATCAGTCATTTGTTTCCATATTACAAATCTAATCTCAAGTTTGTCATTTATCTTAGACAATATAAATTATATTCACAAAGAAAGCACTTTGGCCCTCCCTTCTTTCACACATACCCACAGAATTTATTTTTCACTTCTGTTCCTCAAGGCCGGGAGCACAGAAAAATCCTAATTAAAGCGCAAAGTTTAAATCTGTTCTCTTCAAGGATTACTGAAGCAAAGAAAGGGAACAGAACGTGGTTTTAAAATAATTATCTGGGTCCTGACAAAGACTCCCTTGGAGTTTCACACTGTTAACTTTTTTCTCCAGCATCAGGCACCTTGGGAGGAAAAGTTACAGTGAAATACTGATGAATGTGGACATCATGCAAAGTTTTTAATGCATACATATGAATGTGAACAGAATTTCAAACAAAACATCTAAGCGATGGCATATGAAGAAAAGAGCTTTTTTTACCTACTGCCTTTATGGAAATAAGGATATTATGCTCACCTGTATGTCTTCATGTCCTTACAGTAGAAGTTGGGTTTCTACCCTTGAGAATATCAGCCAAGAAAGCAGACATATTTTGAAAAACTAAATGTCAAGAGCTATATATCAGAGTTAAGCTCAATATAATAACTTCTTCATGATGTTCAAGCATCAAACACTCTTTGATAAAAGATTATTTCTCCTTCCTTTGTTCGTTCCTTCCTTCCTCTCTTCCTTCCTTTTCTTTCCTATAAGGGGAGACCAAAAAACCCAAAATTTGTTTATAAAAAATTGTGTATTCAACCTTACATGTTTAAATTTCAGTCACATTCAAAGTACTCTCTATTTGCTGCAATGCACCTATTGAGATGTTTACTCCTCTGCTCAAAATAGTTTTTGAACTCATCAATTTTGATGTTTTTTAGTGCTTCTACCATTTTTTGTTCCACCTCTTCCACCTTGGCAAAAGGTTCCCCTTTGAGGACATTTTTCATCCAGGGAAACAAAAAAGAGTTGCTCTGGGAGAGTTCTAGTGAGTAGGGAGGGCGGAGCAGGTAGGTCTTGCTATTTTTGGTCAAAAACTGCTGAACACTCAGCACAGTGTGGGCAGGTGCACTTGTAAATCACCCATCATGAAATGGGCAAATGTACTGAAAGTCTTCAAAATTTTTTCACTGAAGCCAAGCATAACCTCTTAAAGCAATGCCAGCTAGTACACTGATACAGATAGGTTCCAAGAACATTCACCTAATGGGGAAAGCCTAAAAAGCTAATTCCATTTTTTGGAGGGGTCCCCACTTATATTTTCTTTATATTCCTCTTCCTCTCCCCCTCCCTCTCCCTTACCCTCTCCCTTCCTTTACTTCCTCCTTTACTTCCTCTTCTTTCTTTCCTTCTATTTTTTTTAAAGTCAGTGAGACTGTGTTGGTATCAAAGTAAAAAATAAATGCAATCCCATGTAGTAACCCTGTCAAGGTGGTTCCACTATACACACACACAGACACATACACACACTGGTGCATTGCTATGTCCTGATCCTAGCATCTGTGCTTACCCAGTTGAGTCCTTTATAGTAATGAACATTCAACCTCATTTAATCAAAAAAGTCATAATACTAATACAGAATAGAATTACCTTGATATCTTTAGTTTCTATTATCTACATTTCCCTAATTTTTTGTAAACCCTTTAAAATAAAACTAAATGCTTCCATTGTTTTAAAACTCTGTTTCTATCATGGAAATGTGATTTAATTGAGAAAAAATTAAAGAACAAGAGCCAGCCTTTCTAAAGTCATAGTTACACATGACCAATCACTGGAATAAAATAGAAAAATTGATTTAATTAAGTACAGGATATAGGAGAATGATATCAAGAAAATGACATCAAGAAATAAGCCTGAGTACCTTTCAGTTTTCATCACAATGTTTAGCTTCATAGAAATCTAGCCTTAGACATAGCATCTAAGTCTAAACCACTCAGCCATTCACCAGGGCCAGTTTGCTCTACCTCATCGTAAGGATTAGAGAGGTATTTTATACACTTGAAACTTTTATACCTTTGAATAACTTAAAGACTTTTTAAGTTAGAATTCATATTTATGACCCCAATTTAATTTCATTATACATAACCCTAAAACCAAAGGTTAAATTTCTATAAAAGAAATGTTAGAATTTGTGCTCATTTATTTTCATAGTTATAATTGCATGAAAATAATTTCTTTTGTCAGAATAAAGAATGCCAAACTTCACATTCTGCTTGGTGATAATTTTGGGAAACAGCAGATATTGGAACTAAGAGGAAAATTTAGAATTCAGTGGTTAAATGACCAACCCAAGAACACATAGATAATACCGATCACTCCACAGTAGATTCTATGATCTTCTTGGTGCCTCTCTCAAGATATAGCTACAAAAACATGCTGTGTTCAGGAATACCATGGGCTTTAAAATGCACCATGGCAAATTAATTTTAGAATTTCTTTTGCAGTTACAGTTATTCATTTTTTTAATTTTATTAAAATCATGAAGAAAAGGTCAAAAGTTATATTTAATCAAAATGAACAACAAAATGAAAAGTAAATAAAAAACATCCACATTATTGACATCATATAGAAAAAGCACATGTTCTGAATGGCAACCAGGATTTTGTAATGCTCTTACAGGGGCTATCTGCCTTTAGACACATATTTGTTTTTCTTTTTCTTTTCACATTGTTGAGAGTATGTCTTCTTGTATTTGTCCAAGGAAATCTCTTTTCTGGTAATGTGAAGCACAACATTAAATAGTTGATCAAAGCAGGAGCAAGGGAATAAAATTTTTGCATTTAATTAGTGAAAAGAGAAAAGCTTTACATCTATTAATAATTTTTATAAATCAAAAAAGGTAACTTGAAAATCTCACAGTGTGCAGTACTGAAGGGCTCCCATTGAGGCAAATGGCAGTGACAAAAGTTTGCAATACCTGAACTCACTTCTTCTTCCATAGAAGACAAAAGTTCACCAAGTTTTTGCGAAGTAACCTATTGCACTTAATTAGGACCGTGCTTGGTAGAGGAGAGCAACCAGTCTGGATTGAATTAAAAGCTAAACTGGCTTTCCATTTGGACAAAAATGTTGAGTTATAGCAATTTTTGTGTGAGAGCTAAACATCTCACCCTAAGACCCTAAGTAAAGTACCTCATGAGATGTCATGAGAGCTATGTTATAGCAGAAATGTTCACTCTTTTATAACATAAGTAAGAACTTCGGAAAAGAATGACAACAAATATCTAACTGTGTCTCAGCAAAAATCATCCCCATAATACTGGGCACTTATGTAGGGCATGGGACAGCAGTTAATCAGAATCACCTTAGGACCACAAGGGAGATCTCAGACCACTTAAGAAAATGAGGCAGAGAAAGTACACCAGGCATAGCTTAAAAATAAGAAGGGCAGAGCAGGCACAGCATACAAATATATATTCAGGGCAACAATGCACTAACTGCTAGTTCTTACAAGTGGAGGGAAAAATAGAATACCAAAGTTTCAGTAATTTCAAGGCTAATAATTACAATATTGATTTGGAATCAAATCTACCTGGAGTTATTTTTTTACAAGCTTAATTCAAACAGAACAGTCTTCTTTCACAAAGTTCTGATTGTGAGTAGTTTTGACTACTTATATTGTTGAGTTAAGTCAATCCATAACAAGGGTCCAGTGACCCAGGAACATAACTGCATTTCTTCTGCAGAAGCACAGTTGCATATTTGTAGTCATTCCTTTCCAAGTTCTTGTGGTACCAAAGTTTACCAAAAGTAAATATTTCCTCCATAAACATTAAAACTATCATGACATCCCCTGAGGTGCTTTTGGGGGTGATATGTTTAATACTCTTATACAAGAATTACTATAACATCTGAATTTTTCCCAAATGGAAAGCCACTTTAGTCTTTAATTCAATTCATCCTGGTTACTCTTTTTCCAAAAACACTTAAAATGCTATTTTTTCACACACACATGTTCATGCACTCACACACATTATTCACTCTGCACAAATTGTACTTTTTAGAAAAAGCAAAATTGGCAACAGAACTAAAAATACTTTGAAAGTTTTATTTGATCATTTAAAAATAGAATAACCAAGATTTTCTAAAAATAATAATATTGATTTTAACACAAGGAAGTGATAAATCCCATGAACAATTGTATGGAACACGAACAATAAATGACCCATAAAAGAGAAATTATTGACACTGAATGTTTTGGAAGACTCTGTGCTCTGGCCAAGAGGTTTCACCAATCACTGACGAAGAGAACTTGGAAGTCAGCATAAGAAACTCCTTCAATATTATATACACTAGATATGTTAAAACAAAATATTAAACTGTGTATAACTCATGTGATGTGATATGGATTCAATATGTTTAAAGGTATTCTTTTGTGATCCATATAAAAGTCTTAGCAAAAAGAAAAAAAAACACAAAACCTTCAAATGATTATATACTGGCACTTCGTGGATGTTACCTCACTGTGAAAGTCAAGATTTTGATGCAGTTTAGGCAAAGCCTGTTAATCATATACCTTAAAGAAGTTTCCCAGAACTCGTTTTTATTTGTGTTCTCAAACAGCTGTCTTAATCCCACTACTATTATTAGAGAATAATTATTAATAGCATCTCCTTTTACTCTCACTTTTTTTTCTGGTTTGGAAAATAAATTATGTTGTAATTACACTTAGATCCAAAGATTTTCATGGTGACTTCATTTCACACCGAGGATAGAGAAATACTTAAATAGCTATCTCTGTCTTGCAAACTTAAAGTAGAGAGTCATCTATAAAAATTGTTTAGAGTATTGGACTACAATCCCAGATATTATAAATAGTTTGAAGAGAGAGGATTTGAGAAAGACGTGGAGTAGGAAATATCAAAAATCTGTCTCCCTGCATAAAAAAAAAAAAAACTATATTGACGGAATCTAAAATAACAATTTTGGAACTCTGGAATCTATGACAGCTGCAATATTCAGGAGAAGACTTGGACAGTAAATTATGGTTAAACTCAGCCAATATAAACTCAAAGCACAGTAGCACTGAAATTATTGTTCTGCTTATAGTTGACATGGTTGTTCAGATTTAAAACATTCAAGGAGAAATATGAGGTTACAAAGTTTCGAATTTCTTATTGGAAGTATGTTTATAACATGTAATCTTGAATATGAGCCTTGGAAGATGGGGCATATTGGGGAGGAAAGAGTTAAGCATTCTGGGTTTATTACTAAGCTGCCACGCAAAAACTGAGAAGGAGGAGTTAGTGGAGAAAAAGGAAGAAGCTGAAGAGAAGAATCAAGTGCAATAAATAGTTACAAGTACAAATTAAGTAATTGGGCATGGAAACATTTGCTTTAATTTGAACACTACTAGGAATTCTAAATTTATTACTCTCAATTGGTGTCAATGCTTCCTTATTTCTTGTTCTTTAGTTGTTTTAAAACATAACTATCTTCAGCTGGAATAATACATTGTATGTAGTATATTACACAGAGGAAACAATAGTTACATAACCATGCCACGATAATTCTTGGTGTTTTGGTTATCAGACATTATAGAAAATCTTTAAAAAGTAAAAAATTCTAATCTCTTGACAAAGAAATTGATGACTCTGGAAATGATTAAATGAACCATTTATGTTATAGTTATAAAACTAGAACCGTTAACTATACTTCAAGTTAAATAATCTTTTGATTACAACTGTATTTTTAAATATTTCATGAAAAAAATGAGAGAAATCATAGGCATATTAAAATAAGACTACTAGGGGAAAATATACTTGAACTAGAATTACTTAAAAATATAACTTCTATTTTTAATTATAGCATAAAAATACCTTAAACTTTCAATTGTAGGGAGATTTACAACTAAATTCTGATACATTAGTAAATAAACTACCTACGTTTCTAATATCTTAATTAAAGAGTTTTAGTGGAACCTAATCAACAAAATAAACAAGCAAGCAAAAAATAACCAGCAACACGGAAATAAAAAACAAACTGACAGTAACCAGAGGGGAGGAGGATAACAGGGGGAAAGGAGGGCAAGGGTCATCAAGAAACAAACATGAAGGACCCATCAACAAAGCCAAATGCAGGAAGGATTGAGGGTGGAAGGTGGGGAGTAGTGGGGCTGGGGAAAATGGTGGCGGGAAAATGTTGACTTGGGGATGATGGGATGGGGTGCAGGGCGGAGGGAATAAAGGAGAGAAAAAAATGAGACAACTGTAATAGCATAATCAATAAAATATACAATAAGTAAATAAATAAACAAACAAACAAATACTTCCACAAAAAAAAAAAAAGTAATCATTAACCTGAAGTTGGAATGTATCTTTTTCATCAAAGTTTTCATGTTTCATAAGAATACATATAAATTCATAACATAATGTTATTTGTGACATGTGACAATCTATGTAATGTGTTATATATTATATAGTATAGTATGAAATGTATTGTAGTATAGGGTAATAGTGTTTCTTAAACTTAATTTAAATGAATTATTTTATGTGTATTATGCCTTTATGTCAATGTTTCATTTTCTAAAGCTCTAATTTTATCCATGGTAATGCATGTAGATCTGATTCTGGTTCATTCACTTTAAGTGCTGTATAATATTGGGTTGGCCAAAACGTTTGTTTGTTTATTTCTGTAAAATAAAAAGATACATTTTTAATTTTTTTAAAAAAAGAGTTTTAGGGAGTCCAAACACTACCAACAAGATTTCAAAATATTTGCCCCAAAAAGTCAAATTTTAAATTTTACTGGCATTTTAGGAAACTGTAATGCAGCAGGATAGCTTTACTATGGTCTTCCCCTAGGAGAGCCACTACTACACAGATCACTCCTGAGAATGTGATGGTCCAAACATGAGAAGACATTATCAGAGAAGCACTAGCAGAATTGTGGCAGTTCAATGCTTTTCTCTAACTACATGCTAAAACAGAGCTTGCTAAGAAAAACTTATAAGTTGCAGTAACATCTCTAAAGTTGCTGTGTGTGTGTGTGTGTGTGTGTGTGTGTGTGTGTGTGTGTGTTGGCAGGTATGAGGAGGCTTTTTCTCTTTCAGGTAATGTGACCAACAAAGATAATGACATCAAATAATTAGGCAAAAACTACTAGTCTGTTAAAAACCTGACTTATCTGATATTTTACACTCTGATTAAAGTAAGTTGAATTTAGGATATTGATTTTTGAATCTGAGAAAACAATTTATCTTGAATTTTTTTAGTTTATACTGGATTATGAAAGAATATGCAAACAAATGGAAGACATAGTACAAATTAATTACACAAATATATGTACATGACTCTAATATCACTCTATATGTTGGTAGATTATAGTATTGTTCACAAATATTTACTGCTCCCTGCTCTGACATCATTAACATAAGCCTTAGCATGTCACTTGTTTCAGCCATTGAAATATAAACAGAAGTAATGTGACCCCTCTAAGGAGAACTTTTGAGACACAGGGCAGGTGTGTTCACCATGCTCTTTCTCTCTGATTATCAGCAGTTTTGTTTAAAGAGAAGATGCTTAGTCAGCTTGACTGCTAGAGTGAAGGTAATGAGGGGCAGAGCTGAAGCCGACTGGTAATGAACACATAGTGTAAGTCAGAAATAAGTCTTTATTAAACATTAGTAAGATTTAAGATTACTCGTTACAACAGTGTACAACTTGGTACATCCTGATTAATAAAGATGACAGTAGCAAAGAGGCATGTGGTATATAATAGCTAAATAATCAAATGATAAGCATGCTAATGCTATCTGTTCATTAATATAGAGCTGAAATAATATGTTCAGAGTCTCAGAACTCATTATCTTCTAGTTCTTGAAGAAATTCTAGTGTCTTACTCTGAAATCATTCATGATTCTATGAACTATTTCCATAAAGTATATAAAAATAATTATAAACAGCCATGGCTCGTGTGGCTCAGTGGGTTGGGCATTGTCCCACAAGCCGAAACACCACCAGTTCTATTCCTGGTCAGGGCACATGTCTGGGTTGCAGGTGAGGTTCCCTCTGGGGGAGTGAAAGAGGCAACTGATTGAAGTTTCTCTCTCAAATCCATGTTTCTCTCCCTCTCTTCCTCCCTTCCCCTCTCTCTAAAAATAAATAAATAAAATGTTTAAACAATAATTATAAATATTTTGAAATACAATTTCCCCAAAACTTAGAATAGCAAAATTATAAATTATAATAGCTTAAATTGTATGATTAGCATAACACTTAAATTACAAAATATAACTAGAGATAAGGTAAGACATTGATAAGTTCCTTCTACATGGAAAACATTTTATAACAGATAGTCCCTGAACCTATAAATAATAAGAAATACATTCTCATTTATACTAAAACTTTAAGAATGATTATTCCATGTTATAATTATGACTTTTAAATGCTTGCAAGCTAGCATGTACCATTCACTGAATAAATGCTAAACAAAACAATGTTAATGACCTTACCTAAATACATGGACATTGACAAAAATTATTTCTATTCCCAGAGATCTTTCTAAGCACCAGCATGTTCTCTCTATACGTGCTACTGCCATAACAAAAACAATTTGTGTTGCGCATATATCTTGTTTAACTCATGGTATTAACTCATTGAAACCACCAAACATTACTATTTGGTTTTATGCATCTTTATCAATGTATGGATCTTCACTTTTAGCCAGATATAGATAGAGGTAAACATGAATTTTATATATGTTTATATGTTATGTTATCTACATATATACAGATGTAGAAAAGCTGCCATGTAAGTTTGACTCAGTGTGCACGCGGTCTGCTTTGGCTATTATCCAACAAGATGTAATTCTTAAAACTACTGACAAAATCTCATATCATGCATCCCACAATGGCAAAGTGGTAAAATCACAATATATATTCATTTTTATATTTATTTAACTCAAATTCTAAGGATTGATATGCATCTTCCTAGAAAACTCCATTTTGTTCAAAAGTAAATCACAGAAAATCCACTTGATTTCTACCACTAGGAGGCCAAGTCGATCTGCCCCAGAAGTGAACCTATCAGCAGACATCTCCCACTCCACCTCTACTTTGTCTCAGTTACTTAAATTATTGAACACGCTTGAGTCTTAACATAGCAGAAGCTCTTAGCTATATTTTTACCCCAATGAGGCTTTGGTCATTCAGATGCAAAGCAAAAATACAAGCTTCAGTGGCAGGTTATAAGTTAGAAAGCTTTAGGGCAGGTGGAAAGAACTAGTGGAAACCAAAAGTGGTGTCAGAGAAGGTGAGAGCAAGGAGCAGGGATGTGATAGAGGTGAGAAGGATGAATCTGATGTAAAATGTATGCCTTTTATAAAATCATTTTTCTGTAAGAAACAGTGCTACAATTCACAATGTATTAGTTACATAAAACATGGGAGCACAGAATGGGGAAAGATGACAACCTATGTGCAGGGTATTGCAGGTCAATGGCTTCTTCCATCCAAAAGTAGTCACAGTTTTCAGGATGCCTGCAAATGATTTTAAATTATTTGGATTCACAGCAATGCTTTCATTTAAAGGTGATTTTATGTTTGAAATTTAGTAGACTATTGGCTGGCCGTATCAGACTTCAAAAGTCCACTTAGTCCCACACAGAGAGTAGCAGGGGGATGTGTGTGAGTGTATGCATGTGTGTATATGGTGTGTGTATATAATGCATACATTTATATGTATATAAGCATATATTACTGGCATAAGGATGGGAGGTTGACAAATGTTAATCAAATATCATTGACTTGAACAATCAATATAAAATATATAGGAATTATAAAGTTTAAGATTGAAAACAATAGTTTTCTAACATGTGAAAACAGTATTAGAAATATTAGAAAACAGTAAATGTTCCCTTCAGTTGCAGAGTTTTTCAGACTAATTGATATCTGTGTCTGATATGTAATATATAATTTCTGCTTCTAGGCACGTGTATCTCTAAACTTTCCTCATTTTTCGGTACTATCAATTCCTTAGTCATAACACCTTAAAATAAAACTGATATTCAGTATCTTGGAACAATCATCAACATTTTTGGTTTCAGTAATTATTTCTGAAAAGATTAATAATAAAGCTAACACATAACTGCCCTAGTTCTCAGAGTTAGCTAAAATTTGAATCTTTGTATCCCTTTCTCTTCCTTCTTTCCACTGTTCACACTTTCTCTCATGGGGTCACCAAATATAAATATGTTGAATGCCAAGGGATAAACTATCAGAAGCAAAACAGGTTAAAATGTTTAAACTGATACTTGTCTTACCTTTAAGATCCTTAAATTTGAGTAAGAATAAAAGATTTATTTATGGATTTAATCATAGGTCATATCAATGCTGCTACATGATATTAGGAAAAGGGCAAGATGAGAATCACAGAAGAGAGGTAGGAAGCTTTTCTGGGTTTTAATGATTACCCAAGGATGTTATGCAGAGTTTTTTAATTTGCGAAAATTTCTCATTATGTGAAAAACAGGCTTATTTGCTGGTAGGTCAGAATAGCCTTGGAAAACACCACTTGATATTCTAAACATAAGGGGAGGGCAGAAAGTTTATTTGGGGATGCAAAATGCATGGTGTCATTACTAGAAATAAGGAAGGAAAAGAGTCAGAGAAATCTGTGTTTTTATGAAAATTATAATTGCCATGGAATTACTCATGAATTTTAAGGTAGAATTTTTCATAGCCATGATGGGACAGACTTCCGGATGTTTCAAAATAAAAATTTAACAAGAGTAAAAACTGCTTTGGAATCATCATTGCTCTCTGTCAGCGGAACACTTAGGTGCTCAAGATTTTTCACGAGGGAAAAATCTTGACATAAACTATGCTAAGAAAGATGAAGATATCCATCCTTCCTTCCTAAGAGAGCCATAGGCTTTTTCAAGGCCCCTGTGAAAAAACAATTGAATGTTAGGAAAGGTCAAAAGCCAGGGTGAAGAGACATTGTGATTAAAAGCCTTCCCTCAAGGCAGCAAGCCCTGTCCCTGTTCTCTAATTCAAGCATAAAGACATTTAGTTCATGCTAGTTTTCTGGTTAATTTTTCAAGAATATCTGTTGTTAGGAATCAGAATACTGAATGAGCTTCAAAAGATTTGAAAGGCTCTGACTGGACCCTAACAATTTGAATCATGTCTCACTGTGAGTGAAATGCTCATTCTTTCCTTTAGTTGTTGCTCATTCTTCATGTTTCTTTCTTACATCCTTCATGGTTTTATCATTTTTTAGAGCTATGTTGTTTAAGACAAAATAGATCTACAAAGCCTTGGAGGGAAACTGAGTTCTTTACTTTCTGAAGAAGCTAGCACTAAAACATTTTTAAAAATCAGTGGCATTGATATATGAACCTAAAAAAATTTTAAGCACTTAATTTTTATCCAAGCTACCTTAGTACAGAAAACCACAGATCAGATTTTCTTTTTATATTTGTATTACTTCCTGGTTTCAGCCAAATCTGAAATATCATGAAACAACTTGACGAATAATGTTTTTACATGGCAAAATCGTTTCCATGCTTAAACATTCAGATTTGTCATTTGTACAATACAGGAGACAAAAGAGGAAAAATAAGAGAACAACATTTACAAGGATGGACACACATTCTATATAGAAAATAGGTCCTACTTCTAATGCCCGTATGATCCAGCAATTCCACTTCTAAGTATATACCTGTCATGAGTGTATATTCATGATACAGTCTTTCCTATAACTCAGCTGGGCAGCTGCTCTGCTAGCTGTCTGCTGAGTAGCCTGGCACCAAGGAATAGACAAGAGTCGCACACAGTAACTGTGCTGTATGCTCAGCTTTTATTGAATGCAGGTTCACTCAAAGCAGAACATCAGCATACATTAATATCCTACTCACACTCTGACAATCTAAGAAAAATATAACATACACATCCAGTGTTCAATGGGGGATAACAAAACCGAGTCTCAGAGTCTCAGTTTGCAGGTCTGGGAGACAGCGCTGTGAGTTGTCAGCATCTTGCAAGGAAGTATCTCTGGAGCCAGGTGGATAGCAGGGCAGAGGAAGTCCTCAGTCCAGCATGGCAGAGCCTCCAGCAGCCGATGTCAAGAAAGATCGGCATGGCATGGAGTAGCACTCTGGTATGTGGAGCTCAGTTGTCTCAGCAGTGGTCTGGAATCTGACTCAGTTATAGCTTGAAAGTGGTGTACTCCACCTCCTAGGTCTTTTTGATAAATGTCTTGGCACACTTGATGCCAAGTGTGGAATTTGTACAGGACACTATCTATGGGTAGCCCTGGTCTATAGACATGGCTGTTTGGATCACATGCACAGATATCTTGGGTATATCTCCTCGCCAGAAGTGTCCAGTATGACTTAGGTAATTTCCTTCTTGAATCAAAGTTTCATGGCTCATTGGTAGCCATCCTGGTTGATATGATGGACTCCATTTTGTTGTATATGTTTTATGCTATCTTGACTGGACCATTGCCATTTTATTGGTCCTGCTCTCCACAATACTCCAAAGAATTAAAAATGAGGACTCAGATGCTTGTATACCAATATTCATAGTATTGATAGCAGCATTGTTCACAATAGCTATAAGGTAGAAATAACCTGTGTTGTGTCTATCCATGGATGAATAAACACAATGTGGTATATATATAGAATGGAACATTACTCAGCTAAAAAAGGAATGAAGTTCTGATACACACCATTACCTGGATGAACATTAAAAACACTAAGTGAAAGAAACAGAAAAGGAAAAAAAATATTGTATGATTTCACTTATATGAGGTACTTAGAATGGAAACTTTCTAAAGGCTTAAGGAATAGAAATTACCAGGAAATTATTTGGACTGAGGGATTGGGGAGATTATTTAATTTGAGATAATCAAAAAGTCCCAGAAAAAGATATTGGTTATAATAGCACAACATTGTGAAAGTACTGAATGTCATTGAACTGCACACTTAAAAACAAAGTGGTTTTATGTACATTTTATATACATTTTATGTGTATTTTATCAAACAAAAATATATTATTAAAAATAAGGAAATAATCTGTTAAATAAGTTATATCATATTTTTTATCTTGATAATTAGAACTTTCTGTATATTCAAATTTATGTTTGGTGGATTTTTCTGTCTCCCTCCTGGAATACGGTAGAGTAGATCGTATACTACCCTATACTACTCTTCTACACACACACACACACATACACATACACACATGCACGCACACGCACTCGAAATTCTCTGCTCTTTGTTCCATGGCCCCTCCTGCACCTTGTGTGACCCTGTGGTTATGTATAAGCAACTCAGAAGCATGATCAAAAACATCTTTATTCTCTCCATACATACTGGTGACAGTTTGGTCTGACCGCAGTTAGAGAAATCCAAAGCAAGAGGCCCACTTGCTCTTGCCATTGAAGCCCATATGCAGAGCAGAGAATTCCAGGAGCACCATATCAAAGTCAGCACAGACTAACTGTGGACGCTTTCCTTTGGCCCACGGGATTTTCAGACTCCTTCCATTGCTCCGCAGCGGGAGGCGGGATGATTGCCCATAGGAACAGTAGCGCCGGGCCAACATGGCACCCAGCATATGTTCTTCTCTGCTGAAGTCTAAGGGCAAAATTGGAATCTGTGATTGATTCAGCTTTGCATTTAGTCTCACCCATGTCACCGATGAGAGAGCCCTTCACCAGTTCAAAGAAAAAGGTAAATGTCTGATCCAAAGTTTACACAAGCAAGGTCTCTGGGCTCACACACTTGTGTCACCTTTTTTTCCATTTTAGGTAATAGCTGTGGTGTTAATCCACGTAGAATTAACACCTCAAGCCTTCTGCTACACACAACCTTTTGCTTCCAGATTGGTGTGTTTAAACAGTCTGTTGATGCTGTTTGGTTGATTCTCAAATGCTGACAACCTTCTTGCACAGGCAGCCAATCCAGAAACTCTGACTTGGGGTCCTAGAGTGGGTTAGTGACTCTGACTGACCCTTGCCACACAATCTCAATTTGCAAAGTCCTTTTCTCTGTTTAAACTCATTTACCAGTAAGTAAGGAAAGTCTTAATCATCTGACTTTTTTAAAATGTGGTGGTGATTTAGAAGAAATAAAAAAGAATCACAGCCTTCTCTCCTCATGGAAACCAGAAGCAGAAGTGACTCATCATGACATAGCCATTATGGATAACCACTCCTCCTTTTCCCATCTCTTCATAGTTCAGAAAGTACCTGCCTATAGCAAATCTGTCATTTCAATGGAAGATCTACTGGAACTGAGATAATTTAGCTGTGTTGTTTGGTTATCTTCTTTGGATTTTGCAAGTATATCTGTTTTGCCTGTTGTACTTATATCCGGTTATTTCCATATTTAGAAGAAGATTCAATATACTGCTTTCTTATGACCATGAATTCAAACTACTCACTTTGTTTTTGGTTTCCTGATTAAACTAAATTAACTCAACTTTTTAAATTTGTCAACTAGATAGTCACTTTCAATATTAAGCTATGAATTTGATTTCTGTGGTTTCTCATTCACTCATTTGTATGTACCCATGGGAATCATTAAATTAAAGTAATTCTACAGAAATAGTTGCTGCAGGCAAAAGCATTTATGCTAAAATTAGTGGGCAAATGTATGATGAAAAACAGGATATTTCCAGTCCCTCAAAATATTTCCCCAGAAAACAGTCATAAATTACAAAGCTTAAAATAGTTTTGCTTTCCTTATCATATGGTCTCAGCGGGTACATGAAATATAAACTGGGCAGAAATCATCAAAACCAAATAACCCAGGTTTACATTTCATATGCCCCTTGATACCATGTGACAAGACATCTCTGTAGTATTTTTATAAAAAATATCATAAATTCAATCCAACCATGTGAAAATGGACAAACCCAAATTGGGGGCATTCTACAAAATAACTGACCATGAATCTTAAAAATCATCTAGATCACAACAGACAAGAAGAGAGTGAGGAACTGTCACAGGTTGAAGATTACAGGGGAGATGTAAGGAATAAATGCATTGTAGAAACTGGAGTGAATGAAAGGGCATTGGTGGTAAAACTGGAAAATTTTTATAAGGTCTATAAATTATTAGGTACTATTATTATAAACTGAAAACTAGTAACAATACTACCATTAATATCCTATATTACTAAATTTTACATTATATATTCTATATCATCATATATACTTTATATTACTATCAATGCTGCCATACAATTAATAAGTAATAGTACTCTGACCTACTAGTAATAGTTTTTAGTTATAGCAATTAGTTATAGTTACTAATAGCAATTATTTTATAGCAAATGTTAATTTTCTGATTTTAATAAATACTATACTATTGTTATAGGTGTTTTTAACATCATATAAATCTGGGAAAATAGTATATAGAAATCTGTACTATTTTTACAACTTTTCCATAAGTCTAAATTTATTTCAAGGTAAAAAGCTTTAAAAGAAATCAGGGCATATTTAGCACACACTCTTTGTCTTCTGCTCTTCTTCCATCTGCCTGGACTGCAGGCTCCCTCTGCGAGTGAGCAAAGGCTAGAGTAGCAAGGACAAGACCAGGATGACTGTGCAGAAACAGACAGGGTCTTAGGCGCTGACGTCTTGCAGAGCTGCAGGTGCTTTTTCACTCTTGCACTGCCGATCTGTCCCCAACTTCTTGTCATGTGGGTCAAACAACAATATATCTTTGATTAAGCCTCTAAAAAAGTGAGGTGAATAATTCTGATTTTTTATCTGTCCTTCAGTGCTTGGAAATTGAGATTTTTCATTATAAAATGATTGTTCTCTATGCTTACAACAGTCTTAGTATTGTTCACTTTAACGGTCAGGATTTGCATGTTTCTTTCTCTGGAAGAGCTTGTCAAGTACCAATGTCTGCCCAACTTGAAAGTCACTAAATGAATGCTTTCAACATATATGACATCAATGACAAAACAGCACTGACCATGCATCCATATAGTATCTGTTCTTATTTTACATTTATGTAGCAGTTGACACTTTACTAAATATACCATATGCAACATCTTACATAATAGCTTCAGAAACTCTTCAAGGTAAATATTGTTATTTTCATTTAGGAAAGACTGATATTCAGGGAGGTTAAATTACCCAAGATCAGACAGCTTCTGTGGTGGTTTTAAAATATGCCCACAAATTCTTTGTTACTCTTCACTTCAAATTATGGAATTTAATCCTCCTGCCCTGGAGTGTGAGTTCACCTTAATGACTCGCTTCTAGTGAATTAATTATAGAGAAATGATTATATGACTTCTAAGACTAGGTCATAAAAGGCATTATGATTTCTTTCTTGTTCTCTGTTTCTTGGACCATTCAATCTGGGGGAAAGCCAGTTGTCAGGTGTGATGACAGTCAATTGCCCAGTGAAGAACGGATTCCTCCTACCAGCAACCTTGTGAATAAATGAAATATCCAGGAAGCTGGTGCTCTAACCCAGTTAAACCTTCAGATGACAGCAGCCCTGGCTGACTGCTGGACTGTAACCTCATGAAGTACTTCAAGCCTGTAACACCCAGCAAAGCCATGTCCAAATTCATGAACCCTAGAGTGTATAAAAGATGACAACTAGTTATTTTTTAAAGACACTAAATTTTGGCATAACTTGCTATGCAGCAATAGATAATATAGTGTCATATAGCAAAGGCTGGATTTAAACCCAGGTCCTCTGATAGCAGATGCAGAGTTCTCTTTATGACACCACAGTTGCCTTCTTGAAAAATTATAAACCAGTCCATTATCTTGCGGCAAACATGGATAATCCAGATATAAAAGTAACTTTGTAGTCATTGCTCTGGGTAGTAGGAGGCATTTGCTATTTTGTAGATGTTCCCTATCACTTCTTTGGAGCTAAGGCCCCCAGCATGCCATAATAGTTCATGGTTATAAGGAGAAGAGGCAGAGCAATTCTCCTGTGCAATGAAATCTATGGAACATTCATGGAATAAATCATGGAATATCATAAGATATGCTCTATTTATATAGTATATGTAGGAAAAAAGCCTTCTTTTTCCCTCATAGGATTGGTAACTGAAATAGTTTGATCACTTTAGGACAGGCAACTTAATTAGAATAGCTCTAGTTAGCTATCCTATTGCTATAAAGTTACCATATTTTATATTATTTGTGTTTGCCTATATAATTTCTCCGTAGGTCTAAAAAACAAAATTATTAAGGTTGAATAAACTAGCTATGAATACAATAGGGTAAGTCATGCACACATAAAAATTATGAAGGGTCAGGTAAATTTCATTAGAGCTATTATATTACCCAATTAATTGTTTAAATTTAACATACACCCCACATACACACTCATTCTTGCCCCACACGCACATGTTTTGATGTTCCTTCTGTCGCAAATGTTAAAATGGATGTGAAGGCAGCAAAACACTCAGAACAACATTAATGAAACTTCAAGAGGAGACTGATGCATGGTTTACAGGCTTTAAATATCTGGCCATGTGTTCTCATGTTAAAGACAATCATTCTTACTGTCCCATAGCATGTGTGACTAAGGAGAGAATGGTAATACATGTGTCTTATAATGCTGCTTGCATGCAAATAGGCTTTTCTTTTCAACAGAACTTGACATTTCAGGCCAAGTGGAAGAAAAATACCAATGGCAGGAAGAGTGGCGGGCTTCCACTATCTCACTCTCTCAGTGCTGTTTTTTATCCTCCTGATGTGATCTCAACTAACATTCTAATCACTTTAGTATGTGTATGTGCATGCCTGAGTATCCTCAGTCAAATGTGGCTAACAACTGACTTCTATTTTCTCAGAAAACCTTCCGTTCATTCCCTGCTGTGTTTCCATTCTAAAAGAAGAAATAGCTCAGGGGTTGACAGGAAGTGTTTTGCTGGCATTCAAAGAACTTTACACAGGGCTTCACAAGGGAAAAAAAAAAAAAAAAACAAGTGAAAGAGGAATGTCCATAATTGTTTACATGAAAAGTTGCCACCAAATTATTAACATATATTTTGTTGGGTACACTCACAACTATATTTAGAATTGTGATAATTATTGCTTATATTAGTTAATTATCTCCCTCTGTGAATTTTACATTCCACAAAAATTAACAATTTAAGCCTCAAGGATAAACAAATGTGACTAGGAAAAGAAAAGAATAGGAAGCTTGAATATTGGGGATGAAGTGAAAACTTTTGGTTTGTATCCTTGCATATGAAAGCTTGGGCTTCCTCACTCTTGTCCAATCAAGAAAAAGTGAGACAAACTGAAAAATCAGTGAGTTTTTTTTAGATGCATCAGAGAAATGAAGTTGCAGGATAAAATTGCCAACTCGTCCAGACAGACACACCCACATAGCAAGGTTGCAAGACACAAGGTTAATAAAAAGCCTATTGTTTTTTATTCAGGAAAGATGAATATTTAAAATTTAAAATTAAATAAACCTCACCATTTAAAAGAGCACATAATAAATTAACTAGGCAGACATAAATCTAAGAAAACATGTATGATTTGTTTGTAAAAACTGTAACACATTGATTAAAAATATCAGAGAGGATTTAAGTGGAAGGATATTCCATGTTCATGAATTACAAGGTTCAATTTTTTTAAGACATTAGTTCTTTCCAGCTTGATCTATAGATTCAATGTGATTCTCTTAAGAATTGTGGCAAGCTATTTTGCAGATACCAAAAAATTGATTCTAAAGTTTATATAAATGGGAAAAGATCTAGAACAAGTAGTATAATACCAAGAAAGATAGTAAAGAAGAAGGAGAAGTAAAGAGGAGAGGAAAAGGAAAAAAAATGACCCATAGATATATGAAAAATGCTCAATATCAATACCTATCAGAGAGATGGAAATTAAAACCACAATGAGATATCACCTCACACCTGCCAAAATGACTAATATTAATAAATCAACAAACAACAAGTGCTGGCGAGGATGTGAAGAAAAGGGGACCCTAGTACACTTTTAGTAGGAATGAAGACTGGTATAGCCACTGTGGTAAACAGTATGGAATTTCCTCAAAAAACTTAAAGTGAATCTGCCTTTTTGACCCAATGATTCCTCTGCTAGGAATATATGAGATCTGCCTGGAAAAAGTCCAGCCATGGTTAAGACAAAGAGAATGGTTTGAGTGACACACAGGTAACCAGGTTCTTAGTGATCGTGGACAAAGATTGAACAGAACACACAGAGAGTTTATAGCAGAAAGAGAGAGAGTGGACTTATTAAGTAATAGTACACTCCACAGAACATGGGAGCAGGCCAACCCTGTGTGGAGACTGACCTCAGGGGCTGGAGGGATTCTGTTCTTGTAGGGCAGATATTTCCTGGCTAGTTTCTGCAGGGTTTTATTGCACATGTAAAAGTATTTATATTACTTTAAAGTTACTACACATGTGGTCTCCCATGATTTTCCTTGACTGGCCACCAGGGAAGGGGGTCCCACAATGCTAATTTATTATAATACCATTATAATGAAGCAGGGGTCATGTAGTATCTTCTGTGCAGGTGCATTAATGATTCACCATGAGCCAGTGCTTTTCCAGAAAGCAGGAACAACCAGTCTTAGAACAGTGTCTGTCCTATATTGATGTCCTTTGTCTTAACCTTGGGGCACCTCTGGAGTTTCCTCCTAACTATCTCCTGCTTCAACTTCCCCACAAGAGACATGGTGCTCAAAAATCTTTTTGGAGTTCTTGAAGAGCGAAGTTCATTCTTCTGTAATTTCTTCCAGCTTAGATGGGAGAGTAGTCCCTGCTTATTGAGAACCACAAAACTCTTGCCCTATTCTATCTAGAGGCTGAAGAGAAACCCCTTAGGCCATAACAGACTCTGCATGTTGTTCAGCTTCAATATCACTCTCAGGGATTGGTTGGAAACCCTAGAGCATCATCAATTTAATGTGGAACTGCTTAAGTCTAGAAGACACAAATTTAACAAGGAAATTAAACAAACAAGGCCCTCAAAGTAATAAGAGCAACAATGTTATTAAGGGACCTAGGAGGGGTATTAGCCACATTAAGCTAGGGAGCCAGGAGGTCAGGGTACCCGTAATTCCTTGGTCCTGTCGATTGTATTTAGGTAGCCACCCTGCCTGTTCATAAATTTTCCTTATGTTAGTTTCAACCATTCCAGAGTTATTTACATAGGTGCAGCAGGTTTTATTGATAACAGCGCATACACCACCTTGTTCTGCTAGAAGATAGTCAAGGATGAGGTGGTTATCCGTGATTACATTTGCCAGTGAGTCTATTGACCTTTATAGTCCAACTAGAATATCAGCAGTATTTTGGGAGACTTCTTGTATAATCTTAGTGAGTTCCCTTACAGTACCCTTATGATAGACAAAGCCTCCCCAAGGGGCTGCAGTCGCTATAGTGGCAGTAGCTCCAGCTAGTACTAGACCAAAAGCTCATTTTTCTCTGCTGAGAGATGGGCTTCCAGGACCCTGTGTTATGTTTATAATGGTAAGGTGTTGAGGTGCCAAGGTCCCTAAGGTACAATCACCTCCGTTTTTAAAATTGCTGAGATATGAATAAACAATAGCTTCTTGAAGTTCTGAATGATCTGTTAGACAGTCATTGGGAGTCCCAGATAGCCAGACATGGCCTGGACAATGACTGGCATTGGTGGAGTTATATTTGTTAAGGAGGGCATATGGCAAAGGAGAGAGTCAGTCCTTAAAGGGGCCTAAATTATTTCCCTGATCTTCTCCTCCTGCAGAAGGTGATAAAAATTTTGCTAATACCCCTCGAAGTGGTTGGTTCAATCTCCAACTAACACATTTTGAAGTATTGTTGGTATCTGCATTATGACAAAGCATCCCTGCTTAAGCAGGAATGGATACTATTAGGAATTTTATGATTTTATTAATCATAAAATGGGTAGCATTCTATATGTGACCAATTCGAAAGTTTGAAAACTTTTCACTTAGAAGGATTCTCTAGAAAACTGGAATTTGAAAGACAGGACAGGGCTTCAAATCAGTTAATGGTCCCAGTATGAGTATTATTATAATATGGAGTGCATCCTATAGTATTGTTACATTTAAGAGAGGTACTGGAGTAATTAAATGACTTTAATTCTAATGGGGTCCTACAGAAACACAAAGGAGGGTTCTACTCACATCTGACACTTGAAGAAAAAGAGGAACACATGTAATTAGCAGGAGAATTCAAAGCATTGATTAACAATTCATTAGCTATTGGGTGGGCTTTTATATGAGTATTATATCTGGAAGGAGTTTCTGGGTTAGGATCACATATCCAACATTGGGAAAGATTTTTTCCTGTTGCTAATGTTTGAGAAGCATTTACTAAAAAAAATTATCATCCCATCACCCTGTACAGGGTGTAGGTGAGTAGAGAATGGTTAATAGAAGCAACGAAGAGATTTTCATCCTGGACAATCACAGATGTGATTCCACCCAGAAGGAAATGAACAAGCTTTCATACAGAGGACCAGCTCTAACACAAAAATTCTAAGAAGGATAACTGTCCAGAACAATGGCGATTTTAGTACATTGTCTGCAATCATTACTTATTTTTTAGGGTTTCCTCCTTTTTACCAAAATCTGAGGTCCTCCAGTGGTTCATAGGTATAGTCTGGGCTTTGGGTCTCCAGCTGCTCCTGAGTCAGATTAGGATCAGTGGGAACTGGCTTTACCCTGGTAATATGAATCCAATTATCAATTCCTAAAAGTTTCACAGCCATAAAGGTACTCAGAACTACCTGGTAGGGCCCTATACATGTAGGGCTGAGTTGGTCTGCTAGTGATCCCTCCTAGGTTTTAAGGAATACCCAGCCCCTTGGAGATATGGTAGTTTGAAATTTCCCTCTTGGGGCTGGTAAACTTTATTTCCATATTCTGATAAAGCTTTTTGCGCTTGCCCTAAGTTTGTTATATACTTAATTCCTTGGTGGGTCTCTGCATCAAATATTAGATCTAGAGTTAAAAAGGGTTGGTCATACAGCATTTCAAATGGACTGAACTTAGTATTGGCCTTAGGATAGCCTCTACCCCAGTTTTCAGAAGTCTCCTGACAAAGTTTTGCTAATGTTCTTTTTGAAGTTTGATTTGCCCGTTCTGCCTTTCCAGGGGACTGTGGTCTCCAAGCAGAGTGGAGATAATATTTTATGTCTAGAGCTTCAGAGACTGCTTGAGTGATCCTAAAAGTGAAGGATGACCCATTTTCACTTTGTAGGGATCACGGAAGACTGAGCTGGGTTATCATTGCCTTTAGAAAGTCTTTTGCTATTTCTGTGGCCTTCCTTTTCATAAATGCCTCAATCCATCCAGGAAAAGTATCTATCAGGATTAGTGAGTACGTATATCCTCAGCAAGGAAACATTTTGGTAAAATCAATCTGCCAGTCCTCTCCAGGATTGGTCCCTTTTCACTGAATAGGTTCTATCAGCAGGGTCAGGGATGGTTTTTGTGCAGGGCTGTTGTAGGCACAAAGAGTACAAGCCTGGCAAATATTCTTTGGAATAGTAGCTATTCCCTTGCCTATGAATAATTTATTAACCATTGTCATCATAACATCTTTTCCAATGTAGAAAGAGTCATGCAAAGCCTTTAAGAATTTCCACTGGGAGGCCTGGGGAAGGAGGAGCTTCTGGCCTCCTCTAGTGTCCAGGGTCCTTCATGGACACCTCCTTGCTGTCCCCTGCTCCAAAAGTACAAGATATTTCCTCAGATGTATAGTTGGGCTTGATACCTGAGCCGTTTACAGAGGGGAGTAAGGTCATTTGTTTGGCAGTCCCTAGTACTGCTTTCTTTGATTCTTGATCTGCTCTCCCATTTTCCTGAGAGAGAGGAGATATATCTTTCTAGTGGCCTTTGCAATGCATGACTGCCACTTGCTCAGGGAGCCTAACTGCTTCCAACAGATTTAAGATTTCTGTTCCATGTTTAATAGAGGAATTCTTAGCAGTGAGGAGCCCTCTTTCTCTCCATATGGCAGTGTAAGTGTGCAGAACAAGGAAGTCATATTTGGAGTCTGTATAGTTATTAACCCTTTTTCCTTGTCCTAGGATGAGAGCTCAGGTAGGGGCTATAATTTCAGCCTTTTGGGCTGAGGTTGAGGGTGGAAGGGGTCATGCTTCAATGGTGTTATATAAAGTTACTACTGCATATCCTGCTTTTTGCTGCCCATTCTGTACAAAACTGCTCCCATCAGTGAACCATTCATTGTCATGGTTTTCTAAGGGTTGGTCTAGCGAGTCAGTCCTGCTGGAGTGAGTAAGATTAATAATGTCTGAGCAGGAATATGTCAAATCTGAGGGTGATTCTGTAAGCATTGAGGAGGTTGGATTTAAAGTATTACGGGTCTTTACAGTTACTCCAGGATTGTTCAGAAGGGCCTGATATTTGGTTAGTCTATCTTCTCTTAGCCAGAGGTGCCCTTTCATTTCCAGTGCTCCTTGTACCTGATGTGGAGTTAGGACCTCTAACTTCTGCCTGAGAGTTAGTTTAGCAGCTTCCTCAGTTAGCATGGCTGTGGCTGCAACTGCTCTTAGACACTGAGAGCAACCAATTGCTACAGTATCCAGTTTTTTAGAGAAATATGCAATCGGTTGAGGGTCATTCCCTAGTCATTTGACTAAGACCCCTAAAGCTATTCCTTGCTTTTCTGCTATGTATAGAGAGAAAGGCTTATTTAAGGTAGGGTGCCTAAGGCTGGGGCCCTGACTAAGGCCTGCTTGATTTTATTAAAAGCCTGATCACATTGCTTTCCCCATATAATGGGCCCCTTAGTAGCTTCATACAAAGGTTTGGCAATTAGCCCAAAGTTCGGGATCCAAATCCTACAGAATCCTGCCATTCCTAAAAAGGAGCAAAGCTGCTGTTTAGTAGCAGGTGGAGTGAACTCAGTAATGACTTTAATTCTCTCTTTTGATAATTGCCTAGACCCAGGAGTCAAAATATACCCTAAATAATTTACTTTTTGTTTGGTAATCTGAGCCTTCTTCTTTGATACCCAATATCTTCTCTCAGCTAGGAAATTCAGAGTCTGGATGATATTTTGATTGGAGACCTTCTTGAGGGGCTGCAGATTAGTATATCATCTACATATTGTAAAATCATTCCTCCTTGTAACCATAGTTTTCTAAGATCCTTTTCTAATGCTCTAGCAAAGAGGTGGGGACTGTCCCTGAACCCTTGAGGCAATACAGTCCAAGTGTATCACTGATGAGTCATTCTCTTTGGTTCAGTCCACTCAAAAGCAAACAAATACTGAGAGTCAAGATGCAAAGGGATGCAGAAGAAGGCATCTTACAAATCTAACATTGAATATGCTGAGCATCATCAGGTACCTGTGAGAGCAAGGCATAAGTGTTAGCTGCTATCGGACATAAAGGGACTACTAATTCATTGACTAACCTTACGTCCTGGACTAGCCTATACTCTCTCCGGTGGGTTTTATCACAAGTAATATGGAAGTGTGGCAAGGAGATTGGCAAGGAACTATGACCCCATGCTATATAAATTTAGTTATGATAGGCTGTAACCCTTCCAAAGTCTCTCATGTGATAGGATACTGCTTCCTGTGTGGATAATCTGACTTGGGTTTTAATTGGATTTTAACTGGTAATGCAGTCTTTGCTCTTCCCAGAATCCCAGACTCCCAAACTAGCAGATTTCCTGCATTCAGAACCGAACTTGAAATTTCCCCCTGGTTTCAGCTGCTACTGATTATCATGACCTTACTTAATTCAAGTGGCTCTTCAGGGGACAGCAAGATGGTTCCCATTCGGGTTAAAAGTTCCCAGCCTAACAGAGAAATAGGGCGCTAAAGAATAATCAAAAAGGATGTTTGAATATTTGACTCTCGAGTTCTCAAGTGATAGGGAGTATATAGAAATAGGCCATGCCCTGGCTGGTGTGGCTCATTGGATTGAGCATGACCTGTGAACCAAAGGGTTGTTGGTTTGATTCCCAGTCAGGACACATGACTGGGTTGTGGGCCAGGTCTCCAGTAGGAGGTGCACAAAAGGCAACCACACATTGATGTTTCTCTCCCTTTCTTTCCCCCTCCCGTCCTCTCTCTCTAAAAATAAAAAAATAAAAAAAAGAAATAGGCCTTAAAGTTTCCTTTGACCCCCCATTATCTTAGCTGATTTGGAGGAAAGAGGTCCAG
This sequence comes from Mormoops blainvillei, assembly GCA_004026545.1. Classification (NCBI taxonomy): domain Eukaryota; kingdom Metazoa; phylum Chordata; class Mammalia; order Chiroptera; family Mormoopidae; genus Mormoops; species Mormoops blainvillei. The sequence goes on from PVJD01002276.1 coordinate 120,619, forward strand.
AGTAAGAGTTAAGGACAGAGTAAGTGGCCCCAGTATCGACAACAAAGTTGATTTTCTTACCTGCCACATCTAGAGTTACCCAGGGTTCCTTGGTAGAGATGGGAATATGAGTATTCCCTGGGGCCAACATGTTTCCCAGGTACTGTCAGTCCTCAAGTGTAGCCATGGCCTTTTATGAACCCCTTTCCACTCTGGGAACAGGGGCAGTCTACCTTCCAGTGTCAGGGGTTGGAACTAATTTCTTACATAGAGGACAGGATCCCAGAGGTGATCGAGTGCAGCTCTTTGCCCAGTGTCTGGGGTGCTTGCACTTATAACAGGTCTGACCCTTTCACCACTAATTCTTTCAAGTCCTCCCCAAGATCCTCTGATGGGGCTGGTTTCTGCTAATAGTGCTACTGAAGGCCAATGCAAGGAGCTCAGCTTGCTTCTCCCTTTTCTTCTTACCCTGTTTTCTTTCCTCCAAATCCCTATTGTTAAAGACCTAAGAGGCTGTATCCAGGAGCTGGTCTGGGGGTGGGGGGTGTCTATGGGTCCATTGGTAATTTCTGAAGCTTCCTGCAAATAACAAGGGTGGACTGGTATATAAAATGCTGTCCTATCAAGATTTGATCCTCTAAGGAGGGCAGATCCAAGTTCGTATATTTCCAGAAGGTTTCTACAAGTCTGTTTCTGAAGAGAGCTGGGTTCTCTTCCTTGCCCTGGGTGATTTCCCTAATCTTTTAATAATTTACAGGTTTCTTGATGCAGTTTCTCATTCCTGACAATAGGTAATCTATCATTGCATCCCTACTCCAGATTCCTGCCTGAGTATTGTATCCCCAGTCAGGATCCTGGTCTGGGACTGCTTGGGCGGCAGGCTGGTTAGTGCCACGGTTCTGGGTATGCAACTGGTCTGCATGTTTTCAGGCCTCCTCCCAGATCTGCTGTTTCTCATCTGGGAAACAGCAGGTGGTCAGAATTATGTACAAATCCTTCCATGACATACTAAAGGCTAAAATAAATGTCTGGAAATTACTAGTGATATGTGAAGGGTCCTCTGAAAAACTCCCTAGCTTGTCTTTAAATTGTTGTAGATCAGCTATAGAGAAGGGTGCTTGTACCATTATAATGCCTTCAGCTCCTGCTACCTCCCTCAAGGGTAGGACTATAAAGAATTTCAAACCATTTGCCTTCCCTCTGGCAGAATAGATTTAGCTGTAATATAATATTGTAATTCCTGTTTCCAGTTTCAGGCCACATCTTTCTGTCCCTTAATTTATACTGGGCCCAAACGGTGTTACAAAAGAAAACTAATCTCTTCCTTTTTAAATTCTCAGGGTCAAATTTATCCCAGCTGCTAAGAATGCAACCCAGAGGTGATTTGGAAGGGATGGGGAGTGGTTCCCATTTTGACTGCAGTGATCCTGAAGAGAAGGAAAAAAAACCCAAAACACAGTTATTCTTTTGCGATCTAGAGGCATTCCTCTTTGCTTGCCTCAGGAGATTTTCTAGTGCACCATAGGGTGTCCCCCAGGATCCCACCAACCTACTAGGTGTGTCTGGCAAAAGAAATCCTAGTGAGCATTGGCCGACAGAAACCTAAAAGACTTGAGAGGATCACAATAGTCTAGTTTTGTTTCTTTTTCTATGCTTAATTTGGAAATTTCGAGTTCCCTGGCCACTGTTTGCGTAATTCATGGTCCTACTGTGTATCCAGGCTGCAAAGAGCTGTTGGGAGGGAATCACTCCAGCATCCTTGACCTATAACCCTGACCTCAGACCCACTGGCCTACCCAGGTAGCTTGAGTATGTTTTCATTCCTGTATTCTCCATCTACAGAGACCTTCACCTTCCTATAAGCCTTCAGGTCTGGGGCAAAGGAGGTATCTTACTAGGAAAATAGTTTCTGGCCCTGTAAACTGCCAGGAGAGCACCAATATGACCTTATTATAAAATGACTCTTTTCCTAATCAAAGAGAGAACACTTGAGTATCCTTCTATCTAATTTTTCAGAGCTTTAAGAAATTGTACCTGAGTCTGAAATTTCCTCAGAAGGGCCCTCAAGAGGTGTCTAAAGCTCTGCCCCTTCATATTGGAGGTTAATCTCCTAGCGGGATGACAGACAGAGAAGGGAAATTAAATACCCTTATAGAGACAAGCGAACCACCTTAGAATCTCAAATTTAACTAATTCAGTAAGAGTGGTTCCACGTGGCCGTTTCTGGTAACAAATGACCAGTAGGTGCCTGTCAAGCAGTCAGGCCAATGGTTGTTGCTTGCAATGATGGTTTATATATGCCAAAGGTGGGCGTGGTTCATTCCTGCAACTCTACTTTGATGGAACAATTAGTGACCATGAAGTAGATATTCTGTATGTAAATACAGCAGGAACACTTCCTACACAAAAGGCAAGTGGGATATGTGTGCAGGTATAAAGGTCAAATTCATCCGGGGAGGACAAGTCTAAAAGAGTATCTGTGGGCCTGAGGAGGAGAATGCAAAAGGAAGTCACAGTGTAGGAGAGGCGGTGACTGATACCTAGTTTGGAAGGTCAAACTGTGCCTATGAGGGAGCAGCCGTGGGGTGGGGCAGTGTCTTGTGCTTTCCACAGTGTGCCTCACCGCTGTGTGGAGATTTTATTACACCTGAGAGGAGCCTAGGCTAACCCTATCCCACACCCAGGCTATCCTATCATGGGTGTCTTCAAGTAGTGGATGCCCTAGTGGCTTTTAACTGCCAACCCATGCCTGCAATTTAGCAGCTGACCTTTCAGCATAGAACATCAGACTCACCAAAACAAAACAGAAACAGATAAAATGGTGGCACAAATGCTTCAAACATGGTTGAGAATCTGTTGAAAGTGATCCACATTCTGGAAGGTCTGCAACAAAGAGAAGACCTGAGAATGTTGAACATGTACGGGCTGTAATCAGTAAAGATTAGTGACTGGCAGTGTGAGAACTAGAAGCTGAACTGGAGGTTCCAAAAACTACTGTGTCCAAGATTTTGACACAGGATCTTGGTATGAAATGTGTAGTGGCAAAAATCATTCCATGGCTTCTGCGACCAGAGCAGAAGGAACACCCTATTGCAGTTGGGAGAACTGTGTGAGGTCCTAAGGTGCCTTACTTTGAAGTGGACTGAGATGTCATCATCCTACATACAATGATTCTTGTATCTTTTTCAATAAATGTCTCTATTTTTTAGATTATGTGGATGGATATTTTCTGGACAGGCTTTGTATCCTAAGAATCTTGAAACACCAATTCAAAAGAACACATGTACCCCTATGTTTATAGCAGCACTATTTACAATAACCAAGATTCGGAAACAGCCTAAGTGCCCATCAGTAGATGAGTGAAAAAACAAAAACAAAATTGTGGTACATTTATACAATGGAATAAATAGTACAGGATGATAGCAGGAAAAAAGAAAGAATTTTTACATTTTGAGACAGCATGGATGGAACTGGAGACTGTTATACTAAGTGAAATAAGCCAGCTGGTAAAAGACAAATACCATATGATCTCACTTATTGCTGGAATCTAATGAACAAAATATACTAATGAGAAAAATAGAACCAGAGACCTAGAAAGATGGAATAAATGGACAGGTGTAAGAGGGGCGAGGGGATATGGAGATTGGTTAAAAGAAGATGAAGGGATTAGTCAAAGAACATATATGAATGACCCATAGACACGGACAACAGGGTGGGATTGACTATGGAAATGGGGGTGGGTTGGGTGGAAGGTGATAAAGGGGGAAAAATCAGGACACCTGTAATAGCATAAACAATTTTTTTAAAAGAAAGTCATAGGGCTCATACTATACAGTTTCAAGTTTTACTATATAGTTATCATAATCAAGACAGCACACTATTGGCCAGAAAACATACACTTAGATCAATGGAACAGAATAGAGAACCAAGATGTCAATGTGCACAAATATAGCCCTCAGATATATGACAAAGGGGCAAAGATGATTCAGAGAAAAAAATACTTTTTTTTAAAACAAATGATACTGGATTAATGGACATCCATATGCCAAAAAAAGGCAAGACCTTAGACTTTAGATGTTACACAAAAATTAACTTTTGTAAATTTACATGCGTTGTAACATATGCAAAATGCAAACAAAAATGTAGGAAAAAATCAACATATCCTTGGATTTCATGATTAATTTTTAAATACAATGTTAATAGCACATTGGAAAAAATAGATGTGTTGAACTTTATTAAAATAAAAATTTACACACTGAGAAAGACATTATTGGAAGAATAAAAAAGCCACAGACAGGGAAAAATATTTTCAAGGCAGATATGTGATAAAAGACATGTGTAAAAAATATACAAAGATATTGTAAAACTCACCAAAAAGAAAAAAAAAACAATAAAAAATTTGCCAAAAGATCTGAATAGATATTTCACCAAAGAAGATATACAGGTTATAAATAAGCATATAAAAATATCCACCATAATTTATCATCAGGAAATGCAAATGAATTCAATGAAATGCCAGTACCCATCTATTAAATGTCCAAAGTTAAAAAAAAAACATAAAACTATGACAATATTTCTTAGTAACAAGGATGTGGAGTAATAGGAGGAATCTCAACTCTCATTGTAGATGAGAATTCAAAATGGTATATATGCTTCAGAGGACAGTTTGTCAGTTTTTTACAAAGCAAAACATAATCTTACCATACAGTCCAGTAACCATGTTACCACACATTTAACTAACTTACCTGAAAACAACTGTCTATACAAAACTGGAAACAACTGAGATGCCCTTCAACAGGTAAATGAATAAATAAATAGTGGTATCCCTGCACTAGAATATTATTCAGTGATTAAAAAGAATAAACTATCAACACATGCAAAGCTATAGATGAATCTTAAAGTTACTAAATGAAAGAAGCCAGCATGAAAAGGCTACATACTAGATGGTTCCATTTTTATGATATTATGGAAAAGACAAAATATACACAATAACAGATCAGTGGTTGCAAAGGGTTCTGAGGAGAAGGGGGAGTTGAACAGCTAAAGCACAGGTGAATTTTTAGGGGGCAGTGGAACTATTTTGTAGAATCATGTAAAGAAGAATTTATGACAGTACATATTTATCACAACTGTTTAGAAATAGTTGGGTTCAGTAATATAGAAGATGAGTCTGGGGCATCTTGAAGTGTCAGAAAGTAAAAGATGCACCCCCTAAAATCCATAATAAATTCAAAAGGACACATCAGTCAACTCAAAGTGCCAAATGTCCAAAATTGAAATAATCTGAGCAAAGATAAAGTAGGATCATTATATCCGAAAGTTTAAAATAAATATCCATGAACCCATATGAATATAAATAAATGATCGAATAAGTAAATAAATTGGGGAAATGGATAAACCTCTCATTAAATGAATCACAAATAATCATATTAATACTTTGTTCTCAAGGATACAGATCATAATTTCCTACTCCTTAAGCATGGGTGCTTAGAGTAACTTTCTTCCAGAACATACAAAATGGAAATGGGAAAAATAGTAACTGTAGAAACACACGACAGACAGCACTTCAAACAGCCAATGGTTGTTAACTCGATTGTTGTAAGCCGTGCTGAGTGTATGCACCCATGATGCGATGTCATGAAGACGGTACTTCACCTATGTGATTTGCAACCGCCAGACTTATAGCTCAACCTAGTAATGACAAAACTATAAGAAAAATCTCAAGAAAGGGACATTCTACAAAAATAACTGACCAACATTCCTCAAAATACTCATGGTTATTAAAAAAACACAAGGAATCACAGAGATTCGCAGGACAACACAGAGCCTAAAGACACGAGATGATTAAATAAATAAATAAATATTTTATGGTGTTCTGGGTGGAATAATAGAACAGGAATAAAAAAGACACTAGGAAAACTTTAAGGACATCTAAATACAATATAATCTTTAATATTTTAATGTTAATTATAAATGTTATAATTGTTAAAATGTTAAATGTTAATATTGGTTTATTAATTTGTTAATAAACGTACCATACTAACATAAAATATGAATAATGGGGGAAGTTGAGTTGAAGTGTGACAGCTTTCTATACATTTGAAATGATTTTTGTACAAATATAAAACTATTCTAAATTTAAGTATTTGTTTTTCTAAAATCAAAATAAAAACAAACGTGCAGAAAGTTGTATAACTGTGAAAGGACAAAGTTATTGAAACAAAGGACAAAAGAATGGGATTTTTTTGAATATTTTCCTTATTGTGTCACTGTTATGAAGATAGACATAGACATTCAATCAGAATTTATAAGAAATACCAAGGCATAAAGGAATATCTACATTGAACAAATGATTTTAGTTTATTTGCTCCAGAATACTGAGTCAAAAGTGATAATTCAGCTTCATAATAAATATTTTGGACTATGATGTCCCAGTTATTTGGATGTTTATAGAGTTCACCTTTCACATTGTGTTATTTAATATATATATTCATATATAAAAATATATAAATATAAATAAATAAATATATATATGTATGTATGTATATAGTCTGTCTGGGAAAAAATCCAACCATTGTTAGTACAATGAGAATGGTTTGTGCAACATCCATCAACTGGACAACCAAGAAGAGTGGACTGGAATGTACATGCATTAACAATGACAGTTTCACTGTCCTAGACACTGGAGGTGATAGATACCACTGAGTGAGCATGTGCACTGTGTGGCCATCACATTCAAAATGACTGACCCAGTAGAGCAATGAATCTGCATCAAATTTTTCATTAAGCTTGAACATTCCCCTGCAGAAACTATTCGGATAATTCAGAAGGCCACAGCTATGGGTAACTGGTAATTGGCAGTTTCGTCACAGCAATGCACCCCCTCACACATCATGTCTCATGCAGTTTTTTGGCAAAACATCAAATTACCTAGGTTTGGTGCCCTGAAACTTCTGGCTTTGCCCCAAACTAAAATCACCTTTGAAAGGGAAGAGATTTCAGACTGTCAATGAGATTCAGGAAAATATGACAGGGCAACAGATGGTGATTGGGAAGACTGTGTGCAGTCCCAAGGTGCCTACTTTGAAAGAGGCTGAGCTGCCACTGTCCTATGTACAATGTTTCTTATATCTTGTATCTTCTTTAATAAATGTCTTTACTTTTCACGTTATATAGGTGGATACATTCTGGGCATACCTTATATACTGACTTTTTAAAATTATTTTTTATTGTTCAGTTACAGTTGTCCCCATTTTCCCCCCATTACTCTCCCCTACCCTACCCACCCTCACCTTCTACTTTCAACTCTCCCCCCATTGTCTTTGTCCATGTGTTCTTTGTACATGTTCCTTGACTTGACCATTTCCCTTCTTTCCCCCATTATCCCCCTTCTCCCTCCCCTCTGGTCTTCTTAAATACAGCATCATGTACTCAGATAACAGACTGATGAGGTAGGGAAAGTGAGGGGAGTGGAAACTTCTAGCTCATGTAACAGTGTAGCTACTAAATCATTATGATCCATATTTATGTGTGAAAATAGTATATGGCAATTTTCATACAATCACATGTGTAACTGATACAATGAAAAGGTCTGAACCCCAGAACGGTTTAAATTCATTAAGCAATTCCCTTGTAAGAAGACTGAAAAACACAGATTCCTACATATTCAGTAATAGGTTTCAAAAGTTGTCCTTGCCACTAATAAGTTCTATTATGAATAAAACTGGAAAGATAACTAGAACCTACAAAAAGGCAATATCTACAAAAATAACTAAACTTTCCTTCACTTTAAAAGAAGTATTTTTATAGAGGCATTTGGTCTTGAGAATAAGGTCAGAGTATTAACTTATTACCTCTTCTCATTTTAACAAATGAGAATAGCCTTTATTCTTGACAGCCTTCAGAAAAGTAAATATTTTTCTCTCTTTCAAACTGATGTTTTCAAACTAAAAAAAAAAAAAATGAAGAGTTGCCTATGCAGTTCAAAAATAAGAGGTTTTTCTTTTTCTGAAAATGCTCATTTCACATCAGTTTTAAATTGGTATTTGTCCTCAAAGGTGTATCTCAATCACTCTGAAAGTCTTACCTACTACTGAAAGCAAATAATGTTCTTTTCATAAAACCTTTCAAGATAGTGATTTAGTAAAGGCAATTATGGTTAAGTTAACATCACAAGTCACAGAGTGAAGGAGCTAGACACATTGACTGAATGACTGGCTAGGCCCTGTCCTCTAGTTGGATAGATGATAGATAGATAGATAGATAGATGATAGGTAGATGATAGATAGATAGATAGATAGATAGATAGATAGATAGATAGATAGAGAGATCCCCTAGCCCAGAAAATGTGTGACAGAAACTATGAGTTGATGGACCCAATTTCTCCTTCTTTTCCTGCTACGTTGTCTGACTCTACTATAGAGACCGTGAAGGATGAAAGCTTCTTTTTCCTTCCCTCTTGTGTAAGCCAAAGGAAACTCTGGTCCCTTCCTTTCCATCTTGGTTTTCCTGCCTGGGGTTGCTATGGCCATTGCAGAGAGTTACAGGGTATCTTTTCTTGCTGTCACTGACCCTGACTGCCTACCCCTTAGCTTGTTGCACAAGATAAATAAATGTCCCCTGTTTAAGTTACTACTGTAATAATTTCTGGTACCAGCAACTGATGACATCAGTAAGATGATAGAAGTCAGTGATGTCTTTTAAATGGTTAACACTATATAGTCCAAAGTGAAAAACATCTAAGATACTGAAGGAAATTGGAATACTAGGTAACGCTAAAGTGCTTGAACAGCAATCAAAGAATTATTTGAATGTTTTCATTCAGTAATTCTCAAACAAACCTCTGTGTGAAAAGTGATACTATCATCCCCATATTCTTATTGAGAAGACTGGGTTTAAAAGGTATTTTACTAATCTGTAAATATAGATCTGTGCTCACACAGCTAGTGAATGATACACTTTCATTTGTGACCCCATCTACTCTGATTCAGAAGCTAACTGTTGAGACTTCTCTATCTTGGGTTTCCTTCTGATGTGGCCCAATATGCCTCATATTATTTAATGAATTTTATTGATATCAGATCATATTATAACAGACATACATCAAATTTGAAAATAATACATTCTCTAGTGTAGAAAAAGATTACACCTAACTTGAAAATATGTTACATAATAGCAATTTATCCATTATTCACTCATTAAATATACAGGGTCCTGCAGAAGTAAGGTCTCCTTGAGTTTGGTTGGCAAGGTAATAATATGAGTGTAATAATTTATAGTTTTAATTTGAACATTTCACCTAAAATGTCATATGGTGCACTTGAGTGTGATAATGATATGTTACAGAATTACATGTTTATGATTTTGTAATAAAAGATTCTGTAATGAAAATGGGGTGTTATTTGTGCCAGACCCTGTATATTTCCACCCAAAGCATGCCAATTATACACTATGCTTTAGGATTATATAAAGTAAAAATAAACATAGCCCTGCTTCCCTGAAAATTACAATCTAATGGTAATAGTTTAGGATCCTAAGTTCAAGTAACTGAATAAATTTTTGGCAAAGCAGATAATTTAATAATTTTTTAAAACTTTATATATTTTTCTGATCTATCAATGTTAAGTATAATTCAACCCTACAATTTATTTTATTTTTGGATTTTCCTCATACTGACATGTTAAGCTTCAATTTCTAAATTCCCATTTGTAACCTGATAATAAAAACTAACATTAACTTCTACATGCCTAAGATATGAAAAATTTCATTTAATTAAATTCAATCATCATTGTGATAAACTTTTAATATCAATGTAATAGTGTGTTTAGTAGTGTCAGCTTGAACTTAATGTACAACTTCTCTAGGTTATTTAAGATCTTGGCTCATATTAAATGAACTTAAATGTTGGAAATTTATGGAAGTCAAAATAAATTCTAATTAAGATAAAATAGTTAAACCTTAAGTAGTAAATATAATTTTAAATTTACATACCTATTATTTTATATGCTATAAAGAAGGTTCTATCTTTGGGTTATATTAATGAGAATATTCATTTTTGTCACTTTAAGCAGGTGTGCAGAGATGTATGGGGCTGTAGAAAGGTGTGCTGTTTGTTCATGACCTTTGGTGATATGCTAAATAATAATGTATGACATCAGTTCTCATTCATCCACCCCTAAACCCAGTTTCCTTTATGAAATAATTATAATAATATGGGTGTTTGAGACTATATAATAGGAATAATAGAGTCAGAGAAGCACAAGTATATGTATGTTTTTGTCTTCCAAGTAAAGTGATTTTCCCATGATATGAAAAAGATGTGATTAGGATAAAATTTGGCAAGTGAATTTGATATGTCCTTGTTTATAATATCCCAGTCTGACATAAAACTAAAATGTTTTAAATTTTGGCAAATTTTACTTAATTTTGATGTGTTACTTCCTTATTTTATTGATTATGTGAAAAGCCATTGTTTTATGTTTTATGTATTTTACCTGTATAATACAGATTCCATATCTGACTTGAATAATTTTTTGTGTTGACTTTGATATGTCCTGATTATTTTTAAAAAATGAATGCTTGCTAGCTGATGAAGTGCTAAGACTATTTATACTTATATTATCTCAGTGTTTTATTTTCATTTTCATTAATTACTTAACCACATACTATTTCTCAGGTACCTCTGACCTCTCTTCAATAAAATGCTCAAATCTCTTCAAACACATTTTTTTTTCCTGATTGTTGGAATCAATATTTTTTTGTATTTTATTGAGTATGCTATTACAGTTGTCCCATTCCCCCACCCAATCCCTCCATCCTGTACCCCATCCCATTATCCCCACATCACTTAGTCCATGTCCATGGGCTGCACATTTTGCCTTTCAAATATTGTTTTCTTAATAAAATTTTGTATATCTCATACTTAAAATTATTTTTTATATTTCCCAAAGGGTCCCTGGTGAATCACAAAGATGTTTTCTTTCATTTTATAGAAAGATATTAGAAATAGTTATATTTGTTTAATAGGCTCCATATTTCTTAACTTGCCTCAACACTATGGTAAGGACTACATGGAAAGAGTCATTAAATCAGAAGAGATGCTCAGCCATTGCTAAATACAGTTTGGATAGAAAATCATTACTGTGTTGGTCTGCTTGAGCTATTATAACAAAATACTACAGACCAGCTGACTTAAACAGCATACATTTATTTTCTCCTAGTCCTGGAGGCTGGAAGTCCAAATTTACGGTGTTGGCAGGTTTGGTTACTGGTGAGAATTCTCTTTAAGTTGCAGATGGTTGCCTTTTCACTGTGGCCTTGTGTGGCTTTCTTGTGTGTATGCCCACACAGCCCCGGAGCTTCTCTCTCTTCTTTTAACAATACCAGGGCCCTATCTTTATGATCTCATTAATACTTAATAACCTCCTATAGTTCCTATCTTAATATATAGTCACATTGGGGGATTATGGGCCTTTAACATATGAATTGTTTGGGGACAATTTAGTCTGTAGCAATTAATAAAATAAATATTTCATCAATTATACAATTTGTAAGAAAACCCTGAAGACTTACCAACGCTCTGGCTATTGTAATATCTTCTTAGCTCAGAGGAAATGTTAACAAACCCTTAGAAACTAGTTGTCTAGTGCACTGCAATAGAGAATTCCCCGTTCTCCATTATAATATTATTGTATGTTATAATAAATTACCAACAGACATTTAGTTTTGGCCATCTTTAGGTAGTATTCTGTTTACACTGATGCTTATCATAAGACACTGATACGAGACTAATCAGAGTTTGTATCTTTAGTAAAGAAGGACAGTCTTAGAACCTTGTGGACAGGTCAGTACCAGGGACTTTCAACTATTGATACTTCCTGAATGGCCTCTGTGTAGAGACATTTGAGATGACATTGTTTAACAATCCTCAGACAGTGGCATAAAGAGAATCAGGCTACCAGGACACTAGATGATCCAGAAGTAAACTTCCTTCATGAAAGCAAAATCCTGCAGGGCAGGAATTAATTACATAGGTGTGAACTGACAATGGGAATGCAAGTTTTGAGGAATGTTGTTAATGTTGTTTTATGGTTCTAAAAGGTATATAGCAAAGCCATTTCTCCTTCTTTTGAAACAAACCTAATCCTCAATTTCATAAACTCTGTTTGTGAAGATGAAATAAAACATTTTTAAAAGGTGTTTGATTCTTACTAACTCCCTAGACATCAGAAAGTTTACTAAGGAGTTTCATGGAGGTGCTGTGTAGATATTTGCATAGATTTTCTAAGAGTCTGTCTTCTTTATTTTCTAGAATATAATCAGACAATTTGATTGTGCGATCAAGTCATATTTGAAAATGATTCTCAATCAGGCCTGAAAAACCCGCTATTAATAACAAGGCTGACATTCTATGTGAAGCCAAAGCTCAAAACCTTTCCTGGAAAATGCATATAGTTGCCTGGCTTACAAGGTCCCAGCCTCAGATGATAATAAAGATTACTTCCTTGCACATCACATACCTTAGCCAATTTAAGGCAATCAACCAAATGCATAGACAACAAAGGTGAAATCTGGTGGAGAGTAGTCATAATAGAGGATTTTAAAAGCCCAGTACAAAAATGTTAGTGAAAACTCTGTAAATGTATTTCCTGACCTTAGTAGTAGCTTAATAATTCATTGATTTATATCTACAAAGCAGATTCACAGATGCCGACAAGAATAATTTAAATTCTGCTTCTCTTTTATAAATAATCATGTCAAATCTAATGAGATTTGTCTTTTTGTGATCAAGAATTATCATTAGAAACTAATTTCATCATGAGTAGAAAAACTGTCAGGAAATGAACAGCAGAAATTATTGGTATCTTTTCAGTGAAATACTGGATGTTAGGCAAAACCTCTAGTGAACATCTGATTATATAGCAGCAGCCATCTTTGGTTGTTTTATAATTCTGTAAAGACCTAGCTTAAGTTGTAAAAAAAAATAATAGTAATGCAAATGTTTCCTTCCAGAGGTCTACAAATAATAACTGTTTATGGCAATACAAATGTGTTGTGTCCTCTAGAGAAAATATTTATGTTAAATTCCTTTTGCAACCAGTTGTAACATCTTACTTCTCTCATTAACATGCCCCCAGGGAAACAAAGTAGGAATAGTCAGAACTGTGGAAAGAAAACAAGAAGATTGTGATACTAATGTCTCCAAAGAGAAGGAGTGCTTTCAAAAAAAAATGAGGGTTTAACTGCTCCTAATGTTTCTGAGACACTAGTAGGATAAGGAAAGAAAAATACAGAAGAAATGTTTTAGTGGAGTGAAGGGGCAGAGGGAGATTATGTCAGTCCAGGCGTAAGTAAAAGAAAATGTTGGATATGAGTATTGACAGCTGTGATATAATAAAAAAGTATATTTGGTCTTTGTCCCCAGTTCCTGGCACAGAGTATCTAAAACCTTTGGAATTTCCTGACTAATAGGAGTGTGTTTTGTTATTTATAACAAGTACCTTTCTAATACAGAAAGTCCTCACTTTATGTAGTCCTCATGGGCTCTTGTAAACTGCTAATGGATATAAACAAGAGTGAGGTTCCTGCTCTGCATACTCCTGGTCACAAAAACATCACCAAAATCCTGAATAAAGATTCAAAACACTTCCAATATTAAACACAGAAATAAATGTGAGCTATACATATATTTAAAAAGATGAATTAATACAAGTAAAATAATTTTCTCCAACGTGCTGATACCAGTTCAGGGCCAAGGGTGGCCAGAGGTTGTCCTGGCAACTCAGGGCCCAAGATAGACCCAACACAGGACAGATGCCCTTCCATTGTTTTGTTAGCATTATAAGGAAAAGACATTGAATGAAAGGACTTTTTTCGAGGACTTGTTGGATACCTGATATTATGATAATAAGGTAACTAAGGGGGTTCTAGATTGCTTCAAGATGAGGATTGGTCACCAGAAAGATCAAACAAGTGAGTCAAGAGTAGAAAGGGTAGGAACATTCATCCCTACCCCTAACATTTGAGGAGAGGAGAGGAGTTTGAATTTTGGTTATGAAAACTGTTGAACAGGGTTTTGAAGAGCTTCTGGGTTGGAAAACACATTACCATGTCAGGAAGGTGGCAAAACCAGAGACCACGTGGAAGCTCTTAATTACCCTTTCCTCCAGGTTTGTCCTTTGTATCTCTCCTATCTGGCTGTTCTGGACTTTCATCCTTCATAATAAACTGGCAATTGTTAAGTATAGTGTTTTTCTCAGTTCTGTGAGTCACTCTAGAACTCAAGTAAATCATCAAATTTGAAGGGGAATTGTGCCAATCCCAAATATGTAGTTAGCTGGGTACTCCTTTGGCCCCTTGCACCTGAAGTGAAGGCTGTCTTCTGGGACTGAGCCCATATCCTGTGTGGTCTTCTCTAACTCTGGGTTGTTAGTGTCAGAATTGAATTGAATTTTGGACAGTCTGTAGGCATCAGAGAATTGAATGGTCTTGGAAGAAACCATGAGAAGATTGGTTTTCATAAAGAGATAATGAGACTATAATAGTTGAATGGAAATATAGGGGTACAGAAGATACATGTATAAACCAAGGATATATTGTGTTTTGTATCCTTTTCAAGGGGCTTATGGGCATTCTTTACTTGATTCTCACAAAAATCCTGCAAGACAGGGAAAGATGACATTATTCTTCCCAGATCACAGAAGAGAAAAGAGTTCCCTGGGAGTTAAGTAGCTTTTTTAAAGCCACCATACCTATTACACAGTGAAGCTAGAACATTAATCCTATTCTCTAGCTGATTTCAAACTATGACTCTAAAAAGTATAAGCTTTGAAATTTCTTGATTTAATTAAAAAACAATTTAAAGTATAGAATGAGGGAGATCTGACTCCGTAGCTAGGACTCTGCTGTGAAAGACCAATAGAGGAATCTTAATTTATGACATTGAGGCAATCTCAAAGTCCATAACAGAACAAGTCCTTACCTCCAGTGTGGGCTGGGCTGAACATACACAATGGGGAGAATCTATGCCACAATGCACAGGGCATTTGGAAAGGGTTGTGAACAAAAAAAAAAGGAGGAAGCAGAGGAGACTTTGGAAACTCATGCAACCTGAATATCTTGTCACCTGGAAGGACTAAGGAGAAAAAGGAAATCAAGAAACTCTAATTGCTTTTAACAATGTGAAGAGCTATTATGTAGGAAAGGAATGTATTGGATTTGTGCTATTCTGGTGGGCAAAATATGGATTAATTGATTCAAATTAATATAAAAATGATTTTCTTACAACCATTAAGTGCACATTAGTGAAATGGACTGTCTAAGGGTTACTGAGGTTTCTGATCTGGGAGATATTCAAGGTGATATTGGTTGATAAACTGCAAGAAAAATCATAGTGCCTACTTATAAATTTCTTGAAAGTTTATACTATCATTCCCATATGTATACTCTGATTTTATGAAGAGTTATGTGGGACTTTAAGTATTAATAAATGTTTTGGTTAATCATTCAACTTTGAATTCAATAAATCAACTCAAGGAAAATAAATACCATTTGAAGGTACAGTATAGTGTAAACTACAGTTGACCGTTGAACAATGTAAGAGTTAGGGGCACTCACCCCCTTGCACTTGAAAATTGCCTTATAACTTTTGACTCCCAAAAAACAACTACTCATCCTCAGTCTTCAGTATTGGCAAGGGATTGGTTCCAAGACACCCTGCAGATGCCAAGATTTGTGGGTGCCGAAGACCCATATGTAAAATGTCTTAGAGTTGTGTGTACAGTATGTCTTCCATACTCTCAGATGCCCAAAAGCGGATTAAAAGTACTGTTTCAATCTATGTTTGGTTGAATTCTTGGAGGAAAAACCTGGGGTAAGAAGAGCAAACTGTATTTATTGAAAAAAATCCAAGTATAAGTGAACACATGCAACTAAAGCCCATGCTTTTCAAGGATCAAATGTATTTTAATTTATTGGAAAATGCAACAGTTTTCACAGAAATGGGTGTGATGAATTCTATTCTAAAAAAAGAAAAGTAGATCAGGTTCTGACCATTTATCATTTATTTTGATAAATAAAAGCTTTTTTTGTGGTGGTTCAGTATTTAATTCTGCATCATCTGTAGATGTAAGCTGTAATTTCTGTGAGGAAGTCAAGGGAGAAGCAATCCAAGCCTGTTTAAATTAATTTACTAAAATGTAAAAATTTTGGAAAAATTATTTCTGGGTATATAAGGTTTTATTTAAAAAAAAACTAAATGAATTAAATTTTAATGTATATGCACAGAATCTTTGTGTTCACCCAAACTTCATACTTGGAAACCCTAACCTTCGCATAACTGTACAACATGATAGAATTTAGAGATTTAGTCTTTGGTAGATAATCAGGGTTAGATGGGTTCATTAAGGTGGAGACCCCATTATGTGATTATTGCCTTTTTAAGAAGAGACATGGAGAACTTCCTCTCTCTGTCCCCTGAGCACTCAAAATGTCATCAACATACATATGAAAAGATGTTTGGGGCCACTAATCATAATACAAATGCAAATTAAAACCACAATGAGATATCACCTTATACCTGTCAGAACGGCTATCAACAATAAATCAAGAAACAAGTATTGGTGAGGATTTGGAGAAAGGGGAAACCTTGTGCATTGCTGGTGGGAATGCACATTGGTGCAGACACTGTGGAAAGCAGTAAGAATACACCTCAAAAAATTAAAAATGGAGATGCCTATGACCCAGCAATTCTACTTCCAGGAATTTATCCTAAGAAACCCAAAACACTAATTCAAAAGAATACATGTAATCCAATGTTCATTGTTCCATTATTTACAATAGACAAGATTTGGAAGCAGCCCAAGAGCCCATCAGTAGAGTGTATACAAAAGCTGTGGTTGCCCTAGCTGATGTGGCTCAGTGGATTGAGTGCCAACCTGTGAACCAAAGGGTTGCCAGTTTGATTCCCAGTGTAGGGCACATGCCTGGGTTA
Organism: Mormoops blainvillei; assembly: GCA_004026545.1. Lineage (NCBI taxonomy): Eukaryota > Metazoa > Chordata > Mammalia > Chiroptera > Mormoopidae > Mormoops > Mormoops blainvillei. The sequence continues at coordinate 137,588 of PVJD01002276.1, forward strand.
CAGGCCAGGTCCCCAGTGGGGTGTGTGCAAGGGACAATCACACATTGATGTTTCTCTCCCTCTCTTCCTCCCTTCCCCTCTTTAAAAATAAATAAATAAAATCTTTTTTAAAATGTTGTGGTACATTTACACAGTGGACTATTACTTGGCCATAAAAAAGAAGGAACTATTACCTTTTATGACAGCATAGGTGAACCTGGAGATAGTATTATACTAAGTGAAATAAGCCACTTAGAGAAGGACAAGTACCATACGATTTCACTCATATGTGGAATCTAATGAACACACTAAACTAACAAGCAAAATAGACTCATAGATGGAGAGCAGGCTGACAGCCCTTGTAAGGGGGTGCTGGTCAGGGGTTGGAGGTATTCTACAGAAAAAAAAAATAGAAAGAACTCATGATCACAGGCAATAATGTAGTGATTGATAAAAGAGGGATAAATTACAATGGAAAAAAAAATTAGAGGTCATGTATGCACACAGCAGAAGGTGGCTACCTACTAATAAAGAAGAGAATCCCCACCAGAAACCAAATTTGCAGCAGCCTGATATGGGACTTCTATCTTTCGGAACTGTTAGAAAATATTTATGTATAGAGTTTTAGCCATCCATTCTGTGGGATTTTGTTTTGCCAGCCCAAGCTGATGAATATAACATTTTCAAATTTTTAAAAAATCTAACTTTAACCTCTTGAAGATAATCTAATAAATCATTAAAAATGCAAATTAATTTAAACTAAAAGTAAAGGTCTCAAACACAGAGAATCAGGAGAGTTGTCCTCCACCAGGAATTGCATACCGGATGGCCCTAGTAGCAAGGCAGCAATCATATTAATGAAGAGGAAGAGTTATAAACTTATCATGACCACATGTTTAGGAGCATTTCATTGTGGCATCACTTATTTTATTAGATTTAAAAATAATTCTATTGGAATTTCTTTTCAGTTGATAAAACTTTGTATCATCCATCTTTTCCATATACTCTGTCTACGGGTCTTAGTCTATTTCTCATGTTTTCACTTTTGATGGAGATATAGGTACAAGAAATATTTCAAATTTTCTCCTCACTAACTACAAGAAAACAACAGCACAAGTAGACAATATTGAAAATGCCATATGGTCAGTCTCAGAGACAAGAAGACCACAGAGGGCAGGAGATAAAGAGAACACTCAGTTTGAGAGAGAATCTGCACATGGAATCACCACAGGGACAAGTAGAGCAGCAATGAAAAATTTTACAATATTTTTATTGTTCACACTATTCCAAATGTGTCCCACCTCCCTACCTTTGCCCACCTCCTCCCAGCCTCTGCCCCCCACTTCCCTGACCCTCACCACACTATTACCTGTGTCCATGGCTATGCATATACCTTCTCCGGCTAATCTCTTCACCTTTTTTTATCCAGTCCACCTCACTCCCACCCCTCCCAGATCCATCAGTCTGAGAGGATGGAAATCTAGGTTTTATGTAAAAATCACCTGCCTTTTTAAAACAAAGCAACTAATTCAAGAAACACAACAACAAACTATATTATGTGGACCACACAGTGACATTTGTTTTGCAAGCTTTGTCATTTAGACCTTGCATCTGATTGGCTCAACATTATAGACATTACCTGTTAATAAATAAGAACAAATTAAAACCAGAAAGACCAAGAACAAGATTCTTGTTAAACCTTTGCCTGCCTTCTGGTTCTGTCTGAAGAATTCCTTAATCAGGATTTCAAACAACATAATAAATAATACATGTTTATGCATCCTTTTCTAGTTTGGTTCAAAATGATGCTGGGGATAGTATTATGTGAATTCTTATACATTACCTTCCTATAATCTCAGGTATAAATATAACAGATTTCAGTTTAAAATGCACTGTATATAATTTGATTAAAATAATACAGTCATTTCTCAAGGAAATTTCTTACAATTACCCTAGTTTTTGCATGCTGACATTTGTAAAGTAAAAATTGTTTCACTAAAGCTCTGCTTGCATCTAGCCATGCTCTCTGCCCAGGTTGCCTCTCCTTTAAGGATCCTTTCTTCACCATTATGAGCCATTAATCAGATTTTCCTCAGTTTTTAAAATTTTCTTAATGCCACTGGTTTATTAAACACAAATAGTGGAAGGACCATCTCTTACATCATTGAATGCTGCAGTATTTCTAATGGATCATTTTAAGGAAATATATATATATATATATTCTCTACAATAAGTTGCTCATAACTAAAGTATATAACATAGATACATACAAAATAATGGTTAAAATAAATCTTTGTTGTAATGGTGTGAAATCCCTCTAAAACATAGTATTTAAGAAGTACAAAGAGAAGCATTATTGAAAAGAAAATACAGTGGTAACAATATATTTTTAAATGTAATTTGAAACTCATACAAATATCAAAAGAACACACCAAATATTTTATCTAACTTTGTAATTAATCAGAAAACTAATACAATGCTACAATGCTACAGTCAGTTCAGGGTGAAGTTCAAATACCAAAGACACGCATAAAGGTGAAGGGAAGCAGAATTTGTTTCCCCAACATATGCCTCTGGCATAAGGAATATTTTGGGCTGGTTGCTTTTGAGAGGCTGCCAACATAAGAGAACCTCTGAAAATAAAGTATAAGATTTTTTTTTTACATTTATAAGAGAAATTTTCATTTGCAATAGTGTTTTCCTCTCTATACCAGGAAGAGGAGAACTAAACTTCTAAAAAAATTCATTAATAGAGAAGGTAACAACTTGGATATGCATAACAACCTTGCCCTTTTTAATGTGTTTTTCCTGGTAACCTCCAGTTAACTGCCCCCCCTTCCCTCCTGCAAGCATCTTCCCTCTGTCTTTTGCTGAAGATAATCTAAGATTATAGCTTGGGTCATTTTAGAGTTATTTAATTTTTCTGGGTCTCTTCTATGTATACAGGAGTTACAAGTTATTTAACTTCTATTTTTCTACTTTTAATCTTTTATTACAGGGAGGTCCTCAGCCAAAAACTTAAAAAGTTGGAGAAAAAACTTACTTTTCCTCCTCTATGTAGTTACCTATTTACATCAGAAATGCTGAAAAAAAATTTTTAAAGAGATGCAAAACTAGCTTTTTCCATGGATGTGTGTGTAAGTGGTGGGCTGGCATAGGTGTATCTAGGAACCCATTGTTCCTTCCTGATACAGAATTAATTTGCATTTCTCTGGAAACTGTCAGTATAATTGCTGTTAGTTATCTACACCTTTTGGAGTTCTACTTAGTTCAATAATGATCAAAACACATAACCTGAAAATTTATCCTATTATAGGCATGAAACTGTTTTTATTTGGGCACGTATGTGCACATGTGCTTGGGTTTTGCTTAACTATTATCTTTCACTGAAAATGTCTTCTTAACAGTGATGAATCAATTGGTGTCTATAGCTAATGAGTACATTCCTTGACTTAAGAACCTTCTGGGTTCCTATCTCAGACAACTTCTCATGCCTTTCTTAATATTAACTTTATCTACCTTCAAATTGGATCAATAGCATTGTAGATCTTGAGAAGAAAGATTTATTTGATGTGAACCCCAAGACAGAACTTATCCTGTGAGATAAACCTGCCATGGTCAACTGAGGGCCCAGATTTTATGAATAATAAGAGTCCAAGTGGCCATTTGCTGACAGAGGTTCCTCGTGGCTCTGTATACAAAGAAGAAGCTAATATTAAACTCTCTGGGCTTTCCCTCACTGTGCCCAGCTTGTCTATGCCATCTGAGTCAACACTGCAGGGAAGCCCTGGTTTTATCTTTTTACCTAGGGGCTGAGACCTGCTCCAACCCATCAGAACTGGACAATTTGGATACCTCATTTATGTAAAATGGACCTAATTGAGACCTGAGTGTGAATTTTCCCTATAAAAGGCAAACCATCCCTTAGTCTCAATGGAGCACACTTTAAGTTGCTGCCTGAATCTGCTTCCCAGGCTATAGCTCTTTTACACAAATTAATGCTTTTAAATCTTTATTACTGTCTAAAATTTATTTTTGTTTACAGTGTGTTATATGACTTTATATATGTTTTTTATTTAGGAGAAAACATTTGTGAAGAATCAATGATACTACACACACACACACACAAACACACACACACACACACACACACACACTGAGTCTTGGAAGTAGAGTGCCTTAGTTTTGTTCTTAGAGTCTATGCTCATATCCACTGCACCATATTACAGTGACAGATTAGTTAAGAGGTATACGAGGTCTTCCCTGGCTGGTGTGGTTTGGTGGATTGAGTGCCAGCCTGCGAACCAAAGGGTCACCCGTTCGATTCCCAGTCTAGGGCACATGCCTCAGTTGCTTGCCACGTCCCCAGTAGGGGGTACACAATAAGCAATCACACATTGATGTTTCTCTCCCTCTCTTTCTCCCTTCCTTCTCTTGTCTCTAAAAATAAATAAATAAAATCTAAAAAAAAAAAAAAAGAAGTACACGATGTCTGTCCAGAAGTTATCCAGTCATGTAATATGAAAAATAGAGACATTTATTGAGGAAGGCACACGATATAAGAAATATTGTACATAGGACAATGATGGCTCCGTCCCCTTCAAAGTAGGCACCTTGGAACTGCACAAAGTTCTCGCAGTTGCCATCAGGTGTTCTATAATATTTTCCTGAATCTCACTGATGGTCTGAAATTTCTTAACTTTCAAAGGTGATTTTAATTTTGGGAAAATCCAGAAGTTGCAAGCCACCGAACTTGGGTTGTAGGGGTGCTGCTTCACCTTGGCAACTTGAGGTATTGCCAAAAGACTCTGCATGAGATGTGATGCCTGAGCAGGAGCACTGTCTTGATGAAGCTGCCAATTACCAGTTGCCCATAGCTGTGGCCTTCTGAGTCATCCAAGTAGCTTCTACAGAGGAATGTTCAAGCTAAATGCAAAATCAGATGCAGATTTGTTGCTCTACTCCCTCAGTCATGTTGTATGTGACAACCACACAGTACACATGCTCACTCAATGGTGTCTACCAACCCCACTGACTAGTACAGTGAAGTCATCATTGTTTACACATATACATTCCAGTCCACTCTCCTTGGCTTCTAGGTCATACAAGTGTCTCTTAAACCATATTCATTATATTAACAAGGGTGGGATAGTTCATAGTAAAAAAAAAAAAATCCAGCAAAATTTCAGATGACTCTATTCCTTTTTTTGCCAGGATCTTAAATGGTACTTGTAAACCGAATAGAAAACTAATTTTCTTCCTTCCTTCTTTTCTTCTTTTCTCCTTCCCTCCCTCCCTCCCTTCCTTTCTTCCTTCCTCTCCCTCTCTTTTTCCTTCCTTCCTTCCTTCCTTCCTTCCTTCCTTCCTTCCTTCCTTCCTTCCTTCCTTCCTTCTTTCCTTCCTTCCTTCCTTCCTTCCTTCCTTCCTTTGAAATTATCTAAAGTAAAAGAAGAAAGAATAGGAAGGAATTTGGCAATGGATCAGTTAATTTCATCAATGTAGACAATGTTAAATTAGCAGACTGAATTATCAAGACTATTGATAAAATAAAATCAAGGGAATCACCAGTTCTCCAATTCACATGGTGTGGTACAAAGGCAAACTAAAGTTGTGACTGAATCACTGGAACATGTAGGGAAAAAATAACACAGAAAACCAAACAGTGTGTACCTTCAAGCACTTTCACATCCTTGGTTTTATTTACTTATGTCTTTATTAGCCTTTTTCTTTCTTTTTTAAAAAAGTAGCTTGCTTTATGTATAAAAAAAGCAAAATAAAATGTTTTTTTTTTAATCAGAAAAATGAGGCACATGAAATAAAGTTTCATAAAAAGTAAGAGATCAGGAGCAAAATTAATGCATAAAATTTGCCTTTGCACTTACTGTTCTTCCTAACAAGGAGATCCAAGTTCTACTTTCAACTTTTGTCAGTAGAGGGAAATTAGAAAATATAAGCAGTTACAAAAAGCACAGTCCTTGATAAAAACTAGTTAATGTGAAATGATAAAAAAACCCTGTAATAAGTACTAAAGAAAATAATTTTCAGATTTATCTCCTAAGGAAGATACTTTGTGACCTAATAACTATCATTTTTAAAACATTTTATAGTTTCTTTCTTTTTTCTGAACATTTAACCTTATTTTTTATGGTTATTCTATCCCAGTTGCCTCAATTTACCCAGTTGCCCTACTCTGCCCATCTCACCCCCAACTCCCAGAGTCAATCCCCATAGCACTGTCCATGTCAGTGGGTTATTCTTGTATGTTTTTTGACTGGTCTCTTCCCCTTCATTCTACCATTATTCCCCTTTCTCCTCCCCTCTGGCTGCTGTAATTCTGTTCCATATCTCCATGTCTCTGGTTTGTTAGCTTATTTTGTTCATTATACATTGTAAGTGAGATCACATGATATTTGTCTTTCACCTACTGGCATATTTCGCTTAGCATAATAGTCTCCAGTTCCATCCATGCTGTCACAAAAGTAGGAGTTCCTTCTTTCTGTTTTATAGTATTCCATTGTGTCAGTGTACCATAGTTTATTGAGATCCAGTCATCTACTGACGGGAACTTAGGCCGCTTCCAGCACTTGGCTACTGTAAATAGTGCTGCTATGAACACAAGTGTGCTTAAGATCTTTTGAATTGGTGTTTAGGGTTTCTTATGATATATACCCAGCAGTGGAATCATTTGGTCAAAAGCCAGTTCTATTTGTAATTTTTTGAGGAAATTCCATACTATTTTCCACAGTGGCTGCACCAACTTGCATTCCCACTGACAGTGCACTAGGATTCACTTTAATTCCACATCCTTGCCAGCACTCGTTGTTTGTTGATTTATTAATGATAGGCATTCTGACAGGAATGAGCTTATATCTCATTGTGGTTTTAATTTGTAGCTCTCTGATGGCTAGTTATGTTGAGCACTTTTTCATATGTCTATGGGCCATCTGTATGTCGTCCTTAAAGAACTGTCTGTTCAGGTCCTTTGCACATTTTTGAATTGGACTGTTTATTGTCCTGGTTCTGAGTAGTATGGCTTCTTCATATATTTTGGAGATTAACCAAGCAGGAAAAAGACCTATACTCAAAAACTATAGAACACTAAAAAAACAAATTGAGGAACATACAAATAAATAGAAGCATATACTGTGTTCATGGATTAGAAGAATTAACATTATTAAAATGTCTATACTACCCAAAACAATTTATAGATTCAATGTAAGCCCTATTAAAATACCAATACCATATTTAACTGATCTAGAACAAATACTCCAAAAATTTATATGGAACCAAAAAAGACCCAAACAGTCTCAGTAACCTTGAGAAACAAAAATAAAGAAGAGATATCACAAAATCTGTTATAAAACTATACTACAAGGCCATTACAATGAAACCAACCTGGTACTGTCATAAGAAAGGATGCACAGAACAATGGAACAGGATAAAGAGCCCAGAAATAAACCCATGTCTCTATGATCAATTAATATTTGACAAAGGGGACAGAAGTAAAAAATGGAGTAAAAATAGTCTGTCCAACAAATGTTGTGCCGAGAACTAGACTGATACATGCAAAAAATATAAAATAAAATTCAACCACCAACTTACACCATACACCAGAATAAACTCAAAATGGTTAAAAGACTTAAATATAAGTCGTGATACCTTAAAAGTCCTAGCAGACAACATAGACAGTAAAATTTCAGATATCCCACCTAGTAATATTTTTGCCAATATATTCTTTAGGACAAGGGAAATAAAGGAAAAAGTAAATGGGATTACATCAAAAAGCTTTGGCACAGTTAAAAAAACCAAAATCCAAATGAAAAAGGAACCAACTGTATGGAAGAACATATTTGACAATGAAACATCTTATGATAGTTTCTTAAAATACCCTTCCAGGTATTGCAACATTGCGAAGTCCAACTTAGTAAAACATTTTGTGGGGACAAGAGAGTGGAAGGGCACTAAATTGTATCCAGATATGCAGTTCTCTGATCACGTGATTTAATCTAAGAGTCATTTCAAAATTGTTGGAATAGGATGTATTTTATTGTACATATCCTGTTTTTTGTCTTTTTTGTGTGTGTGTTTGCTCATTTTATAAATCAAGACTTAATTCTTTCATATTCTTCCTTGTGTGGCTAATGAAATAGGAACTTTAAGAGAACAAATTATGCATATTGCATACACACCTGTAGAATCTCCTGATAGAACATACTGGCTTTCATTAAAAGTACTTGACAATATCAACAAATTAATTAACTCTGTCTTTTTAAAAATAAATTCCAAACTTGTTCTTCATCATGTCATCAAACTCATCAAATAACTAGTTTTCACTGCTTTATCTTCATTCATGCCCTGGTCATCTGGTTCTTGCTATCAGTGTACTACAAATGTTCTTAGAAAAATGCCTTTAATGACCTTTCCAATATGATGGATAGTGTTCTGTCCTTACATTTAAACTCTCTAGTCCCTCTGATTCTATCATCAGCAACTTTCCTGGTTCTCTTTATTACTCTTGGCTCTCCCTGTCTCTCTTTTCCTTTACTCATCTTTTGCAAGTCATTATTCCCCTGGATTTTATCTTTAGCCCATGACTTTTCCAATGCTACATTATTGGCCATGGGCTTGGCATGAAACAGATGGTATACAACTGCAGCTAATTAATGAAAACAGTTTAATAAAGGTACTATATTTTTTAAAAAGATAGACAAGGTTTAGGGAAATCAACGGAGGATATTTCAGAACTATGGGCTAACAATAGAAGGAAGGGTTCATCATATCTAGGCCTAAAAGAACTCAAGGGATGAAAAGTTATAGCTCCTCCACCACCCCAGAGGGAGCTACAGGAAGAGGTCTATCTGCTGGAGCTATAGTCTTGGATAGAGAATTAAATTCAACCTTTAGTAATCTCTTGACTCAATAGGGAGGGAGTTCAAGGAATAAGTATCTGTTTTTGCTTCCTATCTCCTGATTTTTTCTCAATGTTTCCCACAGACAGACTCAGCTAAACCCAGAGGACAGAAGAGCTCATTGGTAAAACCCACTCAGGTCAGTGTTCTGGGAATGAGGGCAGAAATGATGGGCAAATGGAAACAAGAATATATAACATGTAATCCCTGGATTATCTCATCTATTCCTGTGATTTCAACTGTGCAACATTAACTGTAAATCAGTTGTTGCCCAAGCTGGTTATACCTGGGGAGGTTATCTTTTTGTCTTTTTTAAATGAATAAATAAGTGAAAAACAAATAAATGAAACTTTGTCCAGTTCATACCCACAAAATTTTGACTTAATTGGTCAGAAGTTGGACCTGGGCTTCATTAATTTTTAAAAGATCTATAATGTCCAATCAGCTTTGAAAAACAGATTTAGGCTCAATATCTACAAAAAGATTCAAGTTCCATGAGCAACTTGTCTCCTAAAATCCCTACCTAGATTTTCTGCATGCATTTTAACCTATAAATATATAAACTGGATATTTTATTTTTTCTCAAATAGACTACACCTTTTTCTTTCTTGGTCAGTGACACTACTACTCAGCCAGGTTCTCCAAAGAGAAAGCTGGATTGTTTAGTTTCTGTACTCCTAAGTTCTTTCTTATTCCTTTAGTTCTATTATTCTCTTGGCATAACTAAGCTCCTACTCTGCCCTTAAAACGTGTCTGTCATTTCTCAACATTCCCAAGTACTTTCTTCATGGTTATTGTTAAGGCACCCTCAAATTTTTATTCAACATTTTTTTACATAAGCAATATTCTTAAAAGTATAACTAATTATATCATATACCCCCCAAATGAGTTATAAACCAAATTTCACATATTATAATTACTGGCATTACTGGTTTTACTCTATAGTAATTCACTTAGAAAAATTAATTTTACAAATTTGAAATTATGGCTATACTAATAAGAGACTGTTCATATGTTTTTAATTGTGTGGTAATGTGATTATGTGTACAATTTCTCCTTTAGGTTACCAAAACTTCTGCTGCTAAAATTGTTTAAATGTCATTGTTCTCAGTTATAGTATCAAGAAAAGAAGAGTAAAGATATGCTAGTGAAGCAAGGAGCTGAACAGTGGCACCTTGGATATTTTCTTCTGGTTTAATGTTCTCCATATTAAAAATTAGTCAAAATTGTGGTGTATTTACCCAATGCTGAATTTCTGAAAGAGACATCAAAAAGGCAGGTGGGAGGGGTAACATGGTAATCCCCTTTGTTTCACATTGAAATGTTAGTCAATTATCCAGATTTCCTCCTTAAAAAATCCACCAGAACAAGAGCCCTTAGATTTATCTAACATTTTTGTAAGCCAACACCTTAAAACAATGAAATATATCAGAATAATTAAGAATAAGGGCTTTCTGCATGTGTCCTTTACACAAGCTCCTTGATGACCAAAGCCAAAGAGGGGATAGGATTGAGTGTGGAAGGTGGAGGTGGGTGGGGTGGGGCAGAGTGGTAGGGGGAAAATGGGGACCACTCTAGTTGAACAACAATTAAAAAATGGAAAAAAAGAATAAGGGCTGATATGAGGTGGAAAATTTGGTATTATTCAATTATAAAATAAAATATACAGTGTCTACAGTAATCTCACTCATGGAAACTGAAGGAAAATAGGAGTTGACTGATCCTGAGAGGAGAAGGAAGTGAAAAATTGTTCAATGGGCAGAGTTTTCATTTTGCAAGATGAAAACGTTTTGGAGATCTGTTGTACAACAATGTGAACATAGTTAACACCTGTGGACTGCACACTTAAAAATAATTAAGATCATGAATTTTATGTGTTTTATATTATAATTATCAATTAATCAACATTGAATAAAAAGACATCCTAGCACATGGATTCTTTCATAAATACCCCTAAAACCAGCTAAGTATCTCATTTAGTGCTGAAAAATTTCTGAGATTATCTTAGTTACTCTTTTACATATTTGGTTATAGTACACTTTTTATAATTCTTTGTGTTTCCTCTTACAGGTCTTCATGTATCTTTAGTGGCAAGATCTTTTTGACCTTGGTAATTCCAACACTTAGTGCACTGGACTGTGCATGGGAGACCACCCAAGGTGTTTAGATGGAAGAAAGGAAGAAGGAAGGAAGGAAGGAAGGAAGGAAGGAAGGAAGGAAGGAAAGAAGGAAGGAAGTAAGTTTGGATTGATAAATGGATGAGTTAATCAGATTTAAAACATCAATCAATATTACCTAACAGAATTTTAGAAACAAAGCTACTAACTGCTTGTTAATGTAACACTATTTCATTGCTATTTCAGGCTATAAGAAGATATTATTAATGATAATCACAATCTGCAAAGACCACATGGGCCTAAAAAGACTGCTAGATAATCACAGTCCTTCCCAAATGTCTTCAGTGTGTGTGTGTGTGTGTGTGTAAAAGAAAAACTATTACAGTCATTATACTCTGAACACATGTTCTAGGCACGATTCTACATAATTTTATGCATATAATCTGTTTGCTGAGCTAATCTTCACATCAATCCTAAGGGGTAAGCATTATTTTCTCCATTTTCTAAGTGAGGAAGTTTAGACAGAGATAAGGAAACTAACTTATCCAATGTTACACAATGATGAATTGGATGAATTTGAATTTTTATATAAACATATGAAAAGTATACAATCAACTTGATCTATTTTTTGAAGTAAACTCATCAGTGTCACTAGAACCAGATCTAGAAACAAAGTATTATCAACATCCTTGAAATATTCTCAATTCCCCTCAACATTGCATTAACCCCTAAAGTTAAAAAGACTAACTTCTATCATAGGATAGTTGTCTCTTTGGTTGAATTTTAAATAAATGTTCTAATATAGAATACAATCTTTTATTTCTAACTTCATTCATTCAAGAAGCTTTAAGTTTCATCTATGTTGTTGGGTATAGTAATAGTTCATTCATTTTATTACCTTAGAGAATTCCACTCTAGAGAAACACTACAATTCTTTCTTCCTATCATTGTCTAGATGTGTTCGTATGTGTGTATGTATATGTGTGTATATATATGTGTGTATGCATATGTACATAAATGTTTGTGAGTGTATATGTGAGAGAGAGAGAGAATGATACAGTACATTATGCAAAAGGCACTGTGCAATTCCTCGGGTGAGATAATAAAACGGTCGGAACCAGTTATTTACCTTCATAAGGCTTTACATTTCAGAGCCACTGTAGTTAACAGAGGCAAAAAAAAAAATAACATTTAACATTTTGAAATTTTCTGTCATTCACAGAGCTAATTAGGCTAGCTTCAACAAACTGAAATGACAAAAAAAAAGTATTTTTGATCACATCAGACTTTCTTTTATTTACATAAGCTGAGCTATTTATTCCAGTTAATTCCAGTTGTTTCACCAAAGAATAATATATTTTTTAAATATTTTATTGTTGCTCAAGTACAGTTTTGTCTACTTTCCACCCACCACTCCCTCGACCCCGCCCCCCTTGACATTGTCCATGAGTCCCTGATATATGTTCCTTGACCACCCTTTCCCCCATCTTCCCCACCCCCTCTCCTCTGTTTGCTGTCAGTTTGTTCTTCACTTCAATGTCTCTGGTTATATTTAACTTGCTTCTTTGTTTTGTTGATTAGTCTCCACTTATAGGTGAGATCATATGGTATTTGTCTTTTACCACCTGGCTTATTTGACTTAGCATAATGCTCTCCAGATCCATCCATGCTGTTGCAAATGGTAGGAGCTCCTTCTTTCTTTCTGTCGCATAGTATTCCATTATGTAAATGTACCAGTTTTTTGATCCACTCATCGACTGATGGGTACCTAGGTTGTTTCCAATACTTGGCTATTATAAATTGTGCTGCTATGAACATTAGGGTACATAGGTTCTTTTGAATTGGTGTCTCCAGATTTTTAGGGTATAATCCCAGCAATGGAATTGCTGGGTCAAAAGGAAGTTCCATTTTTAGTTTTCTGAGGTAAATGCATACTGTTTTCCACAGTGGCTACACCAGTCTTCATTCTCTCCAACAGGGCACTGAGTTGCCTTTTCTCCACAGCCTTGCCAGTACTTATTGTTTGTTGATTCGTTTATGATGCCCATTCTGTCTGGTGTGAAATGATATCTCATAGTGGTTTTAGTTTGCATCTGTCTGATGGCTAGTGATGCTGAGCATCCTTTCATATGTCTCTGTGCCCTGGGTATGTCCTCCTTGGAGAAGTGTTTGTTCAGGCCCTTTGCCCATTTCTTAATTGGGTTGTTTGTCTTCCTAGAGTGGATTCATGTGAGTTCTTTATGTATTTTGGAGATCAGACCTGTGTCTGATGTCTGGTACTGGCATAAGAACAGACACATAGATCAATGGAACAGAACAGAGAATCCAGAAATAAACCCATGTCTCTATGGTCAATTAATATTTGGCAAAGGAGACAAAAACATAAAATGGAGTAAAAATAGCCACTTCAACAAATGGTGATGGGAGATCTGGACAGCAACAGGCAAAAAAATGAAACTCAACCACCAACTTACACCATACACAAAAATAAACTCAAGGTGGATAAAAGACTTAAATATAAGTCACAAAACTACAAAAGTCTTAGAGGAAATCATAAGCATGAAAATCTCAAATATTCCCTGCAGCCATATTTTCACCAATATGTCCCCTAGAGCAAGGGATGTAAAGGAAAGAATAAACAACTTGGACTTCATCAAAATAAAAAGCTTGTGCACAGCTAAAGAAAGCATCAGCAAAATGAAAAGGGAATCAACCATATGGGAAAATATATTTGCCAAAGAATAATTTTTATGTCTGAGATGATCCCTAGGATAAACACCCCTCAAGACCAAGATCTTGGGTATCATAGATTGCTAATGATTCAAAGTTTTACTTTATCATCTTAAAGATATAGTATAACATGGAGTAAAAATAATAGTAGATGTTGGGTCAAAAGAATTACAACTACCTGATTTAATCTTTGCTGTGTCACAACCATGATATGTAACTTTCTCTTATCCAAATTTCCTGAGGTTCAATTTCCATGTGTAAAAGAATGAGTGAACCAAATGAACACTAAAGTCTTTCCCAGCTACATACATCATACTTTGGTTAATAGCTTATAATTCTTGGATCGTTAAATTATGGGGCAAAAATTTTACTCTTTGGGAAATAGTTTACAATACCCTTGATTAATTTAATCCTTGAACAGAAAATCTGATTGGGTTTATTTTAGATTACATTGCATAATATTTTTAAAATGAAATAAACTTCTAATAGTTTCCCTTAGTAGGCAAAAATCTATATTTACCTTTTAGTTCATCTCATTTAGTACAGATTGTGGTCTACTGAATAATTTCCAGGGTTTCTTACTCATTAATTATTTAATTATTTTACCATATTTGAGAATAAATGCCTCAGCCAAGGCTATGCACATTAAGTAAACAACAAAGATGAACCTAAAATTGTAATGTCAGTTACAGTACACACAAAAAATAGTATATCTGATTCCATATTTTAAGCTCTCATAAAATATGATTTTCCTACATATTTTTTCTGGATGCCATTCTCATGCAATAAAAAGCACATTTCTAAAGCATTAGTGGAGGTTGCTATTTATGCCAGTCAGTAACTCACATCATCTGCAAAAAACATGTTTGTATCCTTTCGACACTCTTCAGAGATGAAAGGAAGAAATTTGTGTGCTAAAATGGCTTCATGTGCCTAAATCATGCAAATTCTCTCAACCACTTCCTAAGATTTGCAGATGTGTAAATTGCTTCTGTTTATTTAAGAGTAGGTATACAACAAAATGAATCACAAATCATTTTTTGTCCCACCTCATAGTTCTGAAACATTGTTCTTTAAATGTTGAGAATTGATTTATTATTGAGGTATTGAGAAATTCCAAATGGAGTCTAATCTTCCATTTTAATTTTTTATGAGGCAATTGGGTAAAAAAAAAACTATAAATGCAAAATATGGGTGTCAGTGTATGTAAGAACACGTGCTTACATAACATATGAATATATGACACACTAATGAAGATCAGAACTCATGGAGCACCAGAGTGGCTTGAAAAAAAAAAACCTTAGGGTTTGGTACAGGATAGAAAAAAGATTGTGTTTAATAAAATCTGGATGACAATTGCAAAGTTTTATAAAGTGTTCAGTACAGAAAAAACATTCAATAAAGTGCTTTCTTATCACAAAATCCTGAGATCACTCTCTCTGTGAACATATAGAATAAAGAAAGAATGTTTTAAGTTATTAGATTTCTTATGTATATTTTGTTAAATATATTTATTTTTTAGGTGATATGCATTTGGTTATTTCACCTATTTGAGGGAAAATCAACTTTCCAAGACAACAAAGAAGCATTTAATTCTGTGGAAGAAATGTTATATACATATGTCTTAGAAACATTTACTCTTTTCCAAGTCTTGTGGTAACCCTTTACATCACCCTAGAGTTTCCTTAACAAATATATAATGACACAATGCTGTGAGGTTTAAAAGCCATTTCAATGAGAAAAAAAAAAAAAGATAATAGCATAGGATTTGAGTAAAAGCATGGTAAATATTGTACGTGTTGGTGATAAATGCAATGAGTTATCATGAAGATGAATATGGATAAATTATGACTTCCCAGGAGCCAATCTGGCTGAAGCAGATTATAATACTTTGTCTTTTCCAAAGGAAGAATCAAAGTACAATGGAATCTCTCTGTACTCTATTCAAATTTTGTGTAGGTCCCTTGCTTTTTGTGTAGGTCCCTTGCTCTAAAGAGTAGCCATCCAAACTCTTTAACATCTTTCTGAGCCATGAATAAACTCCACAAAGTTGGTAAGAGTACTGCAATGCATTATTTGTAACTTGAAACAATATTTGGGTAGAACCTAAAACAGGGAAGTCACACTGAATGGTTTATATTGGATGAAGTTTTGCTCTCTGACCTGAAGCGAGGTATATTCATGTTTTCTACATGTTTCCCTCACTGGCTGGGGACCAGCAAGCAGAAGCCATGACAGAACAAAGGAAAGAGGCGAGGTACACTTTCCATTCTCCAAATGGATTTCATCTCTTTCCATGAGAAATGATACATTCTGTTTTGAACAGAAAATCTCTGAGGCAACCTCAACGGAGCTGAGCCCCTAGAACTAGGGAAGTTTAGGGTGCACGATGAGGACAGAAAAAGAAGGATAGGAAAAGGGAAGGTAGAGAGTCCAAAACACACTGGATAATCTCCCTGCAACTTTTTGACAATAGTTCTTGGGCAACAATCTGATACAATATGGGTTTGAACTGGAATCATTTGGATATATCATGGGGAATGTAATTCTCTATCCCTCCTTGAATACACATAAAAACATTTCAGTAATGAACTGAGTACCTGAAAACCACTTTTTTTTTGCCTGATTTTTTATTTGTTTATATCTACAAAACCCCGTACATTGATCTTATAGTAGGGACTTCCATAATTCTACTTTGAAAAGTGTGACTTTAAATTGAAAACATCTCTTTTTTCCTAATGATGCCATGCATGATCTCACAATTCATTGTTAAATAGTCAATAATAAAATAATCGTTATTCCAATGACATACTTTTTACCTCTAAGAATGTTGTGAACATAAGTTATTGCACACACTTAGACACACACAAAAGTTTTAATTTGGAATGTCTCTTCAAAATCAGCAAGAATTTAACAAATATTTTTGCCATGCTATTTTGGGACTAAATATTGTTGCTGAGGTTTTTGGTTTTAGTTTTTTGCTTTTTCTCTTTTGATCTTATAAAGCTTAGTCTTCCTTTGCCAAAAATGTCAACGATTTCATTTAATCATCATTTTAAAAAATCCATCTTTCTTTCTAGCATGCTTTCAAAAATGTCTGACCTAAAATAGAAGTGTAGAGAAATCTCTTCCAAGAATTCCTTCTCAGAAGCACAAGCTTTACCTGCTACTTTCCTTGTACAACCAGCTGGCTGTCTTGGTTTCTGATGCCTCACTTAATTATCTCCTTCAATTGCAATTGCTCCTAGATGACTAATGAGCACCTGAGCACCAAGCCAGGGGCCCCCTGTTGGCCACCATCATCCTTTGGCCTCTGTGGCACTTCCCATTGCTGAATGATGTCCACTTTGTACAAATATCATCGACTTTGTCTTCCATGGATTGAAAATATTCCAGTTCACCTTGTCTCATTTTTTATAACTTCTTATTGACTTCGTTAAGCTTTCTACCCTCAAGTGTGGAAGCTCCCACATTTTACTCTATGTATGCTAATTCACACAGTGAATGTACCTACTTTTATATGTCTGCTATTCCTGTCCCATCATTCTAACCGTCCAAATGGAAATCCCCTTGGATAATTAATAGTCACCTCAAACTAAGTATGCACAAACTTGAACTCATCACATTTCTCCAAAAGCCAGTTTTCCTTTAAATCAATCCATTTTTGTTCACGGTATGGAATCATTGCTCTTGAGTGTATTTTGAAGTCATCATTCTTTATCTACTTTTTCATAATCTCATCCATGTTTTTACTTTAAAAATGATTTGTGTTGAACCATTTTTCTTTTCTCCTTTGGCTAACCCTCATAACTGATTATGATAGCTCTGTAATTTCACATCTACCTTATTACAAAATTCTCATGCCAAAACCTCTTTGCCTTCCATAGTTCACGGATCTTCCTCAATCTATTGGCAATGCCTCCTAGATCCTACTGCTTCAAATATAAATCTTCCCTTACCTAAATCAAGCCTACCCTCATTTGAGGTTACTCTAATTCTGTACGGTTAAAAATTGTCACACTGAAAAAGAAACATAGGAGTATCTTTATTATAGCCTATGTCCTTACACATCTTGTTTAAAATTTTGTTTTGTTTTGTGTTTGTCTGGGAAACAATATAACCACACTGAAACATCATTTCTTTAATATGACCTTCCCCCTTTTTTTTCCTCTTGATTCAAACTGCCTCTGCCAGCCTCATAGCACCAAGACTTACCTGCTCCCTCCTTGAAGTTCTGTTCCCTTAATCATTAAGCTCTTAGGACATCAGATTCTTGTCAGTATCAAACTGTCTTAAAAATAAAGTTTCAGCCTTGTTGACTATGAGAACAGAGTTTCAGTCCAGCTAAGGAAAACATCTTGACCTCAGTTGTGTTTCGGCCCCTGGCCCATGAATTCAGAGAGACCCTACCAGCCATACCCTCTAGAAACCAGAAAGAAGGATACCATGGCTGACATTAGGACCCAATAAAATGATCAACTACTCCCTAAGTGGCCCCAGTAAATTAGTACAACTCACAGCTCCAACTCGCTTAATCACCATGATTAATAATTTTTCTTACATATAATTTGTCCCCATGCAGACAATCTGGGATCCAGGTTTTAGCTGGTAAGCATAGCTATGACTCCAGGCTTGGCACCATTTTCTTAAATGTGCCTTTACTTTTTTTCTTACAAACTTCTTTTCTTTTTCTTTCTTTTTTCTTTTTTTCTTTGTTGTTCCATTACAGTTGTCCCCCCATTTTCCTCCCATCACTCCCCCCATCCTCCCTCCACCTGCCACATTCAGTCCTGCCCCCCTCCATTGTCTGTCCATGGGTCCTTCATATATGTTCCTTGGTAAATCTTCCCCTTCTTTCCCCAGTTACCCCCCTGCCCCCTCCCCTTTGGTTACTCTCAGTTTGTTCTTTATTTCCATGTCTCTGGTTCTATTTTGCTCACTTATTTGTTTTGTCAATTAGGTTCCACTTCTATTTTCACCTTATGGGGCTTTGATGTGCACCGTCAAAGGAATCCCTTTAGTCCAGTAACAATATTTTTTATACTTTTCTGTATAAAATGATTTATAATAGACTTAATTTAGATTTTAACAACTCAAACCTTGCCTCTTTTAGCAGTTTCACATTTGCTTTATATGATTAAAAAAACACTTTATTTATTTCTGTTTATCATTTTTATATCATTATCTCCATAACCCTTTCCCTGAAAGTTTGACACAAAACCTAGAGCACTGCCCATTGTTTCTTCTGTCAAATTACTAGGCATGAATGTAATTCAGGAGCCACTAATAAATGTTAATGGTTTTAACTTTTTTCTCTTACCACAGTACAATTCAAAATTCACTCTATTTACAAATCAGTCTATTCTTCATCTTCCTAGTTTTATTCCCATATCCACTGACACCATTCTCCATTTTCCACAGCTTATCTCAAACACCTTTCTCTTAATTCTCTGACTTGCCCCTTCCTGTCAGGTTCTCTTTAACAGGTTGCTTCCTGAGCTGATATAATTATCCCCTCATCACGTTAATCACTTGACATTACCTAACTCACAAATCCAGATGGACTTACCATATTTTGTCACGTATAATGAGCACCCATGTTTTTTTGCCCAAACTTTCAGGGAAAAAAAAAGTTTTTGTTTTAATTTTAATTCAATTATTTATTTATTTATATTTAGAAACTTGTTTTTTTTTGTATTATAAAGGAATTTTAGCATTTATTTTAGAACATATTATGGTACAAAAGTTTTCATTAACAAATAATTATAAAACACGAGAACAAGGTATTTCAGGCACTACCCATGTATAATGTGCAACCTTATTTTTCCCTCAAAACTTTGGGCAAAAAAGTGCACGTTATACACAGGAAAATATGATGTGTGCTTTTATATTTTCATCCTGCTTTTTTCTTTACAGGACCCTTCCATATATAAAACTCCTTGAATAAAAGTTATCTTGTAAATGAGTAAGTTAAAGAAAGTCCATTTGTTATTTCATTTAGTATGTAATATCAAAACATATTGTTATTAATAAATGTCTTACTGTACTGGTATTAACCTCAGTTTAATGATATTCTAGAAAATTTGATATGATGTAGTCAAATAAGTATATCTTTAAGTCCCAAAATATAAGACATTCAGTTTTAAGAAATACTAGCCAGAGCTTATTCCATCTAAAGACAGATAAACAGTTATGTTTCACAGAAGGCTGCTCCTCCCCAGCCTCCACCTTAGGCTTTCCAGTTCATATCTCTGCACCACAGCCCTAAACCCATGCAACTTTTAAGTAGTATGTCAACTAAAGAACTAGATTCTCCTGAGGCTTATGGTATTTCCTGTTGAGAGTCTAAACATTTTTGTAAACCAAATACTCTAGAGTGGTACATTAAATGCAACCACAGTGTAGATGTAACTGAAGAGAAGATTCACTACAAAAAGCATTTAAATTTGTAATAATAGAATGTTATTTATATTGTACTTGGCAAATGTGGCTCAGTATAAAATGACTCCCAATTTGATTTACTTTATCTGTATTCCACAGAGCACACTGTATTCCTATATTGAGGAATTCCTAACTAACTCATATGTGTGGACACCTTGAATTTTTCCCCTGTGTTTTCCCATACACAATAGTAGGTGTTTAATGCATGGGTTGTGAATGGAAGAGAAAGGGTATTTGTAGCTGACCTCTCTCTATTCAACTTCTGAATTACTATTCATTTTATCCCTTAAAAAGAAGACATCAGATAGTTGTGAAAAGATATGACTCACAGAAGAACGTTGAGGTAATATTCATTGCCATGCCTTTAATCATTAATTATTATCAAATGTTATCTGAAAATATCTCTAGCCCATGTCTTTAGTTTGAACTTGAAATTATATATCCAACTACCTAAACTATATTTTATCTTGGATATCTTAGATAGAGGCAACTGAAGTCATTAGCTTTTCTGCTCCCCAACCCCCTCTACCTTCTCAATACCACCTATAGTCAGTATTGTCTCAGTGGAGTGATTGCAGCTCTACTTACGAAGCGACTCAAGTCAGAAACTGAGTACCCTTCTTTATTTTGTGTTCCCCAAGTTTATATAAACTCTAAATCTTACCTATGCTTCCCCCTAAAGAAAGGCCCTTTATATCCATTCACTTCTCCACTTTCTTATTGTCCTTATATTAATCTAGGCCAAACTATTTCTTGTTATATTATTAATTACTTCCCTGCCTTCATTCTTTCTCAGTTCCAGCCACTACCCACTCTTCATTCAAAGTCATTTTTTACAAAGTGACATTATAACTGTAGTTCTCTTCTTAAATAACTTTGTTATTAGTCTTAGGATAGGTTCAAAACTTTAAAAGTAGTTGTTACTCCATGATATAGCCCTTATTTCTCAATTCACATTTCTTGCCACTTACCCAATGTCTCCCCACATCTAGAAATTTTATTCCCATTAATCTCAATTTCTTTCAGTACTTGAAAACAACATGTTCTCTTTTATTTTGGGACCTTCTCATATGTTTCTTCTGATTGAAATCTTCTACACTGCTATACCCACCTTTGGACTAGTCAGTCTTCAGGTTTCAGCTCAGACATAACTTCTTTTTCTCTTCTTTTTTATTTTTTTATTGTTGTTCAACTACATTTGTCCACATTTTCCCCCCACCACGCTCCCCCACCCCACCCACCCCCACCTCCCACACTCAATCCTATCCATCCCCCTGTTGGCTTTGTCCATGGCTCATTTATACATGTTCCTTCAGGACAAATACTGTATGATCTTAGCTATAAGTGGAACCTAATCAACAAAACAAACAAGCCAGCAAAATAGAACCAGAGACATTGAAGTAAAGAATAAACTGACAGTAACCAGAGGGGAGGGGAGAGGGGAATAATGGAAAAAAGAAGGGGAAGGGTCATCAGACATAACTTCTTACAGTAAGCTTTCCTAGACTTCTAAAGTCTAGGTCCAATATATCCCCTAAGTGCTCCCTTTGTACCTGGTTGGTGTTTTCCTGATCAGAGTATTGATGCTTTAACACCACTTTAAATGATAGTTTACTTAGAATTAACAAATAGTGATTAAAGTATGGTGGCTATGTAAATACTGATCTTTATCAGTATTTACTGATCCTATATTTTTCCAAGCAGGAAATAATCCTATATTTTTAGTTTATTTTTGGGGTATATTTTATTGAGTATGCTATTACAGTGGTCCCATTTTCCCCCCTTTTATCCCTCTACCCTGCACACCATCCCGTTATCTCCATGTACTGTTAGTACATGTCCATGGGCTGTACATATCAGCTCTTTGCCTTCTTAATTTCCTATACAATTCTTTGCCTCCCCATGTCTATTTTATTTTATTTTATTTTTCTGTCAACATTTTCCCACCACCACTTTCCCCAGCCCCACCCATTCCTACCTCCCACCCTTAATCCTTCCCCCATTTGGTTTTGTCGATGGGTCCTTTATGTGCCTTGATGACCCTTCCCCTCCCTTTCCCCTGTCATCACCTTCCCTCCTTCCCCCTGGTTACTTTCAGTTTGTTTTTTATTTCAATGTTGATGGTTATATTTTGCTTGCTTGTTTAATTTGTTAAATAGATTCCACTTATAGGTGAGATCATATAGTATCTGTCTTTCACCAACTGGCTTATTTCACTTAGCATAATTCTCTCAGTTCCATCATGCTGTTGTGAAAGGTAGTAGCTCCTTCTTCCTTTCTGCTGCATAGTATTCTATTGTGTAAATGTACCATAGCTTTTTGATCCACTCATCCTTGTGGTCTGAGAAAATGCCTGATATGATTTCAATTTTCTTAAATTTGTTGAGGCTTATTTTGTGTCCTATCATGGGGTCTATCTTTGAAAATGTTCCATGTGCATTTGAAAAGAATGTGTAGTTTGCTTCTTTGGGATGAAAGGTTCTGTATATATATCAGTTAAGTCCATTTGATCTAATGCATCATTCAGTTCCATGATATCTTTGTTGATATATTGTTCGGAAGATCTATCCATTGTTGACAGTGGGGTGTTAAAATCCCCTGCTGTAAGTGTGTTGCTGTCTATATCTTTCTTGAAGTCATCCAGGATCTTCCTTATATATTCGGGTGCTCCTATGTTGGGTGCATACAGGTTTACAACGTTTATGTCTTCTTGATGGATTTTTCATTTGAGTATTATGAAGTGTCCTTCTGGGTCTCTTTTCATGGTTTTTGTTTTGAAGTCTGTTTTGTCCAATATAAGTATTGCTACCCCAGGTTTTTGTTTGTTTGTTTGTTTTTCTTTTTCTTTTTCTGTCCATGTGCTTGGAATATTTTTTTTCCAACACTTTACTTTCAGTCTGTGTAGGTCTTTTGTTCTGAGGTGGGTCTCTTGTAGACAGCATATGTCTTGGTCCTATTTTCTTATCCATTCAGCTACTCTATGTCTTTTAATTGGAGTATTTAATCTGTTTACATTTAAAGTTATTATTAATAGGTACTTATTCATTTTTTCCCTTTGTACTTCTGTTCCTCTCCCTCTATCTTTCTTCACCTTCTTAAAGCGGTCCCTTTAGCATAACTTGTAATGCTGGTTTGGGTAGAGGTGTATTCTTTTAACCTTCTTTTGTCTAAGAAACTTCTTATTTCACCTTCCACTTTAATTGAGAGCCTTGCTGGGTAGAGTAGTCTTGGTTGCAGGCCTTTGCTCTTCATTACTCAGGATATTTCTTGCCATTCCCTTCTGGCTTGTTATGTTTCTGTGGAGAAGTCAGCTGCTAGCCTTAATGGGCCTCCCTTATATGTTACTTCTTGTTTCTCCCTTGCTGTGTTTAAGATTCTCTCTTTGTCCTTGATATCTGCCATTTTAATCATGATGCATCTTAGAGTGGGTCTGTTTGGGTTCCTCTTGAATGGGACTCTCTGTGCTTCCTGGATTTGTGTGACTTTTTCTCCCTTCAAATTAGGGAAGTTTTCCATCATTACTTTTTCAAACAGGTTTTCTATCCCTTGCTCCTCTTCTTCCCCTTCTGGTATTCCTATTATATGGATATTATTATGTTTCATGTTGTTCTGCATTTCCCTTAACACCTCTTCATTCTTTTTGAGCCCTTTTTTCATTTTACTGCTCTTTCTGGGAATTTTTTTCTAGCATGTCCTCTAGCTTGCAGATTCAATCCTCTGCTTCATCTAGCCTACTTTTGATTCCTTCTACTGTGTTCTTCAGTTCAGGAACTGCATTCTTCATTTCCTCTTGGTTCTCGTTGATAGTGTCTATAACCTTTTTCATGCTGACATAGTTTGTAGTAAGTTCCTCATAGTTTCCCTGTAGTTTTTTGTAATTCTCACTGAGCTCACTGAGTAAGTGAGCTTCCTTATAATCATTGTTTTGAACTCAATATCCGATAGTTTACTTGCCTCTATTTAGTAGCCTTTCCAAGGATTCCTCCTTTCCTTTTGGTTGGAGTTTGTTTCTTTGTCTTCCCACTACTTGTCTGCTGGAGCAAAACCACAAAACCCAGGAAACAAACCCACTACCACAGAATAACTTCCCCCTGCAATCCCACTATCAATAGCGAATGAACAAGTATTAATAAGACTATGAAGAGATTAAGACTATTATAAGAAAGGAGAGGAATAGACAATAGTATAAAATCTAGCAATTTAATATGCACCAATTTGATGGACAAGAAATGAATGTTAAAAAGCTATGCAGTAAAGAAAATATTACAAGTCATGGAGAAGACCGCAGTGGATTTCATCTCAGTAGCCTCTAGTATTTACCCCTGTTTTTTCTTTCTGGATCCACCTCTAGTGAAGTCAGGTGTTCCACCCATCTGAATTTAAGCAGCATGTTTGAAACTTCCCGGAATCCACTGCCTGTGGCTATTTCCTTCAGTTTTTAATCTCGTCATTCTGTGCTCAGCAGTCAGGTTTACGCACCATGGGGAGGGCCAAATCCCTCCTGGGGTTGGTGCTTATGCTTTCCCTCAGGCTGCTGCTTCTCAGAGGGGAGTGGTCTGTGTGAGCTTCATGGCTGCAGCCTTATGGGGGACAATTCAGTACCAAGATCCTGGAGGTTACTCTCTCAGTTCTCTCCCCAAATTCTCTGTCCCCAGTCTCTCTTCAAGCATCTCTAGTCCACTCTGTCCCCACTTTGCAGGGATCTACTGTCAGTGGCTGCCACTCTGTACTCAGCAGTCAGGTTTAAGCACCACAGGACCAGGGCAGAATCCGTCCTGGGGGTGGGGCTATTGTTTCCTCTCAGGCCGCCTCTGCTCAGGGGAGTGGTCTACCCAAGCAAGATGGCTGCTACCGCATGGGAGATGTCTCAGCACTGGGATCCCAGCAGCCACTCTCCCATTTTCCCTCCAAAGCCTCTGTTCCCGGTCTCTCCTCAGGAACCTGCAGCTCACTCCATCCCTGCCTTTGCCGGAGCCCAGGGTAGGTGGCTGCAAATGAAAATTTATGCATTGGCCCTTTAATCGGTTCTTTCAGTCTCCAGTTGCCAGAGAGCAACCCTGCTGCTTTTCACAGCTGGCTGTTATCTGTGTACTTTTTGGGCTCAGGTGCTGTAGGCTGGGAATCCCTGCTTATGGTTTAGATCCCACTCTTTTCTGGGGGATCATGCTGGCCACTTAAATATCCCTCTGGCACAGCCGCCCAAGGGTACCCAGCCAGCCTTCTTGTGTCTCTACCACACTCCTTACCAGTCAGGATGTGCTGAACTGATTTTCTTGTCTGAGGTTATAAGGCTTCTCTCTTGCTATTGTTCAGTTTTTTGTTCCAAGTGATTTCTCTGCAATTTAGTTGTAATTCCAGATTGGTCCTGGGAGGAGGTCAGTGTGATTTTCATTCATTCCTCCACCATCTTGATTCTCCCCTATATTTTTATTTTTATATAATATTTTGGTTTTCTTGGAGATCCTAACTGCCTTTCATTTTCTTCTTTCTTCCCTCCCTTCTTTTCTTTTTTTATTTTATTTTATTTTATTTTATTTATTATTCTATTTTCCATTCTTTATTTTTTTCTGTATTGCCTTATAACATATCAGAGATTTGCTGAATATCTCTGTCCAATCAGGTATCTTATCAGGATAATTTTCTGTATTTTGTTTTCAGAGTCCTCACTCCTGAGGGTTATCTTCTACTCCAATCTAGACTGATTCTTACACTGCTAATATTGCGGGGTTTCCCATTACTATTTTCCTAAATTTCTTCTACTTTGTTCTATATTTCATATAAAATTTTCTTAGTTTGTGTTTCTCTTTTGTTATAGAACACGCTAAAGTAATTATTTAAGAAAATGTTGGTGAGGGTAAATTTCCAGACTTTCTTTCCTATTATGAAAATATCTTTAGATCCTCAAACTAGATTAATACTATAGCCACAGTATTGAAAATTGTTTTTGTCTGGAATTTTTAGGAAGAATGGAAATCTGATTATGATATTTTATAAATGACTAGATTTTTCTTTGTAGGTATTTTTCTCTGATTTCCAGTGGTGTTTTCAAGAATAGGTCTTTACATGCATTATGTGAGGTCTTCAGTGAACTTTTATTTTTGATATTACCATATTTTTAAACTCTGAAAACTTCAGATTTTTTTTTTATATTTCCTACCCTTGTTTATCTTTATCTTCACTTAATCTTATTTATAGCAGCATTGATTAGCTGTTTGTTTATACTACATCTTTAGCTGATTTCCTTTCTTGAGTAAATTAGTTGAGAATAACTTACTAATAGAGATAGTCTCTTGCTTATCTTTATGCAAAGATTAAGAAATGAAATAAACTATATATTTTTCTGATATCTACACATTGAAAACTAAAATACAGAGAGGTATAATTTTGGCTTTTCTTATTCATTGTATAATTATATTTTAAAAACTCTTTGTCTGCTTTGGCCTCTGAACACTTGAAAACAGTGACCTAACCTTCAGCATTCTTCATCTCCTTCTGTTCCACACCTGGCACAGTGGGTATATTGGATGTATGCCTTGGTTTTCTTTCCACAACCTTAAAAGGATGAAAGCCAAAAGGGTGGTCCTTCTGACACCAGACACTGTAAGCAAAGTGTGGCTATGTTTTCTCTGGCAAATTGGGAAGATGGACTATAGTTGACATTGACAAGATGAGTTTCAGTTACCAGCTGCTCAGCTCTGGGTCATTTCGGTTCCCGTAAGACTCCCTGCCATCCACATGAGGTAATGTTTCCTTTGTCATCAGCAACACTTCACAACTAAGTTTTAGACCATTATGATTTTCATTTTTTCATAAAGTAGGTCATATGCAGAAAATGTAAATTGGAGACCGTCTTCCAGACTTTTGTGTTGTGGTTTACTCTGGCTTCCCCAGTCCATATTGAGTTTCTTCAATAAACATTTTCAACTGAAACTCTAGAGTCCTTTTCAAAAATCTGTCCATCAAATTCTTATAACTTGCAAAGCAAATTAAGAAATTTGGTCTAATAAAAATCTTAGTTTTTATAACAGGAGCCAACAATAGATTTTTATAGCTAATTCTAGGTAATAGAGAGGCTGTTTATCCAGGTTATATCTACACAGTCTCCTTCTCCCTTCATTGTACATCTTGTTTTAGTTACATCAGTATTAGTTCTTTTATAAAAATGGAGAAAAGATATTAAGTTTGCTCCTTCTGGAAGCACTGTCTTAAAAAATTTGATAAATCAAATAGTTCAAACAAATTGCTAAAATGATATTATAGATTATTCATGGATTACACTAACAATCAAACATTAATGACTACAACCAAAACTGTTCTATATTTCGTACAATAAATTTTCTTTTAGATAAATTAATGGAAAGAGAATGATTCTGTTAGTTAAGGTAATACTTGACAAAAATTTAAAAACTATGACAATCTCCTAATATCAGAAACACTGCTTCTAATATAGCATTTTTTTCAAAGTGTAACTTATCTCATGACATGAAGACAACAAAACTCATAACTGGTTATGCGGGACCATCTACCTAAATGTCTGGAGGTAGTTTTCTTCTTTTATACCTGAAAAGCCAAACATTTTATTTGGTTATTTAGTCTTAAACTTGTTCCTATCTTTTCTCCCTGGCTCATTTAATGATTTTAGTATTCATGCAGCCTCCAGGCTATACTAACTGGATATGTAAGGCACCAAAAAAGTTAAAGATTATTTTGAGACCAAAATAAATAGGCAAACACCTTTGAATATATTTTGTCATTTAGCCTAGGCTGGGTCTAGATTACAATTTATTTAAAAGTGAAGTTTACATGCTTTATTTATTAAAGAAATGTAGGGTATTTCCATATTTATAAATGTACAGTGATATATAGTGGGAAATAAAACACAAGCTTTGACGTAAGATAGACCTGCAATTAACCTTACCTCTTTTAGAGAGATATTGGAGAAACTTGGGACAAGTTTTACAATTTCAAATCTCTCTTCCCAAGTTTAAGTGAAAATATTAGTATATATTCAAATGTTTGCCATAAGAACACTTACTAGAAATATATAAAATTAAGTGTCTTGTGCTACTGGCATTTAGGAGTGCTAAATAGTTGTAGCTATTTTTTAAACATAATATAAAAAATATATTATTGATAAAATAAATCATAATATAAAACTGTTATATATCCTGGAATGTTAATAAAGATTAAGATTAGACTTGAAATAAAGTTGTTTAATAAAGAAATATGAGTGTGAAGTGAAATCCAGGTAAGTGCTCATCTTTTGAATAAGCAGGCTTCTGAGAAGCTAAATCAGAATTCTTATGCCTCTTAAATGATTTATACTCTGTAAGCATTAAGGTCCTCAGCATTGCTTCCTGTCTCCCTTTGTCTGTGAAGATACACTTAACAATCTCACTTCCCCTTCATGTCTTCCTTTTCCCCTTCATACTAACAATGACCTGTAACTACAAGAAAAATTATTGTCAGGTAAAAGCTTTTTTAATAGATCCTGCAATAATTAAAAAATATATAATTACTTTAAAACAGTAAATTGTAATACTCAGAAATGTTTTTCCTAAACACTTTGTTAACTCTTTAGTGATGTTTTCTGAAGCTCTGAGTTTCCCCTTTTAAAGAACTGACATGTAAAATATATCCACTTTTTCACTACTGATAAGAGCCAATTTAATCCCATATTTTATTATTGTAAGAATAAATAACTAGAAAGATGGATGATGTGAAGTACTCAAATGAATACGCCTATGGGAAGTCATAATTTTTCAGACCACTCCAACATGTGACCTATTATTACTCTACAGGATAAAATGAAAAGACTCAACTCTAAGAATTAAGATAAAAAAGTATTTAAGTTGGGTGAACACATAGCTATGACCTTAGAGTTGACTCTCATTATACATTTTTGATACTGTGTTTGTCTATGTGTCTCTTAATATTTAGCTCTTGGGAGACTAAGAAAGGTTATTGCTAAATTGTGTGTAGTCAACACTTACATAAAAATAAAAGTGAGAATTTAATTTTAAAATAACCCAATGTGCCAGAGCTATGCTACTTTATATAGATCATTTCATTTAATCTATTCAACAGCTTAATGCTTTATGTATTATTTTTATTTCCTCACTTTACATTGTGAAATCAGATTTTTAAAAGTTAGGTAATTTATACACTTCTGTTCATAGCAGCATTATTGACAATAGCTAAAATTATAGAAGCCACCTAAGGGTCCACTGATAGATAAATGAATAAGCCAAATATGATAAATGCATATAATGGAATATAATTCAGCCTTAAAAAGGCAGAAAACTCTCAAGTATGCTATAATTCATATGTACTTTGAGGACATTCTGTTAAGTAAAATAAGCCCGTCAAAATAAGTCAAATACTAAACGATTCCCCTTATATGAGATATTAGAGTCATCAAAATCATAGAAATAGAAGGTTGAATTGTGGTTCCCAGGGCCAGAGAAAAGGGAAATGAGGAGTTATGGTTTAATGAGTGCAGAGTGTCATTTTTACAAGATGAAAAGAATTCTGGAGATGGATATTGGTGATAGTCTTACAATATGAATGTACTTAATTTAAAACCATTGAACTGTACACTTAAAAATGATTAAGATAGTGACTTTTATGTATGTGTATTTGATCACAGTTTCAAAATTTGGGAAGGGAGGCTAGATAACTTGACCAAGGACACCTGGTTAGCACTTAGGAAATCTAATACTGGTACCAAACTCAATATCATGGTTTTAAGCTATCTTTCTATAGGGTATTCTCTGAGCATCTAGTAGTAAGTTCTCTTCCACTGGGGTCTTTGAAAGTAAACTATTCTCGCTAGTAAGCCAGATGAATTTTTTAAAAATACTTAGAATATTGATTTTTTTTAGAATATTAACCTTTTATTTTGTGGTGCCTACTTAAACATCATACCTGGGGTTACTTGTTCATCAGTCTTTTCAGAGTAGATTTCTGTGACAGTCTCTGATGTACATAATCACACTGACTTATTAAGTTTTAAAAAATATGTTTTGTACTTGATTATCTAAAACAGTGTTTATTTTAATTCAATACAATAAATAGTTATTGAGGGCCTGCTATGCACTAGGCATTGATTACTTTGTAAGTTATAGAAATGTCTAATCACTGAGCTGTACACCTGAATCTAGTATAATATTACACATCAATTGTAATTGAAAACCTTTAGAAATATTAAGAAAAAATGGTTCCAGTGTATTACTTTGTGAATAAGTACACTGTAAAAAGGGAACCCAAAAGGGCATTTGGCTCACCCTGGAGGGAGGGAAGGAGCACTCCAGATTTTCTGACAATACAAATGTCTCAAAGAATGACGGGGATGAGCCAGAGGGACAAAGAAAAATCAAGCATGCTACTGAGGCATGTGCATGAGAAAAGGCATAGGCAAGCCTGACACATTTTTGAAGTCTGGCTTCAGTGAATGCTACAGTTAAGGCTGTGGGAAAGAACAATAGAAAGACAAACCAGGCTAAGGAGTTATGCTCTGTAATGGAGAATACCTGGGTGCTTTTAATTTGGAATGTGACATTATTCCATTTATTTAATGGAATAATATTTTATTTAATTTGGAATGTCACACTATTAATGGCTATGAAATATCATCCTGGTGGACATGTGGATGAAGTTGAAACAAATGTAACATTATTTTCCTTTGCTTTACTCCTCAGTGCCCTTTGATTGTGTGCATTTGACTGAAGACAGCATTATAAAATTGAAGACCAATTAAATAATTTCATGAACACAGGAAAATGTTACTTTAAAAGAATATAATGAAATGAGCATAAAACAGGAAAGAAAATGTAATATTGATGTCTTGTTTTCACTTCAGAAGAAGAGAAAGGTAAGAAAGTCATAGGGAGGGTGTTCAGACGACAGTTCCATTAGACCATCTCTCATGACCAATATATATATATGTCCCATTAGTGAAAGGGACCTTCTATCAACTGGGCCACATCATTGAACAATTGAGAGAAGATTCATTTAACACATGTAGTAATTGTCTAACACTTGCTAACATTCTGAAACATTGAATCTTTTAGAAAAGGGATCTAAAGCCATCATAGCATTGTACACCTGTATATTATCTAGAAAGTGCTTCCAGAAGATGCAAAAGGAATTATGGCAGACACAAGCTGCAGGATCTTGGGATAAGCCTCTTTCACACTCAACACTTTTTTTCTCCTTCTACTGTATTTTACTCCTTTGAAGTATATGTAGGTATGTTATCTCCATCATACCTATTTGTATATTTCCACCTCCTTTGATAGGGGAATATTTTGTAGTGTTTTGGTATTTCATATCCAGTGCCTAGAACAGTGTTTTACACATGGTGGGAGATCTATAAATATTTACTGGCAAACCAATGCAGCCTTGTATCCAATCTAATCTCCTAGGCCAAACTCCAAGAGTAATATGAATTTCTCCCTATAATTTGCAGTTTATAGCTAGAAACTGTGCTGAATGAGATGAATTTGGGATTGGGGTTAATAAGGTAAGTGAAGGAGAACAGTGAGAAAAGAAAGAAGATATGGAGGCCAGGAGAAAACCTGGTTCAGGGAACTTTTTATGTGATCCCTGTTCTTACTTTTGTTGTGTGTGTTTGTAAAGAGCAGGCAGATATCTCTTAACACATAATTAACTTTCAAATCTCCATTTTTTTGATATATGCCATAAAACCAGTAATTTAATTAATCATTTTCAATGTATTCTTTGTCTTTATGGAAAAAGGTTATATTGCGGGACAAGGAGAAATCAATAACAATTAAAAAATAAGAAATTCAGAATTAAATATTTTTCCTTTTTTTCCACCTATTTATTCAGCTTCATCTTTTTATGACTAATAGTCTTATGCTATGGGCAGCCGTCAATCAGCTCTCAATGTCAACCAATTCATGGGGCATTCTGGACACTCATATTTTCCCCAGCCATACCCTCTACACACACATACACACACAGATGGAGAGAGGGATGGGGAGGGAGAGAGATGGAGAAGATGGAGACATAAATTCTCTTCAGTCTTAAATTCCTAGGATATTTTATCCTTTCATATGACTAATCACTCTTTTTTTTAAAATTTATTTTATTTTTAGAGATTTTATTTATTTATTTTTATAGAAGGGAAGAGAGGGAAACATCAATGTGTGGTTGCCTCTTGTGCATCCCCTACTGGAGACCTTCCCAGCAACCCAGGCATGTGCCCTAGACCGGAAATTGAACAAGTGACCCTTTGATTCAGAGGCCAGCACTCAAGCCACTGAGCCAGATCAGTCAGGGCTAATCATGCTCCCTTTTTATTAATGATGTGCTACTGTTATTGAGTATGTGCTATGTATCAAGCCCCACATTATGTATTTTACAAACATCATTTAACTTATTTTAAATAATTTAATTAATTGTTCTTATCTTATGACCCCTTTCCTATATGAGGACATGAAGGCAAAACTTATGGAGTTTTTTTCATACATGAGATGTAATATCTGCACATGGATCCTTTCAGATAGCAAGCAACATAATTATTGATGTGCCTTTAGGTGAATAAATGAATAAAAAGTGTTTACAAGAGCATTTGGTTTTTATTCTTAAACCAAATATTCCACTGGTAAACTTTAAGTTGTGGTTATGTAGAAGCAATTATGAATTCTCCATTGGCACACATTTTTGACAGTTACCATTTTCTTCTTTCATCCTATTACATGATAAATGAGGCTTTTAAGCCATAATTCTGGTGATTGTTAATGAAGAAACAGTCCCAAATATTTCCATAAAAGTATTTAAAATTATTTTAGTTAACTACTTTGTTAGAGGGTAATTCATATATAAGAAATTTCAGATGTTCAAAATGCAACATTTAATAAGTTTTGACATTTCATTTCTTAAAATTACCATTTCAATCAAGATAATGAACATTTCTATCACCCCTAAAACTTTCCTTATGCCTCATTTTAAGCCCTTCCTCCTGTACCTTTGTGATCCTGACTCTTCCATCTTCAGGTGACCTGCTTTCTGGCCCTAAATATTAGTTTGCATTTCCTAAAATTTTATATAAATTGAATCAAAATTGAATCAGAAAGAGTCTTCTCCTTCTCCCTCTCCTCCTCCTTTCCCTTCTCCACCCTCTTCCCTTTCCCCTTTCCCTCCTATTCTCTTCCTCTTCCTCCTCCTCCTCCTCTACCTCCTTCTTTTTTTTTCTTGGTCTGCCTTATTTCATTGAGAATGGTTATTTTGAGATTCATGCACATTGTTGCCTGTATCAATAGTTCATTCATTTTTATTACTTAGTAGTATTTCAGTGCATGGGTATGTCACAATTTATATATCCATTCATCTGGTGATTAACACTTGCATTGTTTCCAAATTTGGGCTTTGAACTTTTATATACAAGTCTTTGTATGGGCATATGCTTTCATATCATGTGGGGAGATGCCAAGCATTTTAAGCAACTATTAAACTGTTTTGCTAAAGTAACTTCCTGACTTTAAATTCACACCAGCAATGTATGAGAGTTTCGTATCCTGGACCAAAATTGTGATGGTCAGTGTCTTGAAGTTTACCTTTTCAAATAGGTATATAGCTCTATTCCATGGTAGTTATCATTTAAAGCACATTTTAATGTGTTTATTGTTGTCCGCATATATACTTTTTTGATAAAGTGTCTGTTGAAATAATTTGCCCATTTTTCTTTTGAGTTGTTTGCTACATTTGAATTTTGAGAGTTCTTTATTTTGAATACAAGTTTTTTTAAAAATTATATATATATATAAATTAGTAAATATTTTCTTCCAATCTAGGGCCTTTTTTTTTAACTTAGCATCTTTTAAGGAGCAGGAGTTTTAATTTTGAAAATTCCAGTTTACAAACTTATTTTATTATGCATTGGTGTAGTATATAAGACATCTGCATTTAACCCAAAATCAGAAAACATTTTTTAGAAGTTTTATAGTTTTGGGGTTTGCATCTAAGTTCCCAATAAATTTTGAGGTAATATTTTTATGGATCAAGATATAATCGAAGATTTTTTAAACATATGGTTATTCAACATAAAGTGCTTAGAAGACTATCCTACTCAACTGCCTGTTAAATCATGTAAAAAATCAGTTGTCCATCTGTGTATGGGTCTATTTCTGTAACATCTCCTCTGTTTTCTTGATCTATTGTTTATGTTGATATCAGTGCATCAGCATCTTCATTACTATAGCTCTAAAATAAGTCTTGAAATCAGAGAGTATTAGTTCTCCAACTTTTTTCTTCTTTATCCAAGTTATTTTGAGTTGTTTGATCTTTCATATTTCCCTATTTATTTTAGAATGATTATCAATTTCTTCACAAAATAACCTGGAATTTTGGTGAATACAGACACTTACAATTATTTTACCAATCTTAGTATTTTTTCTTTATTTTGCAGATTAGGAATGCTATTAAAAATGGCGAATAGATGCAGTGAAAGTAAAATTTTTATTTTCTTCCTCATTTTAGTAAGAAAACAATCAGTCTTTCACCCTTGATTCTGGTGTTGTTGTAGAGTTGCTCTTTTTTGTTTTTGGTGATGTTTATAAATTGAAACATTTCTATTCTAACATTGGAGTATTTATTAGCAGTATATTCAAGTCATTAATGTGAAAAATTTTATTGATGAATGAAATTGAACTTTAATACCCAGGATAAATGCCTCTTGTTCATTATGTATTACTTGTTTTGCATACTGTTGGGTTTGATTGGCTAAAATTTTGTTTAGAACTTTTGCATATATACTTTTAAGGAATATTATTCTTTTTCCAGGCAATATCTTTGTTTGGTTTATGATATCAGGGTAAGACTGGTCTCATAGAATATGTTGGAACATGTTTCCCCCTTTTAAATATTCAGGTAACGTTTGAACAGAATGAGTGAAAAACAATTTGGACAGAATATATTCTTTAAATATGTGGTAGAAATCACCAGCGAAGCCATCTGGGCTGGAATTTTTCTTTAGGAAAAGTTCTTATCTATACTAGAAAGTACTTTTCTTTGAGTGAATAACTGTAGTTAGTGTTTATAAAGAAATCTGTTTGTTTTTCCTAAATTATCAAATTTCTTGGCATATAATTTTTCAAAATAGTTATTTTTTATCACCTAGTACCTGTGGTGTCTATAATAATGGTGTCATTCCAAATTTTTTTGTAATTTGGTACTACTATTTTTTTCAGATCATTATGGCTAGATAATTATCAATTTTATTGATATTCTCAAAGAAGCAGGCTTAACATATTGGTTTTCTCTATTGTTTTTTTGTTTTCTATTGTATTGGTTATTATTCTGATTTTCATTATTTTTTTCTTGTGTGGATTTTGTTATTAATGTGTATATTTTTCTAGTTTCTTGTTATAAAATAAAAATACTAATTTGAGTTTCTATCTTTTTCTAATATACAAGATAAGTACTGTGCTTGTTACATGAAGTAATGCTTTAGTATCGTCCTACTTACTCTGTTACATTTTTTAATTCAATTAAAAATATTTTCTTCTAATTTTCAATTTGAGTTTTCATTTCATACATTGCTTATTTAGAAGTATGTTATTTAATTTCCAAGTAATTGGAAAATTTTTAGAGATATTTCTGTTATTTATTCCTAATTTAATTTTATAGTTATTAAAGAACATAACTTGTATGATATAAATTATGATAAATGTATTGACTTGTTTATTGTCCTGAATATTGTCTATCTTGGTAAATGCTGCATGTGGATTTGACAGTTATGGGAACTCTAGAGTTGTTGATAGGAGTGGTTTATAAGTGCCCAATAGGTTAATTTGATTGATAAAGTTGTTTGAGTCTTCTATATATTCACTGCTTTTCTATTTTTTATTGATTATTGAGGGATATGTTAAAATACCAAAACATAATGGTTGACTTGTCTAGGTTTTTTCAGTTCATTCAGTTTTTACTTAATGTATCTTCTTTACTGTAAAAAAAAAAATGGAAAATAAAAGCATAAAATTTATCTTAACCTTTTTTAAAGTGTCTAGTTAAGTAGTATTTATTCACATTGTTGTGAAACAGAATTCTACAACTTTTTATTTTGCAAATATTAAACCTTAAATCCATTAAACAGCAACATTTTTTTTTCTCCTCCCCTTGTCCCTGCTCCAGTTTTCTATTTTCTGTTTGTATGTGTTTGATTACTTTAAATGGCTCATGTAAATGGAATCATGCAGTATTTGTCTTCATGTGTTTGGCTTATTTGACTAAGCAGAATCTACTCAAGATTCATCCTTGTTGTAGCATATGACAAGATTTTATTTTATTTTAAAGCTGACTAACATTTCATATGTATATTGCCCCTCTGAATGTGACTGGGCAAATATTTCTTCAAGATCTTGCTTATAGTTATTTTTGATATATTATCAGAAGTGAGATTGCTGGATCCTATGGCAGTTATGTTTTTAATTTTGTGAGCAATCTCCATACAGTTCTCCATAGCAGCTGCAACATTTAACCATATCATTAACAGTATAAAGGTTTCAGTTTCTCCATGTCTTCACCAAAACATTATTATCTGTGTTTTGTCGTTGTCATTATTGTTTGTGTTTTATAATAGTCATTCTAATGAAAATAAGATGACGAGCCATTGTTGTTTTAGTTTGCATTTCTCTGTTAATGTTAAGCATCATTTCATAGAATTATTGGTCATTTTCTTTAGAGAAATATCTCTTCAATACTTTTGCTCATTTTAAAAATTAGGTTATTTGTGTTTTTATTGTTGAGTTGGGATTCTTTATAGAATCTGGACATACAGTGTATTTTATGGATTAACGCTTTATAAGATATAATCATTTTCAAATATGTAATCCCCTTCTATAAGTTACATTTTTACTCTCGTGTTTTTTGATGCACGAAGGTTGTTAAGTTTAATAGATTTCCATTTATCTACTTTTGCTGTTATTGCCTGTAGCTTTTCAAGTGGTCTCTGAGTTCTCACAGAGGTATTCTGGTCCATATATCATTGTAAACTCAGTGTTGCTGTGGGGGAAAGCGGGGTTGTAGCTTCCTGATTTATCATCATTTTGATGTCACCCCTTAATGTATTTTGAAACTATGTTATTAGGTGCATAGACATTTAAAATGTTATGTCTTTCTGATAAATTCAGTCTTTTATAATTATGAAATACATTCCTTTATCCTTGGCTATATTCTTTCCTATAAAATTTACTTTCTTTTCATATTAACATGCTACTCCAGGTTTTATTTTGATGTTAGTGTGGTATATTTTCAATTCTTTTACTTATAACATTTTTTGTCTTCATATTTAAAGAGCATACCTTAGGAGGCATGATGTAGATAGGTCTGCTTATCTGACAATCTTTCCTTTTTTTAATCTTACTTTTTTAGTCAGAATATTTAGAATACTTACAGTTAATAGTATTCCCCATTTACTTTTGTTGAACTCTCTTATTTGACTCTTGTTTTCTATTTGTGTCATGTATTTTTGTTAGCTTTTACTCATTTTTGCCTTAACTTAGATTAACTGTATATAATTGTTATGAATACATTTTATCTACTTTTTGGTTTAATTAGATAAAACACTTTGTTATGTTATTTTAATCAGTTGCCTTAAGATTATAATACACAATCTACTTCAGGTGATACTGCATTATTTTCACTGTTGCATAAAAGCTTATAATAATGGGCTTTGTTTTCTTCCATCCAAAACTTTTTGCTAATGTCATATTTTGTTTATCACTTCTTCTGTTCTTAATGTTTTGATATTTTTGTACAGAATCAGATTTTCATCTGGTTTTATATTTCTTCTACCTGTAGACTCTTAATATTCCTTGTAGTGTGGGCCAGGTGATAATGAATTCTTTCAACTTTTAAATGTCTAAAAAGTCCCTTCATTCACATTCAGTTTTGAAAGACTGCTGAATATAGAATTCTATTTGACAGGGCTGTTTTGTTTTGTTTTTTCTTTCTGTATATGAGAAAGTTGTTCCATGCTCTTCTTACATTCATCTCAATGATAAATCTGTCATTCTTATCTTAGTTTCTCTGTATCTCTTTTTCCCTTCTGGTTTCATTTAGTTTTTCCTTTGTCATATTTATAGAAAATTGAACAACTAGAACAGGAACAGAATCACAGAAATGGAGATCACATGGAGGGTTATCAGTGGGAAGGTGAAGAATCGGGGGAAAGGTACGGGGAATAAGGAGCATAGTTGGTAGGCATAAAATAGACGGGGAAGTTAATACTAGTATAGGAAATAAGAAGCCAAAGAACTTATATGTACAACACATGGACATGAACTAAGGGAGTGGAATGCTGTAGGGTGGAGGGGAGTGCAGGGGAGAGGGGATAGAGGAAAAAAAATTGGGACAACTGTAATAGCATAATCAATAAAATATACTTAAAATTGTGATGTTTTGGCATTACTATCACTTTGGATTCTTGAAAATGTTGGATTTATAGATTTGTGGTATTAAATGAATTTGGGAAAAAAAGTGAGCATTATTTATCAAACATTTTTTTCTGTGTCCCCTTTGCTTTTACCTCTACTTTAGGAACTTCAGTTGCACACATATTAGATCTCTAAAGTTGTCACATAGTTCACTAATATTCCTTGTATTTTTAAAAATTATCTTTATTTAATTTAATCTTCATTATATTTTTCCATTACTATTTAGTCCCCTTTTGCTCCCTCCCCCAAGCAATCAACACACTGTCGTCCATGCCCACAAGTCCTCTTTCCTTTTTACTCAATCCCTTCACCCCCTAACTACCAGTCTTCTCTAGCTATCATCTGCTCTTCAGTTCTCCATCTATGAATGCATCTCTGTTTTACTTGTTAGTTCCGTTTGTTCATTAGATTCCACATATGAGTGAAATCATATGGTATTTTTCTCTGACTGACTTATTTCACTTAGTATAATGTTTACCAGGTCCATCCATGCTGTTGCAAAGGGTAAAATTTTCTTTATTTTTTTATGGCTGGGTAGTATTCCATTGTGTAAATGGCCCATCACTGTTTTATCCGCTTATCCATTGACGGACACTTGGGTTGCTTACATATCTTGGCGATTGTAAATAATGTTGCAATGAACATAGGGATGCTTATGTTCTTTCCAATTAGTGTTTTGTGTTTCTTTGGATATATCCCCAGAACTGGGATTGCTGGGTCCAAAGACAGATACATTTTTTAAAATTTATTGAAGTATCTCCATGCTGCTTTCCACAGTGGCCGTACCGATCTGCATTCCCACCCACAGTGCAAAAGAGTTCCCTGTTCTCGCATCCTTCCCAGTACTTGTTGTTTGTTGATTTATTGATGATTTCCATTCTAACAGGTGTGAGATGGTATCTCATTATAGTTTTTATTTGCATTTCTCTGATGATTAGTGATGTTGAGCATCTTTATTTATTAAACCCTTATCAGATATATCAGCAAATATGTTCTCCCATTCTCTTGGTTTTCTAAAAAGTGTCTTTTATGTCTTTGCTTTATTTTGCATGGCTACTTCACATTCACTATTTTTAAATATCATACATTAAATTTTTCATCTCAATCATTGTATATTTCATCTGCAAAAGTTTTAGATCTTTTAATATCTTCCATATTTCTATTTAATTTGTTAACACAAGGAATACAGTTATAATAATTATTTTAATGTCTTTGACTATTAACTATAGTATCTCTGTCAGCTTGGGTTCAATTTCAATTGATGGATTTCATTGTGTGTCATATTTACCTGTTTTGTTTTGTTTTGTTTGCATGCCTGGTAATTTTTTATTAGATTCCCGACATTGTGAATGTTTCCTGTAGTGGGTACCAGATATTTTTATTCTATTAAGTATTTTTGACATTTGTTCTCAAA
The DNA here is from genome assembly GCA_004026545.1 of Mormoops blainvillei. NCBI lineage: Eukaryota > Metazoa > Chordata > Mammalia > Chiroptera > Mormoopidae > Mormoops > Mormoops blainvillei. Next base: position 177,639 of record PVJD01002276.1, read on the forward strand.
CTTAGTTAAATTACTTGAAGACACCTAAAACTGTTCTGGGCCTTGCCTTTATGATTTGTTAGGTGCACATGAAGAAGTGCTCAATCCAGAATAAATTATTAATCACAGTAAGGTAAGTAATTTTTAGGTATTTAATCTAATATTCAGTAAATGATTGTGTATTCCAGTGGAACTTGTGTCCATAAGCACTATTCCTTTCTCTATGTTTCTCTATGAACATTTTATTTTCAGATTATTCCTTTTTGCCATTGACAGTTTCCTCTCATGCAAGTGCTGATAAGTACCCATCTGAATACCAAAGATGTCCAAGAAATCTCAAGTTTTATCTGTCTTTCAACCTATCTATCTAGAAAACTGTCCTTAGAAGCCTAGTCACCTTGGTCTTTCTCTCTCCAACTGAAGAGTTCCACTATATTCTGCCTGGGTTTTTCCTCCATGAGCCACACCCCCGAGGTTGTAAGCTGAAAAATTGTGGTACTTACATTATTTATTTTTATCTCTTAAGTGTGAATGTCTTTTTTTTTCACATGTAAAATGTCTTCCAAATCATTGTTTCATATATTTTGTTTATTTTCTTAATTTTTGCAATGATAGGGTAAATCTGCTCTTTCTTAATTCATCTTATACCATTATCTTTTGAAAAGCCATTTCTTATTTATTCCCTATTAAAGTCTATTTTATATTTAATATGATGTATGAAACCATAATATTTTTCTTTTGTAGTTAATTATTTCACTACTCTCTCAATTAGATAATGAACCTGCATCCCATTGAATAAAAATATTTGCACATTTGAAGGTTATTTTATTTTAAGGACAGCAGCAAAACAATAATGACAGATGTTTTTGAAGTTCATCTCAGTACCTTGTTAAGGACCCATGAAATGCAGTTTGCAAATGAGAAATCTAAAGAATAGCTGTGTCTTGTACTCTTCATAGAAAAGAATTGGTGATAATTAAGTAGGCATCAGCACAAATATATAAGCAGCTAATAAAGAAACACTGTTTATTTGTTGTTCTCCTTTAAGGATGTTAAATACTTTTAGTAATCTGGGAATTTAACTTGTTGACATATATGCATCTATTTATTAGCAAATTTGGAATTAACTTCAACAATTCCAATTCTAATAAACATAGAGCATAGATATTTAGGATCACATATTTCCAAGAAATGTTTGGAAATATCACCCAAAAAAACATTGTCTTCCCGGAGGGTATTGGTCACCTTCCATATTTTGACATTTTTATTGTTTTTTTTTTTTTTTGTCTTTTGTGATGAATAGAGAAACAAAGGTGGGAGATGGGATTATTTTCTGTTGACATACATTGTTTTGACTGAAAATAAAATATCAAGATTTTAATTCTGTGCTTATATTAGAATTAAGCACTGTGAGATTTTCTCTGAGATCTTAAATAATTTTTTATTGCATAAAGAATTGTACTGCATTCAGTTTTTCTGGCAAACTCTTTCAGTGTTGTCTGAAAATACCTTGATGCCTGGGTCTCCATTTGTTTTGATGAAAAATAAAAGGAACAATGTAAGGAAAACTATTATGAAAAAAAGGCCATCATTAACCTATCAATGAAACAGAGTAGGCAGAAAGTGTTCACATCTATTTTGAAATAGTTAGAAATTGACCTTAATGTTTTATACCAAAAAATGGTTTGTGACATTTAGTATATTCGATATAATTATTGCCATTATAAGAGTTAACTTTTAATAAGCAATTCTAGTTATCATTGCTTATGTTTAATATTGAAGTTAATAGCATGAATACAGGACAAACATTCTATGTTCATAAATCAAATATGTTGAAAAGATTGTTATTACATATCAGCAGAGCTTCCATCCAGTACCCAATGGTAACTGGATGAGTGTTGCAGTGAGCTTCTGTGAAAGGGAGCCATGGCAAAGAATAAACGGTATCAAGTGTTTCAACATGTTTATATCACAAATTTTATTAGAGTGAGAATAAGGCCTACAGAGGTAAACTGTGATCAAACTTCTGTCTGGTATAAAAGAAAAAACAATCTTGACTCCTATTCTTCAACTTCCTCTACAGAGAGAATGTCATCATTCAGAGCCAAGAGTAGAGAAATGTACTCCTTCAGTTACTGTGCCACCATCATGCTTTTCAAGGACACATGAAGTAACCATCAAGAAGCTGCCAGCAAAATGCTCAAAACTTACAAATATATGCAAGAAGTGTACACATGCATTTAATTTGTTTTTTTGCTAATGAGATCAGGGAAACAACAAAAGGCTTATTTGTGTTTGATGTTGTACTCACTTAGGTTTACTACTGACCTACAATTAAGGGGAGCAAAGGATATGTGCTAGATAAAGATAAAAGCAAACAGACACAGCTTCCTGATTGGCTTTTTGCTGGAAGAGTGCCCAGAGTTCACATTCAATGTGGCCTGCATGTAGGGAAGAGTAAACTAGGTTAGGATCAGAGCTGCAAACCTGTTTGGCTTGTATGTCATGAAATCTAAATGCTCAAATTCACCATATACACAAATTCTTTACCTTCCAGTTATGTACTGCCTTTGTCAGTCAAGGAATTCCTAGTAAATATGCACTTTTTTTTTACAAGTCTAGACCAAGATAGGTATTCTGTTTCCCAACAGAAGTTATAATTCTGTGGAGAATTTCAACTATATGAGGAGAAAGGAAGAAAGCATTTAACATAAGATCCTTCATCAAAGCTTGTCACAGTTTAAATACTGTATTTCTTTTTTTTTTATACACAACAACACAAGAAACAGAATGGTTGGGAGACTATGGTTTAACAGAACTCATTTTTTTTTTCTGGTCTCTCTTTACTTATTTGCTTTAATTTGCCCTCACTTTCCTGATTAAACAACTAAAATTTACTAATTATACTTTAATTTTCCTTTGAAGATTATTTCTGAACTTCTATTATGAATTTCAAGATTCATTGTACTATACAGTAGACTCAAAATTATATAATTAAATAACCTTCTTTTCCTTTGTTTTTATCATTTAAATATTTTATATGATTGTGTGTACATGAATAGTATGTTATGTATATGTGTATGTGTTTGTGTTAGGTGAAATAATAATTAACTTTATGCCAAGAGAGTACTATGTAAAAACAATTGAAATTAAGCTTTTTGTTTGGATACTGGTTAAGCATGGTTCACTATTAAAGAAAAAGTCAAATTAAAAGCGATTATCTCATATTTCATAATAATTGTAGCACTGAGGAAAGCATGAGCTTTCAGCCTTGCCTAGGTGTAGCTACCATTCAAGTTATCCATTCACAAGCAAAAAGTTCCATCAGGAAGACAAAGGGAGAAGGACAGAGGACAGAACCATTGTTATATATACTGACTGCCTTTCACAGAATTATTTTTGAACCATGTAATTTCATGTTGGCCAAATACTAATTGGGTAGAAAAATAGAATTGCAATGTGATATTTTATCCTAAAAATGTGTAGAATGTCTTTCATGTTTTATCTTTCAGAATGTTGAACTGGGAATTATAGAAGAGACAAAGCACTTAGTGGTGAGAACACAAGTTCAGAGCCTGCTTTCTCTGCCACCCTTTCAGTGTTAGCTGTTTTTCTCCCGTGCGCATCCGCCTCAGCCTGGAGATGAGGTATGTGATTTTCTCACTTTTCTTCCAATCTTCCACATTATTTTCCCTTTCTACAAGTTAAGCTTGAAATATAACACCAGACTCTTCCTCCAACTCCATGTTGCTGTCACTCACCAACAATCAGGTCCATCTTCATCTTGGTGGTATTTTAATGCTTATGTACATGATCGTCTCAATGTCCTGGTGTCTCAGCTCTTGAGAATCCTTTTCTCCTATGATTTTGTCATCATTTCCTATATCTGGTGATGACCAATGATCAAACATCCTTCTTTTCAAACACCATGAACCAGAACCTTGGTTCCCACAGTCCTTTGAGCTTACAGGGACCTTTAATTTATTAGTTCTATTATATTTTTACTCTATTACTCTCTACCTCACCCTTTTATTTAGAACAATTTCCATAGCCAGCGATATAAACACTTTTGTCTATGTATGTTCAACATCTATTCTTCCCTCTCTCCATTTCAGTTACTTGTAAAACCACATTCCAGTCTAGATTTTACCCATTTTCTATCTCCTTCATGACTATAGTTGTACAACCACTAATGGAATGAACCATGACTAGAGAAAAGCAAACATCAATCAACTTTGACAGATTCCACTTTAAGTTCATGATCGCTAACCCTAAATGGGCCCTTAATACTGTCTGGCAACCATAGCCACACTATTTTCTTAGTGCTTTCACTCTCCCTTTTCCTCTCTCCTCAAATTTCCAACACCTCCTCCTTCATTCGCACTCTGTACTGGTTTCCTTGATTCTTATTTCAGTTAGAAAATAGAAACAGTCAGGAGATACGCCTACAGGCTCCCCAGCCTACTGAAGATGAGTTTGTACATTTTTCCTCTCTTCCTTTTACAATGGTGGTCTGGCCATGCTCTGCTCTGAGGCTCACCCCACATTATACCTTAGACTCTTATCTTCTTTGACAGTCAAGGACATCACTCAAGTAATTCTCTTCTTTCTCCTCTGCATTAACATAGTTTCTTTCACTAATAAATTATTCTCATCAGAGCACCAACATGCCATTATTTTTATTAAAAAATAAAAACCTACCCTATTTCCCTCTATAGCTCATGTTTTTAACCCCGCAGCAGTAGGAAGCCACATAAGAATTGTTTGTATTTGATTTTCTCTCCCGTTTTTCTCTTAAATTCACTGTAATGAAATTCACCTTCACTCTGTGATTAAATCTATTATTATTAATCCACTCAATGACCTCTACATTACCAAAGCTTAAGATTAATATTCATATCTCCTTTTTTTCTGTGCTGTCAGAAATGGACATAGTATATACTTTTATGGGAGAGAATGGCCTGTATGTAATCATGAGGAAGAGCACCTATTCCACTTCTTACTCCTTCAAAAATGCTGTTCACTTGGGTCCCAAGATAACACCCTACCCTGGTTTTCTTTCTGCCTTACTGGCTCACCCTTACCAGTTTTTTTTCCCCTTTTTATTTTCTTTATATTATATTCTGACAGTGTGGGGAGGGCAAAGTCTCTCTCTTTGGACCTCTTTTCTGCACTCGGTCTCATGCAAATTCCATTTACTCTTATAACTTTTAATGCCTTAAATATTGATGCTCTGCAATTGATGTCTCCAGCCCTGACTTTTACTTAGAATTTCAGACTCATATGTCTAACTATGTATTAACATTTCATTTACGCAAAAAAAATTCATTCTTAGGGCCAGTTAGCTCCTTAGTTTAATGTGCAGATGTTCAGATTTACTTCCACTTTTATTTCCATAGTTTATCATCTTTGTGTGTGTATTGGACATCATGGTAGTAAGTTGATTGGATTTGTGCAGTGCTATCAGGATCATCACAGATTTACACTGAAGAGTAACTGGATTAGTCCTCCCTGGACTAGGAAACTGTAGCACATGTTTTGGATAGTGAATTAAGGACTGGGAGGTGAGTGTGGCACTCCCTTGAAGCAAGCACTTTTTATTCCCCTGAGAAGTATTCTAACTCTATTACTTTAAAACCAGATTTTCAATGGTACTATTACTGTTTAAAATTCTCTAGAGGAAATACACCCCCTTTACAAATGCACATGATGTTCTATTTTTCTATTGCTATCACCAAACTCACTGATATAAAATACACTCAACTTTATAGTCAATCATAAAAGTTCTGCATAGGGTAATTTAGGGTGGATAATATAGGGAAGAGGGAGGAAAGATGACCATTCCAGTTTCTCAGTGAATTCACTGGAATTTACTTAGCCTAAAATGCCTATCATACGAGTTTTTAACTCTTTTGCTATTTCTAATCCACTGTCCTTAACTTGTTTTTGATGTTCCCTCCCCTGGCAAATGTTCACTTCTCATGTAAATCTTCCATACCTATACCCACAGTTTCTTTGTCTCTTTTCCTCCTGGTGGATGACCTTGGCCAGTGCATCATAAACCTAAGTGGACCAGAACAGGTAAATATCGCTACAGAAATATACTTGACAATTCCAATAGATTACCCTTGAGATATCTTTTCAGAAAAATAAAACTGTGACCTTGGCTCTACCCAACAATCTTATCTTTAATTTGGTCTTCCACACACCAAAGAACTATTTTCCAACTTTTTCTCTCTTCTCCTGTCACCAAAATCTTTACTTCCTGCTCACATTCAGCTGATGATTTAGCCTCTAATTTCACTGAGAAAGTATTAACATTACTCATTGAGTCTACCAGATAATAATGGCTGAGGAGCTTCAGGATAGACTTTCATTGTTTTTAAGCCATCAGTGTGATGACATGAAAGAAAATAGTAAGGTCCTATTTTACTTCTAGTTAAGATTCAGATAATTGGTTTTCACCAGGTTAAGAGAGTTTTTAAAAATCATTTTTTTCTTTCTTGATTCTCAAAACTAGCAGTATTCTTGCACTCATTGCAGCCTTTATTTTTAAGCATTTCTTATAATTATATTTAATAAAATATTTACATATATGCATATGAAATGACCACCTTTCATCCCAGATGGGGGCAGAGACACATCTGTTTTTCTGTAAATGTCTTCTGTTTCGTAATTTCTCAACAAATGTTTGTAGAATTAAGGAAGGCTAGTTGAACTCTCTCAAATGGTAATGTGGAAATACAATAACCCAATTTCCAACTCTCTGAAGCCCATTTAGATCCCATGTAGTAGTTTTGCGGAGCATTGTCTTTGTCTTTACTTCTGGTCTTCATCATCTTTACTTTACATACTTCCATGAAAGTGTGTTCAGCATATTTGTTGGTGTACAGGATGGCAGTACATCACTTAGAAATAATGATGATCTTGCAGATAAAATACAAGGTGAAACTTGAGGCTGTGGTTGTGCTCATATCCCAGAGCCACACGGAGTATGGTTATTCCTCTGAAAACTTTAGACCTTTAGGCAAAAAGTTACAGAATTATTTAGAAATCCTTATTTGATAAGATCTGCTAAAAAATGTATATAATCAAGAACAGTCTATATATTTTTTAAACAGACACTGTTTTCTTCTACCACCATCTATAAATAGTATCTTTGATGTCTCTGAGTTATATAATAACATCACTTTTATGTTGCTGTAGCAAATCTATATTTAATCCTAAAATTCAGGGGGAGAGACTAAGACTATTTTACTCTTCTTAAACCAAGTGTACAAGTTCATAAGCAAAGACAGCATTTGTTGTTGTGGTCTTTGCTCACTTCAATGTCCTGGAAGCCTTGTCAACCTATCCTTGATTTGGTTTGTTGTGATATGTTTTTGTCTTTTTACCCTCCTTGATTGGAGAATTTATACTTATCCTTTGCCCTTTCTAATGGAGGAACACTTTGAGTGGGTGTGTGGGTAAATATATTTCCCTTCATTAGTAACAGTTATATATAAAGAATGGTTTGTAAACTGGATGAAGGAACCAATTAGCTTTCTTCACTTGGGAGAGGTTAATAATATACCATTACAGAAAGTGGGGAAAGGAGAATGAGCCCCACTTCTCTTGAAACAAGTTGATTCATTTGGGGGTTAACATAAGCTAAATAAACCATTAATGGAATCTACTTTCATGGTTACTGAACCTTATCAGGATATTATATCTAAATCTTCTCTTTTTCCATTTTATTAATAGATTCCACTTTAACATCCCTGAGAAAAACAAGACTAAATCATCTATGCTTTAGTTCAGAGCACCCAATGATTACCTCCAAGGGAAGACTTCTGAACCTTGACGTTGCCATGGTAATAATCGGTTCACTTTTCCAAATCATCCAAATGTTCCTGTTTTAAAGTGTCATCACTAGTGAATTGACTTTGGTTTTAAAATATGTGCATCAGTAATCCAAGGATGTTAGCAAGCCTTTTATTAGCCTCCAGTGTAGCAATCCTAAAAGTATATATATACATATACATAGATCTAGTACATGTATACTTACACAGGGGTGGGCAAACGTAGGTTTACAGTTATGAATACGGGAAACAGTTTATTCTCATATTATTTTTATTTATTAATTATTGTATTATTTATTTGTATTATTTGTGAACCTACTTTTGCCCACTCCTGTATACATAATGTTTATAAACTTTGCCCAAACAAAAATGTCTGTATTCATCTATTTTCACAGATTTTGGAGATAAATTTCTATTCTATCACATTAAGAGTTCAAAATGTTTTTTCTTGCAAAGTAGACAGAAGCTTAACAAATATCAAATATACTTATATATAATTTATGAAGTGTATAAATATGTAAATATTTATAGTTTTCCCAAACTCGTTTAGTCTGAAGACAAAATAAGACAATATACATTTGAAGTACAGCAAAAATATACAACATTTTTACTTTTATTACTTCATGTGTCAGCTCTTCTCTGCACTTTTTATGATTCCTAATTAGAAACATAAAGGAAAATGGTTTCAGCCCCCCTTTTCTACTACTTATAAACCTTTTCAATGTTAAACTCCCAAAAGAATGAGAGTCATTTTATCTTCCTAAGGGTATAGTAGCTATATTCTCTGGAGCAGTTGGGAATAATTTTGTAGAACATCATTATGTAAACAATATTTTAATGTATTCAAAATATAACAGGAAAAACTACAACCCTATGTACAATTCATGAAAATGAATCTCATAATTTTGGCTGTTAATTAAGTCTATTTAAAAGCTTTTCTACTTAATACATCTTTGAAAATAAAAAGCAAAATAAACCTATTGACTAAAATGTGCTAATATGCACTTAATTTAAAATTTGAAATTTTTTGAATCACTGTATATCTAAAATTAATTACTGACAGTGACAAGTTCTTTTTTCATTGTGACAAGTATAGCCAGTTATAATATTGTACTTTAAATGCTGCTTCTTTGAAATACAGAGACTTCAAAATTTATCCAAAGCAACCTGATTATTTCTCAAGAGCAAATTTACCTCAGAACCCATGTCTTCCCTTAGGTAGTATACCTATAGGTTAAACCCTCTATTAAGCAGCCTATGGTGAGTGAAAGGGGAAAAAATTAATCATTACATCTGATTAATTTTTTTCAAATATATTTCAGGACCTTATGAAGGAGTGTTCTTATAACCAAAGACACTATAATAAAGAACAAACTGATAGTAACCAGAGGGGAGAGGACAGGGGAGAGAGAGAATAGGGGAAAGAAGAGGAAAGTTAGTCAAGGAACATGTATAAAGGAACCATGGGCAAAGCCAAATGGGGGTAAGATTGAGGGTTGGAGGTGGGGGGGTGTGGGGCAGGGAAAAATGGTGGTGGGAAAAATGGAGATGGCTGTACTTGAACAACAATAAAAAAATTAAAAAATTAAAAACATAATAAAAATTAAAAATAAAGTGTTTACTGATAGGGGTTTAAAAATGGTAAAAGGGAAGTCCTCTTCTTTAATACTTAATAAAAATATTATTAAAATTTTGAAAAAGACCACTTAAAAAATAAAAAATCCTTCTGGGTTTCCAGAATTCAACATGATTTTTGTTAAGCTCCTATTTACTTCCCAGAAAAAAATTATTTTGAACTCTTAATGTGGAAAAATAAAATTTTATCATCAAAATATATGAAAAATAAGTGCACATAGACATTTATATTAGGACAACAGAAAGAGCTCCTACTCAGATATTGGCAGCCTAATAAGCATCCTAACAAAAAGTTTAGTTTCTCTCTTCAGCTGGTCACTCACTGCTGTTCTGATGGGAAGTCTCCTGTCATGTGCAATCTGGACTGACCTAAGAGCTTGTCTCTACCCAGCTCAGGAGTCGAGAGACGAGAGAGAATAAATAACCCATGATGAGTACACACTCTGCCTGGTAAAACCAGCTGGCTTTGCTGCAGGGCATCTGAGTTACATGGACACAGAGCCAAACATCTAAAATGTCCAAACCAATCTGGCAAATTAATCAGAGGAAAAGTCATACGGAAGTTTTTGTTTGGTTTTTCATAGTTTTCGCTTTGCATAATTTTAGAATTCTGCACAACTTAATATGTTTGCTTCCATTAGGCAAAGTTAGAAAAGCAGCCAATTTAAGGGAGGACAGAAGAAGACATTTTTTTTTTGGATGACTATATTTGAATAATAGGCTTACTGTACTTTTTATGAATCATTGTTTTAAGTGTTTCACATATTTTTTACTGATGTATCCCTGCAACTATCTGACAGATGAAGAAATGAAGGCAATAGACAGAGGTTCATAATAGCCCAACACATCTAAGTACAGCTGCATTTGAACCCAGTGTTTCAGCCATGGTGATGATGTTTTTGACAATTTCATTATATTCTTTTCCAATATTCAAATAAACTAATTAATTTTTTTAAATTTCTCTTAATTGCATAAGTCTGCTATTATTTAGGATCAAATTTAAACTCATTTTACAAACCATTTTATTGTATAACAATTGGATATTAAAAAGTTACCTAGGCTTCCTATAAATTATTTATTCATTCAATGAATATTAAAAGTTAAGTGTCAGATCCTCTGTTGAATCTGGGCCTATTGTCTACAATCAGACAAGTATAGCTATCCTAAGCTCTCAGCTCATAATCTAATGGGGCAAATGGGAATCACTCATTATGCATGGGGATGAACATTTCAAAAGGGAAAACACAGATTGGTGTGATGTCAAGAGCAGGTATGTGTAAGAGGAGGGCAGATGAATGGAGGAAAGGCCAGTAGCAACAAATGGAGAGCATGCTGAGATTTGAAGGTGGGAAGGAGTTTCCTACTCCATGTTGTAGAAAATGTACAATGTTCCAGGACTTAAGGAAGCCCAATGTACCTGAGTGAAGAGGCGATGAGAGTGGACTGAGGATGAAGTTGGTGAGGAGGCAGGAATGGGTGGCGCAGTGTCCAAGGCCTGAGCTGAGAATTGGAAGATTTATTGGGTGGACAATGGGGAGTCATTCATTGCTTCAGACCTAGGGAGAGTCATGATTCAATTATAGGTTTTAAAAGATGCCTCTGATACAGGTAACAAATAAATTAATACACCAGCCAGCAGATTATCGCAAATGTTCAAACTCGAGAAGGTGGTGGCTTATCTTCAAAGGAATCAGTGGGGATGAATTTAAGAAATTCTCAGTTTGTAGGATGAACAGGGCTCAGTGAACAGCAGGTGGGGATGCAGCACAGTGAGGTGATAGAGGGAAACAGAGCAACCACTGGCCAGCCCCTTGTTCTGGGAATTAGCCCACTACTTCCTTTCTTTCTAGATTCTTAGAGCTCAAACAGGATGCAGCCCACAACACTTACAAAACTGCTTTCTTTGCTCCATCAAACCTTTTCAACATTAAATGTTCTCTAACTTCAATGGGATCCATGAATGTTTATTTTCCCATTTCTATAAGTGAAGGACTAATGGAAAAGAAGTAACACTTTCCATTTATCAAGATACTACTATAATTCACAAAAATTAAAATAGCTTTCAATTAACTTATACTCCTATATTTACAGTTATACCTAGCTATATAGAGAAGAGTCAGAGCCCCCATGCATAGTTGGACCAATTGCACTGTACATTATGCCTTGAGATGGAAAGAGCATGGTTGTTTATTTCCCTGGTTGTTTAAATTGACTGTAAAAGATGTTATGGTTCTTCAAAATTAGTGAAAATATTGCTCAGACTTTGGGTGTCACTCAACTTCTATCATAATATCACTAGACAATTTAATCAGTTCTATCACAAATAACAGTGAACACAATGAAAATGCTATCCCTTCAGTAATATGGGCAACACACACAAAGCTAAATAAATATTAAATGATTCTTTGAGTGCACTGAGACAAAATCATTGATGTGAAAGTTAGAATGCCCACCCTTGATGGAATGTCTTCTACATACCGGGCACCAAACTAAGAGTTTCCCATGTATTGTATTAATACATTTAAACCTCAAACAATGCTACAAAGAAGTTAATATTTATATCTCTGTTTTTGTGGATAAGAAGAGAGGACACAAAAAATAAGTATCTGCCCAAAGTCAATAGCTAGTAAGGAATGTAAATAGGATTCAAAGCAGCCAGCCTTCCTCAAAAGTATATATTACAAGAAAAACATAGGGTTTCTCTTCATGGAAACTTATTCCTCTGACCAGAGATACAAGGCTACATTTCCAATTGTATATTTGAGTAAGAGCACCTTTAAAATAATCCCATTTAACATACATATACTGTGCCTTTTCTCTGGGGAAGTTAACATGGTAAAGAAGATCATCTAAAATTGAGTAGCTGCCGTGATTAGAACTATGTTTACTGCCATTTCACAGGTAAACTTCTTATCATGCAGAAAAATAGCAGGACAGAAAAACTGAGCAAAAAAGAAAATAATCAGCAAAGAAAATAAAGAGTTTGTATAAAACACCTTTCCATAAATGGATGGTTGTCAGGTGAAAATCAATTGCCTGTGGACAAGGCCAAGGCAAGAGGAAAATAAACATGTTTAAACTATTGGGGAGTTCATGACTGAAATATAGATTCTTCTGGTGAGTGGTGTATATTACATCAGTTCCAGGAAGAGCGATAAGAAATGTCACATTGTATTTTAGGAGGCACAAAAGAGGAAGAGAGGGTAAGAGGAATGAATGCATGATTGATGCTGAATATTTTGGGTTACCTAGAGCAAAGGAGGTTAGGGCTGCTTAAAACCAGATCTTTGAAGATTTCAGATTCCCCTTTCTCTAACAGTTGGCCCTTTTAGATTTTTCAAGAGTGAGCTCTGTTTTTCCTTACCTTTAGGTTTCTTAGCTATGGCTTTTAGTTTAAAAAAAAATCAAGTCAAATTAACACTAATGGACAACAAAACTTGAGGGTCAGAGATACTGTTTTTATTCAATGGCTAGATGAGGATCTGCAATAAATTAGAATTTTTTAAATAGATGTATTTTAATGGCACAAGCTTTGTCACTATGAAATGTTCTTAGAAGAGAACTATTTGATACTGTTAACATTTACATGATAAATTGGAATGTGTGGAATAGGCAAGGGAGAAAAACAAAGACATAGTTCAATGGTCAAATTAAAGGTTACTCGTTAATACTAAAGGGAAAAATTCTAGTTGAACTGGAAAGGAGTAAAAGTGTTGTTCATTATATTTTTTCTATAGATGGAATGTAAAACCAACTGTAAAAAAATTCATGAATGAGACCCAGGAATTGGCATTACAGCAAATTCAATGATTTTTGAAATGCATGCCTCTGCAAAGAATGCACTATTATTCTGTCTAGACTTTATGGCACAGTATAATAAATTAAGACTGACAGCATCAATATATTTCCTAAATATGTTACTAGAATTTACATTATTTTTGACTATTAATATTTCTGGGCTACCCTAGGTAAAGCAATGTGTACATCTTATAAAATAAAATCTATCGTTAATACAATTTATTAACAGACAACAAATAGTAATGGCATTTATTTCTCTGAATATATTCATTTTCATAAGTAAACCTAGGAAACCCGAACTTGGACCCATAAATAATTCATTAGCTTCAATACATAGGTTTGCTTTCTTGGAGTCTTCTCATACACATAATAAGCTAGCACAGTTTCTGTAAGATTGCTTCTAGGGATTATTTTTTTCCCTGAAAGTATATATATCATATAAAAGAAACTATGATGGATAACTTCTACATCTATCGATTGACATGGAGCTGAAATGACTTTTTTCTAAATAATTTCTTCTAGAGATAGACATGTTTTTGTAATGAAACCACCAGCAACAGATGGAAGTCCACTATCAGGCCTCAGTTTTTTCAGCCTAACATTTCCTTGAGCTGTGGATACAGAGAAGGCAACCAAAACTACAACTTTGAAGAACAATTAGTCACTCTCAAGAAATCTATAAATATCCTGGTGAAGTAACATGGTATAAGCAATCTGCCCTGTACAAAAGGATGAGTGATGTCATGATTTACAATTTTATGTAATGGAGATATGCATCACCACTTCTGTTTTTTACTTTTGTATTTAAAAAAATCACTAAAAAGGAAATATATAGTCCCTTCAGCTGAAACATTTTCAGAGAATGTATGAATGCACCCACTTCCCACCTATTATAACATCAGTGGCTTTGTGTGATGGTCCTTGTATTATTCTCACTAAGTGATGAAGGTTTTTGCCAGCCTTCATACTATGAAGTTCTTCCACAAATGCAAATTTCTGTGTAAACAGAGAGAGAGAGAGACAGAGAGAGACAGAGAGAGAGAAGCTGAGTACATGGAGTGGGCTTTTTTTCAAACAGGATGAGCTTGATTGCCTTTGGAGATTTTGGGGTATTGACTGGCACTGAAGTTCATGGATGCAGCAAAATCGTGTACATCTCTATATGTTTGCAAGTGTGGGTTAGTTCTGAAGCAGGTTACCTGTCTCCTAGGAAATTGGTGTTTCTATAGGTTCTTGCATATAAGAATACAATTTAAAAATTTAAGGGCATAATCGTTAGTAATAGGTTGTATAACATATTGCCAATGTTTCTCTACAGATCATAAATTTCATATGGTTCTCCTTAATATCAATTACTTACAGATGTGGTAGGTAAAATAATTAATTTACTGTATTTATCTTTTTAAATTGTACTCATATATGTTATTTCTTGCATAACCATTAGGAATTGTTTTTTAGAATAATCTCTTCAAAGTCCACATATGATTTAACAAATGTTTATGCTCTTGGGTTCAAATCTGTCCTGATTTTCTTACTGAAAACCGTAGTCCAAAATTCAGATTGAATATGTAGGACAAAAGAGAAACATGAGAAGAAAATTTTTATTCATCCTTAAAATACAAACCAAGAACTGTTGCTATTGATTTCATACTCATTAATTCAAGTACCAGTCTGCAAACTGTGGCCTAAGGACTAAGTTTGGCCCAGAACCTGTTTATAGAAATAAAATTGTATTGGAACACAGCCACACTCATCCCTTTACATTTTGTGTAAGGCTGCTTTTCTGCTGCACAGAGCTGAATAGTTTGTTTCAGAAATTGTAAGGACCACAAAGCCTAAAAAATTTACTGTCTAGCCCTTTAGAGAAAAGATTTGCTGACCACTGGTTTAAAATGATGGTAAAACCTGATACTCAATATGAAACCAAACCTAGACAAGGAAAGTCTTGGAATACTTTTGTATCAGTCACTGTGAAGTAGGTTATACTGAAGTAACAAACACAACTCAAATAACAGGGGTTTAAAACCTTCATTTATGTTTACACTGATGTCCATCAACAGTGCCTGGGGGCTTTCTGTTCCATGTGGGCATTTAACAGAGTCACTCCATGACTCAGATAGCAGGAGTTCATCAGGCAGCCACTATCAGAAACCCTGCCAGTAACCTTGGCATGTAAAGCAGGAAACACACAGCATCTCGACAACACAGTGGTTCTTTAAGCTTGTTTTGGGAAATGACATACATCGCTCCCACTCACATGTTCTTGTTCACAGTAAGTCATATGGTCTGGTGGGGCCTGAATTCAACAACATAACCAAGAAAAGTTCTTCTCTGAAAGAAGAACTGGATATTGAATAACAGTGATATTTAAAACCACAACTTCCCAGAAGATGTTATGCCTGGTTTAAATCTTTAAAAAGTACAATAATGAGTTAGTCAAAGACGGATGAGGGCACTTCTATTCTAGTAGGTGATGTGTTAGAGTTTGACTGGAGAGTAGAAAGAGAAGGAGCAAAAGACAAGTCTGAAGAGGCAGGTAAAATGAGTCCTAGTGGGCCTGATGCAATTCCAAGGAACTTTCCTTTGACTCTAAATGCTATGGGAAGCAAAGAAGTTGACTCTTCTTTTAAGCAATGCGTCATTGATCTAAATAAACCAGCCCTGGGGGTTACATTAATTCTGATTCTTTGTTAGGCTTTTACAAAATCCTTTATTATTTAAGTTTGGTTTTCTATTATGTGCATTTAAAACATTCCAATTGATACAAATTAGTCCTTAGTTTTACACAACCCTGTATTCTCCATCCTTACTCTGATGCTCCAGATATTTTATATTCTTTGTTTATGTGTTTGTTGCCCTTATATCCATATATAAGTTTCATGAGATTAAGCAGTTTGCTCTATGTCCTTTATGGTCACACATGAATAAATAAATTTATCTGTCTCTCAGTTTTTTTTATCTGTAAAATGGATATAATAGCAACTACACTATAGGATTTCTAGGATATTTGCAAAATGTCACAAAGCAGTTAGACTTATGCCTGATGTAAAACACTATATGATACTTGTTGTTGTTTCTGTCTTTTAAAATGATGTAAAGAATTCATAGTTTTTTCCTATAGCTCTTTTTCCTCCTTTTAAACTTCAGTTTCTTTGGATTCCTTTAAACTAGTGTCTGAACCCAATGAACCTCTGTCATTGTATATATAGTAGTAGCTTTACCAGGTCCTAAATATTTAGCAACTGGTATTTTTAAATACATTAATATAGTGTTTTAAATAACAACATTCTTCCAAGAAAATTGAATGTCTTTAAATTAGTCTCATGATAATATAGCAACAACAACCGTAACAACACCCACTTTATGTTGAGAAACTACCATGTACCAGAGACTTTTTACGTGTATTTTTAACACCTGTAATAATCTTACAAGGCAGGAATTATTACGCCAAGTTATCATACCAGGATACTGGATGTCAGAGCAGCTTAGGGGCCTGTCTCCCTAGACCACAAACCCAGTGAGAAGCAGGTTTAGGATCTAACTTATAAGCAAAAATAAAAAAAAAACTTTATCACCACCTTCCTAATGCTGCTTTAACACAGAAAAGTCACCCTGTGAATGTTACTGCCTAGAACCTCAACGATATCCACCTCAAAGGGAAAAAACATATATATATATTGGTCTTTATAAGAAACCCAGTATAGATTTAGAGAGAGGAAGAACCAACTACAGGCACGTACACACACACTCAGGCTCAAAAACAGAAGCAAAGAAAATGACCAAATGCAATTAGTCAACCAGGTATTTTAAAATCAGCCTGCGAAATTCTAACCATGAGATGTTAAATTATTATATATGTTACATTATAGGATATGTCAGTTTACCTGGGTTACAAGATCTGTATCTTTTCATGCAAAATGTATTAGCTATTCATTTACCCTTGCCATGTGTTCATGAAAGTTGTGATAGTGAAATTTTTCTCTAAGTCCCTTTAAGAAGCATCTTAGCCCTCTAGGTAAACCTTCTACGAAGAAACTTCATGTGGCCTGCTTGAGGCCCTCCAGGTTTCCTTGCCCATGGCCAAGTTTGCCCTTTGGAGCTAGTGTGTCATTTCTGGATCTTACTCCCATCTCCCTTGTAGAAGTTTATTTATGCTGTGTTATGTTCTCTCAAAGTCCCATTTTCAGCAGCCATGTTTCATGCCATTGTGAAAAGAGCACAGACTAAGGATTTTTATGGAATAAATATGAAAGTTATTTGGCTTTTTCAGCTGCTTGGTTGCCTTGTGGTCTTCTTTCTTACTTTGGATCAGGTTGGTTGAGTCAGGGAAACAAGGGAGTCTAGAGATTTGTGTGAATATACTTGGCATTTGGGAATTGACTGGTGTCTTCTGCCAATTTAAACTCTGAGAAGAACTGTAAATTTCTGTAAGGTTAGATTAGCTTTTCTATAGGTTTCTGTGCTATCTCCATTGTTTCCTTTACATAAGTGACTACGTTTTAGGTTGTTACTACAGGTAGGGAAGGAATGAACATGAATGAAGCAAGGAGTACATATGGAGAGTTGTAAATATTATCTCACATAAATCTTACCAATATTTTCAATCTCTTTACAGAAGAAGAAATCGAGTTCAAAGGTAGTATATGTACTAAAATTTTTGTTTTCCTTTCACTTAAGAAACTTAAGGAATATTTTTTCCCTAGCATGAGTACTGGAAATGTATAGGGTACATATGATGAAACAAGATCAAACATAGAGAAATGTATAAAGTACAATGCCATTCTGTCAACCTATTTCCAAACATGCTTTGCAGAATTTATCATTGTCATGATTCTATGCATAACTGTCTAAATTTTTCAGTGTCTAGACAACAGGGGTAACATTGTGTCTGGGCCAAGATTTGCCTACACACTTGTTTTGCTTGGCTAGCTCTATATTTCCAAAGCATTTAAATGAAATAAAAACATTAAACATATACAAATCTATACAATAGTGCCTAAATCTAATCCACCGTCTCTTGAAAAATTTTAATATCTGAAGAATGGGGTACCGGTTCCTGCATTGCAATGATCAAAAGGAGCTGGAAGAATCCTGAGTTTTGTTCACCCAGCTCTTTCCTCTCTCATGCGCCCAGGGTCAGCTGTCATAGGTCACATCTGGCCAGATTTTACCTGGATGGCCTCTGAGAACATTTTGAATTTGCAACCAGTCCATTATTTTTTATTAAATAGATTTTTCCATTTAATATTCCATTTGGACTACCTTTTCATATATGTCCTTGGCCTTTTTAAATACCTGCCTACTCATCATTATTTGGAAACAACACCGTTTATTTAACCTTTTTGCCACTGATGAAGAGTCAGGCAGTTTCCAATTTTTGCTATTAAAATGCTTTAATGACAACCCTTATACGCATATCTTTGTCACTTGTATTTATATTTCAGTAATATAAATCCCTAGAGGTAGAATTGAAGGGTATAAAGCTATGCACACCTTAACATTTGATGAATTGGCTAATTGCCCTCTAAAGTTTGTACTAAATATATATATGAGCCCTGGTGGGGCTCAGTGGATTGAGTGCTGGCCTGCGAACCTAAAGGTCTCTGGTTTGATTCCCAACCAGGGCATATGCCTGGGTTGTGGGCTAGGTTGTGGGGCATGCAAGAGGCAACCAAACAATGTTTCTCTCCCTCTCCTTCTTTCTCCCTTCCTCTCTCTTTAAAAATAAATAAATAAGATCTAAAAAGAAAAATAATAGTTCTTAAAAAGTGCATCAGACCATGTACTCCCCAGTGCCCTCACATACCAGTAGACACTCCGACATACATCCATTTTTGAGAATGTGCACATTTTAGAAATAGCGTATTATAAATTTTATTTTAAAATTGGTTTAAAAACACTTACACCCACACTGAACTTTTTCAAGATACTGTGAACCATTATGGTCTAATCACCCTTAATTCTAAAGTAAGACAGTAAGGAGGAAGACACAGGAAAATACTTCACTATGTTTTGATTCTCTGGGAAATGCAATAAAGAACTCGTGATATGTGAAGGGTTGTTGTAGGAAATTATAATGAGTGTGGCTTTTTAATTTTCCTAGACTTTGACCTATTGTTTAAATAATTTTAAGGAAAAAATTCCTCCTGAGAAGGAAATATAATAAACACTGCTAGGAAAGAAAGAGATATAGATATAATTATAACAAGAATGTGTTATTTCTGCCAAATTACTGGTGGCAATCTGAAAAGGAAATTAAAGCTTTTTTAAACCCATCAAAAATGTTCACTTTACAAAGAATAAATCCTGCTTAAACCTAACCTCAGGTGAGATTTGTGAAAGATTGACTCGACATTTATCTCCTAAGAGAAAAATAATGAGAGCACAGAAGTGTTTATGACTATGGTCTTACAATGGACTGTGATCACCAATCTATGTGTTTTTCTATAACAAAGATAACTTTTTTCTTTCATATATTTCCCCCTTAAAATTTCATTTTAAACTATATGTATCTCCCTCAAGGAATGTATAACATTTGGCCCTCACCTTCATTGAGGTTAAAATATATTTCACTTTATTATCAGAAACTTGCTTGGTCAAGTGATCAACTCTACAGAGAACAAAATTCAATCTTTATCATATGAGGACACTTCCATGACAAGGATTTTAAGATAGAGACCCAGAAATTCTCTATGCTGAAGTGGAACCAACTTTTCTATAGCTTCTGAATCATTACTTCTTTTTTTTTTTAACCTTATATGCCCCATTTTTACCTACTACAAGTTCTCATTTCTCTCTGAGTAGTTAATGATAGAAAGTGGTTTTATATATGCTTTAGTAGATATTCAATTAAAACCACCCATACATAAATTATTCCTACCCTGATCTGCCAAGAGAACATTTCGTAGCCTTTCTTTCCCCCTATATATTTTGTACAATGAACCATATAAAAGGAAATATGTGAATAAATATATCACTTAAAAATGAGAACTAGTGTTATGCTTATTAAAGCAGCCTATTGATCACATTTTGCTTAAAAGACAGTAAATTTAAAATTATCCCATTAGATTACTAATCCATTCAACAAATACTTATTGACAATCTACTAAGGGCTAATTGCTATATACGGTGTTGTAAAGGATATTACAAAGTATCAACTAGTTACTTCCTAAAATCTGAGTGAGATAGTACATGTAAGTAACTTTGGGGAAAATTCCCAAAATATTTGGCCCACACTTAAAAAAGGAAGAGACCATTGACAAGTGTAAACCTTTCCACTGTTTAAATATAATCTGTTTCATGGGTTTAAATTACAAAGAAGTGATAACTAAGTACAAACTGAAGTATAGCAGCTGCTAAAATTCTAATTCAAACCTCCCCTTAAGTACCTATCATCATCCCAAACTGAGATTCAAGATGCTAAAGTGTGTCTTAAGTTCTTACAATTAGTTAGAGAGATTAACTAGAATCAAACAGGAGAAAATGTCAGTGTGCCCAGAACATAGTAGATATTCAACCAATTTTGGAGAAATGAATGAATAACTGAATTGTTTTCAAATGTGTTTATAATAATATATGAGCATAAAGTGAACTTATTTCCTAATTTCATTTTTCTAGAGAGGAAATATACACTATGGAGAAAAAGTGAAAAAAAAAAGCAGTCTTCTTAGGATGTTGGCTGTCTAACTCTAGGCCAGAGGTCAGCAAAGTAAAAACTCTAGACCATGTGTAAAACCGTGGTCAGGTTTTGTAAATAAACTTTTATTGGTATGTAATCATACTCACTCATTTACCTTTTCCTATGGTTTTCCTTGAAGCCTAAATTATTTACTCTCTGGTCCTTAATATTTATTCTCTGCCACCTGCAATGTTCTATAAGAGCTCATGGGAGTCTTGTCACAATCGTGCTGATGATTTTTTAAGATAAAGAAATGCAGTGTGAAATGAGGAAAAAGAAAGGCATCGATTGTGCCTTCCATGTCTCAGCTTTGTCGTCTTCATTCTATTACAGCGTTTTCCAAGCTTCTGTTCCCTCTGTATGCATATTTTTATATACATTTTATATAATATAATATAATATATAAAATGTATACAAAATAAATATATATTTATATTATATGTATATATTTATATTTGCATATACATACCTATGCCCAAATACACATGTAAATGACTACATATAATAACCTCCTACTGGAGGTTCTTAATGATCTATAAGCATACTTTCATTCATATTCAGAGGCAACCCATAATTAAAAAGCCAGTTTCACTTTGTTTAACCCATTATTTGTTAACTGTATTTAAAGATGAAATCCTTATTTTGTTTTGTTTTGTTTTGTTTTGTTTTTTCAGACCACTCTTCAAATTTTCTGACACCTGTGCAAATTGGATATTCCTTAAAGAATATAGCTCCATTCCTCTATTTATAGGAAATGGGAGAACTGTCCTATGTGAGGTCAGCATGCACAGTTAAGGATAATAATGACAAAAAGATTACTTGCTAAACATGAATGTATAGAATATTAATGAAGCACGCTGTAACCCTGGATAAGTTTGGGGGTTACAACATAGACTGCATACTAAGATGATCTTTTTCCAAGTAGCCCATAGACTACCAGCATCAGAATCACCTGGGATGCTTGTTAAAAGTACTCCCATCCAGGTCCCACTGAAGACATAGTAAACCAGAATATCTGTGGTGGTGATGTGGATCTCAATTTAAACAAGTCCCCAGCTAATTCTCATATGCCTTATTACCAAAGATCCAAGACCTCTGTAGGATCAAAAGAAATTTCCCAAGGGAGAGAAATCTCAGGGCCAACTTGTCCATGATATTCCTACTTTTTTCTAGAGCTTTTTAAATTTGGATGTCATTGAATCTCAAAGGACAACTGCCTTGGGAAAACATTAGTGAGGCTATGCAAGAAGATTAATGCAAACTCTAGGAAAAACACAAAGATTTACACCTACCATAGCAATCTCTCTACCAAATTATAAGAAATCAAGAGAATTTACCAAAAAACAAAAAAGCTTTAGCTTTATTTTTCACTTTTCTGTGAAGCTTTTCTTGAATTCTTCAGTTTTCTAAGTTTTCCTTGTCCCTTGACTTTGGTTGCAATTTTTTTCTTCCCCATGATTTCATAAATATTTATATTGTGTTTAATAATACAGTATTATATTATTTTAAATTTGCTAATCCTTATTTGTCCATTGCATATACTCAAAAATGTGTTTGATTATATATTGTGGGACAGAGTAGGGGAAATTCAAACTCTTTTAATAAATGCATGTGGCATGTATAATGTATTAACAGATGATGCCAAGTGGATAGTAACATATGCAGCGACTTTGTAAATAGCCTGTTCATGGTCTTGTGAAGACAACAGTCATAAAAAGATTCCTGACCATGGCTGAGCTGTTTCATCTTTTCTGTTTTGATTCCATAACTGCTCTCAGTGACTTCAGGGGTGATCTTCAGGGAAAACAGCAGTTCCAAGGTCATATAATATTGTGAAATAGTGGCTAAACAATGAAACAGAGAAAATAAGGGTATCGAGCCTACTTGTATCACTCATCAAATAGGCTCAAGCAGAAATTTCCCTGCAGCCCTGAGCTATAAGTTTATTATTGAGCAATAACAACAAAAAACTGTTGTGAACAAAAAGGAATTTTTTTTTCGGGAGTGGAGAACATGGTAAAATAGTATATTCCAAAAGTCATAAAAAAAAAAACAACAGGCATCATGAGCCTTAATTAAGAGAAGTATTGAAAAGAGTTCCTTTAAGATACTAATATAATGCACATGTGTCTGGAGGGAAAACTATATGATCAGTGCTGAAGTGATGGGGTTTTGAATAGCTACGTGGTAGAACTATAAAGAATTGATAAGCATGTAGATTCAGAAAGGAAACAATATCATGAAAACTTGTAGGCAAAATACAGTAGTGCTGGGGAAATCTTCAACAGAAGATCAGAGAGTTCAAGAGCAAGACCAGAAGGAAACTCAGAATATAAGGTTTACACATTAGTTTTTCAGGTAAAGATATGAATGAGTGCCCACATTCTTAAGGTCCAATAAAAGGCTAAACCCAAAGTTCCACTGAGAGAGATCTGGGCTACCAGTTGGGTCAGCATTTGACGCTGGTACGAGGAGGGTGTTTATGTGCAGCCAAACTTGGTCAGTTATATCTGATGGAGAACTGTAACTTTTGACAATTTCTAGGTTTTTTTTCCTTTTTTTAAATATCCTATTACTAGTTGCTAAAAACTGCAGAGATGGTTCAAATCCTAATGTTAGATCCCAGCCTGATATTGAGGAATCAGAAGATAAGCTCTTTTCATTATGAGACATCAGAATTGCATATGCTTTAACCAAAACTGATGTCTTTGAACTGACATCTTGATCCAAAATCCGGTACAAATATCAGCACTTAGCAATCTGCTGCCTCTTCTACATAACACTGTTTTTCATATATTTCATGTACTTTTGTTGCATTGTGGTGAGAGAAGGTGATCTACCACAGACCTATTTGGCCAGAGCAATTTGGAAAATAAAGTGTATTTGTAGATGCTTGTTCATGTTCCTGAAATGGAGGAGGTCTGTGCCCCGTTTTAGTAAACACAAAGAAGGAAACAGAAAAAAGGAATGTGATTAATGCCTCCTATCAGCTTTCAAAGAGTGAGGAGTGCTAGCATTAAATCATGTTTTTGATTTGTTGTTTGTTTGCTTATGATTATTTACTTCTCCTGCCCTTATTCAGAGCTCTTTCAAGGTCAGCAGCTTCTGAGGGCTCTCCTCTCCGTACTCTTCTCTAGTCCCTGCCGATAAGAGAAGTTGCTCAGTAATTTCCAAGGAAGCTTTGGTTGCTGATCACAAGTAATAGCACTGCTCCTCTCATGGTACATTTACTGAGCATTTGAGAGCAATCAAATGTATCATGAAGAGTAATGAGCTCTAATTTAGAGTGAATTGAACAGGCTAAATGCTATATTTGCCTGAAACACTATCCTTCAGGAACCTTGTTTTGTGGTTCAGCTTTATTGCCCTAAGACCCTAATAACACTCTAGAGATTGATTTTAGGTCACAGTACTTTCTACATGTGACATAACAAATTTCACTTCTCTAAGATAAAATTTAATGAAATCTAGTTTTTTTCTTTTTAATGATTTTATACCAACTCTTAAGGCAGTAATATTCAAATTTTATTTAAAAAGGAGGAAACAAATGAAATATTTTATAAAACTACAACATTTAAGTAAGTTTATAGTTTAAATTTTTCCTTTCATCTCCACTTCTGCAGCTCTAAACTCCCTTGCAGAACTATAAGGTGTCTGAGCAATGCAACCGTGATTTCATCACTTTATTAACAAAGTATTTCGTGTGATTTGAAACCAGCATCTATACTGCCCCACATAGAGGCCCCCATTAGAGAGTGAAAACTAAGGGTTACTCAAAACTTTTTCTCCCACTTAGCTTTCAACTTTCAGGAAATAGCCTTTCATCAAAAATTAATTATTTTAATTTGTAAGTATTTGTACCATACCCATCCATGATTGAATCTAAGAAACTGAAACTAGTTTAGTCATTGTCTTCAGAAAATTATATTTATGTTTTGTTATAATTTTTATCATAAACTCCAGCTCACTATTCTCTGTTTCTCAGAAAAATCTGTTGAATTTTAAGAAAGTGCATCTTCTGAGTGAGACTGTTCTGTCTACCAAATGGTGATAGTTGACATTTGAATAAAAAAGTAAACAGAAAGTGAAATAGTGAGATAGTTATTTTTATGAAAAATGCTATTAGTGAGCAATCATACCAAAGTTTTTTTGTTTATTACTTTGGGCTAGTAATGGGCAACTGGAAGAGGATAGGAAAAGATGATTCCAGATTTTTATTTGAGTTATACTAGTTACGAAGACATAAAAACTCTCCCAGATATTAGCACAATTAACCAAACAGCAGATGTCACTCTTTATGGATGCTTGCTTGTACACTGAATTAAAAAAATTAATAATTGGCTTGATCCAGATGTCCATGTGAAGTAATTGAAATTCTAAAATCGTACAATTTCCAAAGAAATATAAGAAGAATGTTAAATAAAAAACGGTAAGGGGGTAATTAATTCCTGGGAAATAAATTTAAGCAAGGGATAATTCTTTAAAAATGCACACACGTAATTTCAGATGGCATGCAGTTTAACTCTAATGCTGCAACTACATTTTGTTTTATGAGACAATTTATTATCTAGGATTGTAACACTGTTTGTTTCCTCAGAGAAAATAATTCCCTGAGCATAGTCAGAGTCAAAATGATAATAAATATGTTACTCTAGAACTTCATTTTTTCAGAAATCTAACTATTATTTATTTACAGTCTGTGAGATGTATCACAAAAATCCCATGCAGTTTCTCATTCTATTGAGTTCCTGAGCTTTTTAAGCCTAGTTATTCCCAAGAAATCTAAATACACAGGCCTGGCATTCTCATTGCACAGGGCCAACTCTTTGTCAATAGGGGCTACAGTTTGGAACAAAGGAAATTAATTTTGGAAACAAAAAAAGAAAGAAAATAATGATAGACATACAAGTAACTTGGAGAATCAGCAGTAAGTCCGGACAACCAGATTTGAGGATCCAAGGCCAGAAAGATGGTTAGTTATAACAAAAACTAAGGTTGTGCATAGGAACCACTGAGGTAGTATACAGGCCCTGCTCTCTTGGACCTTGGGTGCTGCCAGCCCTGGTTGAATAAATTCTAAGAAGTCCCTGTTTACCATTACATATGCAAAGATTCAAGTGCCAAAGAACTGAAAAGCGTTCATTAAACTCATATCATTTTTTTCTATTGTACCAGCAGAGTGTCAAGGAATGCAGTCTCTTAACTGTTCCTAGTTCATAGTCAGAATACATAGCACAATCAACTGAACTTTTACTATGTTGTTTAAAATAGATTAATAAAATGTAGTTTATATTATTATTATTAAGGTTTGAAGTGTTCATTATAGAATAATTAGAAAATAAGCATGTGTGTGATATGTGTGTAGACATAATGCACATACATACACATAGAGTTGAAGAATTTGAGAATGCAGAAAATTATAACAATCATTTTTATATCTTCACAGTTTTTCTACATTATTTCTATTGACTTGCATAAACTCCATTGTATTGGTATATCTTAATGCATTCAGTCCATTTATTGTTGCCATTCAGGGATTTCTCCTAATGTTTTTCCTGTTATTCTAGCCTTTGAGGAGCATCTTTATAGAAAATGTATAATTATGTCATTAGGATTGATTTTTAGGCTGGGTTTGTTAGGATCAAAGTAGGATATCTAATTACCTTTTCTGTGAAAAAAATAAACTTTCAGAGTATCTAACTCTGACAGAGGTAGCATCCTATAGTGAACAGCTGCTGACTACTAATTGGATACATTCAAGTAATGTTTTCATAAACTACAAACATATTTATATACTAGAATGTGAAGTGGTTTCCCCTCTCTAAATTGTTTGATAAAAATGAGGCTCAACAAGAATGTGACCTATTAACAGCCAATCAGGAGATTTTCAGAATGGAGTCCAGTCATTAGCAAATAAATTTAGGACTGAAAAATTCCCTTCAGCTACCTCTACCCAAATCTATCAATGTCAAAATCCTATTTATATATTCTTCAAAAGACAACTAAAATATTGCCTTTTACAAAAACTTTGTCTGGAAGAAATCCCTGGGGCATTTTTTTGTTTCTTTAACACATTTTTCCTAAAATCCCCTTTGAGCCCCCTTCCTCAAAGTTTTCCTTGGGAAGTGTGGTCACTCCACGCTTGTGTTCTCCATGTGCTCATCATCCAAACCACACAACCGATCATGGTGGAAGTGGTGGCTGTCAAAAGATAATCCTGTTACCAAGGACAGAAGAAGGATGCCAGCAACAGACAGCACATGTGCACTACTGCTCTGTCTTCTCCGCATCCACTACCATTGTCCAGGCTTCCTTCACCCTTTGCCAGTACTCTTCAAATAACTCCCATACTGGTCCACTTTCCTGCTGAGAATATTCTTCCTCTCATTCCTTCAACACTCTCCATTCAGGTGAGACAACTGACTTTATTAAAACAGATAGGATTTTGTCCTCTCGCTTTTAAAAGATCTTAATGAATATTTGTGACACAACATTTGAATTCTTATGCATAATCTTCAAACTATTCCAATGCCCCACTGCCATTCCATTTCTAATCAGAGCCCAAACTGGACTGCTCATTTTATCAGAAAGGAGATTCACTTCTTTATACTTTAATGTTTTAAGTTGTTCTCTTAGCTGGAATATCCTTTGTACTATATAGTTTTACCTGGCTTTTGTCTCCACTAGTCCACCATTTCCTCTGATAGATATAATTACTTTTGAATCTGCATTTCCCAGGGCCCATTACAAATATCTCTGTTAAGGTACTAATAATGTAGATTTACAGGAATTTATGTCTAGTCTCTCTTAGTTAACAGTGAATTGCCAAATGTAAGTCTTCTCAGCTTAATAAACCAAGATGACTAAGAAAGTGCTTTGCATAAAATACATACTTGATAAACATTTGCTAAATTCAATTTATGTATACTTATGAACAGAAATATGTCAGAGTTGTTCATATTATTTTTGTTAAGCCACTCAGCTTCAGTCATACAGCACAGCTGATGAGAAGCTACAAGATAGTCTAGTTTCATTGACATGTAAACGTATCACAGTTATTCACTGGTCAAAATTTGTGGGAAAACAATATGTAATAAGATTATGCTCTATAATCTTTACAGACTTTTTTTTTAATTTCAAGCTTATTTATTAAACATCTAAGCACACTGCTTACTACTACACTCAGAGATTGTTGATGTTTATATAAATACAACAATAGTGAGATTGTCTTTTCTCAAAAACTGAGGGCTTTAAATAGCCATCCATGATAAAAAGCCAAACAGAAAACGTCTCTTAGACTGTGAAATGATGATTTATCTGTATGCAGACGCTACAATTCTAAGTTGCAATGCACTCCATAAATTAAACAAGTCTGCATGTCCATAATTTAATTTGCTGAAAGAATTCACAAGAGGGATGGGAAACTGGGTTCCCCTGCTTCCCATAAATGTAATTGACATAATGAGCAGCTTTCTCTTTTGAGTCACAATGCCTTACAGTAATACCTGCCTCACTTGATACCAGGCTCTCTCAGATTTGCACAGAGAAATAATTTACTAAGTGCAATTCAACTCAATATAGATAGATATCATATAGCATCAGAGATTTCAGAAATAAAGCAAATGACTTAAATGAACTTTGTAGGTGGAAATGACACCTTAACCAAATAGTAATTTATGTTAACACATACTACGTATTTTCCTCTTACTCTATTTTTCAACCTCTGCAAAATTTTAAATGGAAGAAAAATAAATCTTAGATTAAAATGTGAAATTTGTTCCATTTTATTTTTATTAGAGGTTTACAAACACTTTCATATTCATTAACTTGGCGTTTCATGTAGCAAGTTTATGAGTGAGATACTTTTATTGTCCTTGTTACCACCCCTTTTCACAAGTGATAAAACAGAAAATTTGAAGGACTTAGTAGTTAGACCCTAATTCTATGCTTTTTACAGTTTGCCAATAATTTGAATATTGGTTCAGAATTTATCATTGAGTCAGACTCATGTTAAATGTTCAGTACATATCTACCCATTCAAGGGATACAGTATAATAAAAAGAAAATCTTTATCATGTCAGTTATTTTTATAGAAATTTTTATTTATTCCTAATGCTTATCACTATGGAATTAAACATTTAAAAAAATTTTAATGTCCTCCAAGATTACAGTCACAAATCTCTTTTTTTAGTTAATTTTAAAATGGTATTTTTAGACCTAGAAGATAAAATAACCAATAAAAGAGGAAATGAGAATCTTTTATTTCCTTAATACACTTTATACCTCTCACTCAATCAAAGTTTAATTTCATTCTTTTATTTCTCTTATTCTCCTTCCTGTTGGTCATTTTTCTTTCTGGTTAATTTGTAACATTTTTAGAATTCAAACACAATCTCTTTCTTCCCTTCTTGGGCTACTTGGTTCACAATCATAAAGAAAAATAGTCAGGGAGCCAATAAATGTCAGTTCTTACATGTTATATAAAGTATTTGTAAAACAGTAAACAATATTCAAGAAGCCTTAGAATTTGCCATTTAAGACTTTAATATCTGGTACTGAGAAAAATAGTACTTTGAAAGCTTTCATTTTGTACCTAAGCTATAGAAATTTCATCACCTACTGATAGGTTGTGAACATTTACAAGTGAATGAAAGAAATTAAATGATGAACTCCCAGCAGTGTTAGAAACATAATATTTTAGTGGCTGCTTAATTTATCAAATAAAAACAGAATGCAAAAAAAAAAAACCCTACTCAATAACTCAGTTTTATAATTCTTTAACCAACTTGGTTAAAAAATTCTATTATATGTAAAAAGGTATATTTTATGTTTTTTATTAATTCAACCTATTTCTCAAATTTATAAAGCCTATGCAAGGATATCTGAGGCTCACACAGACTATAATTTTACATCTACATACCTGGGTCTATATCTATTATATCCTTCCAAGAAGGTTATTTGGAACTGTTAACCTGGGTGTTTTTAATTTACTATATTAATATTCTCTCTTCTATGCTTCTATAACCTAGTGTAGCTAATGCCTTGGAACTTACAAGGCTATTAGTTCAGAGAAGAAATGATATAGCAAGAAACTAGTTAATTTCAAGCATCATTTGAAAAAACGTTTTCAAAATTATGACCTGTGATATGACAGGACTCCCAGCATAATGTGTACAGAAGATGCTAGAGAGGGAGATATCAAAACTGAATGAAATAGATGTCCTGGCTAGGGAGATGAGGAGAGGTTTTGAAGATACCATTATGGGATCCCGATAGGGGTCTTTAAGTCTCTGAGTCAAGTTCTCCTCTTGTTTCCTCATTGCCAGGAATTTTTCAAGGGGAGCAATATCAGAAGCTAGATTATGGTTAGGGATTTAAAAGCAGAAAACAACCATACCTACTTCCTTCATGGAAATGAAAGAAGAGAACCAGCAGCTTTGCAAAGCTCTCTGGAAAATTATGACACGGATGCCATCAGTATTGAATATGGTGTCAAGGAACTGGTTTCCCAGAGAACACCTGGAAACTAGCTAATGTTTCCTGAGTTCTCAGGAAAATCATGCACATTGGCAGAGAGTGGGACAGTGCACTTGAAAAGGCTACAGGTTTAGGATGACAGAATGTACTTGGAAATGATAGTGTGAGCCATGGGCCATATCTCTGAGGATCAAAGTTACCTGAATGGGAGCTCAGAAAGTCTGGACAGGACAACACCATTTATAAGGATGACAGTGTAGACCAGATAACCAAGGCCAGGCATTCACCCCCTTATACTGTTATCTATACTTTTTAAATCTCCAAAACTACAGATATGAATCAAGATAAAGCACAGGATAAAGAACTAGGTAAAAGTAAAGAGTTAAAGGAAAAACTTTTAGGTAAATATTTAATGGAGTGTGTATGTTATATAAAATGATCATCATTAGAATAATAAGAAGTTACTGCAGATTGCTGAATATGGTGATGGCATTATTACATCTATGATTTAGGTTAATTTTGCAAAAAAAAAAAAAAGTGAACCATGAATGTGAGTGAGATTTAGAGATCAGAATTTTAATTGAGAAGTTGTAGCAAGTATCTGTGCAGGGGATAATAAGTCAGAAAAAAAATAGAAAGCTATCACAAAGATGGAATTAAAAGCATTGAAGTTGACTGGTGATTAATTATGGGAAAAGAAAGTTGTCAAAGACAACTCAGATTTTGAAAGCTAGTGGTACATGAGTTAGATTAATGATGGAGTGTTGTTGGTTGGTAGTTAAAAGCATGATATTGAATATTTTTAGTTTTGAGTGATGGAAGGACATCTCAGATGGCAAGTCAAAAATAAATCAATATGGGAAACATCTAATAGAGATAGTAGTTGAAGATAAGGAAGGAGATATAATTGCTGAATGCAAGAGTATAGGAAAAGAAACTTGTTTATGTGTAGGGAGCAAGAGAAGAGAGAAGGAAAGGCAGAGACAGTAAAGAGAAGTGGGAGATCAGCAAGAAACCCAAGTTAATTATCCCTCATGATTCTTGAGAAATAGGCAGTTAACTATGAATCATACTGTTGGTTCTTTGACTTATATAAATAATAGAGAAGCTTACAAGAGTGTTAAAGGAAATTGCCAATGATGACAAGGACACTGAATTGTGCATTTTCTTCTGGAATTTTCCATGAAGATTAATGGACACATGAAACAGACTGATAGATCTCAGAGAGGAGGGAGATAGAGGGACTGGAAGAGATTATGGAAGAGATTAACCAAAGAACATATATGCATGTATGCAAAGCCCATGGACACAGACAACAATATGGTAAGGGCCGGGGGGTAATTCTTTTAATCATAAAAATGATTAAATTTTTTTAGCTTTCATATGCTTCTTTTAAGTATAATTTCAATGCATAGTGTTTCATCTTAAAATTTTTATTTTTTATTTTTTTTAATTTTAATGGGACTAAAGTTCTGACTAAGCTGTACTGTGGGAATTCCTATATCTTTTTAGAGAACTTTATTTCAGTCAAATGCTGTTAATCAAATTTCCAGTTGAAGAGAATGACAGAGACATGCAAATTTAGGATATAGCTATAAAGTACCCTATTATTAGTGAAAAAAGAAAAGAAAAATTAGGTTCATCTGTATAGTAACCGTTAAATATCTTGATGTTTTAAAATGTTAAAACAGAAAATATGTACGTTAACCACATATTTTAGAGGGTAAAGACATATTCACTGTGACAGAGATTGTTCTTTGTTCATCCAAATCCAAGGTTCTTTCTGCTGTTGGACTCACAGTGAGGCTCTGTGTTTCAGGGTCCCTTGCAGTTAATTGTGGCCAAGAGACTGAGCCACAACCATTGGAATTACAATGTCACCAGAAGTAATGTAACCTCAAAACTGACTCCCTAAACTATAAATACCTTCCAGCTAAAATCCATGCTCTTTCTACATTAGCCATTTGAATAGAAGAATTAGTGCATCTTAGCAGTGAAAAAAAGGAAATCCATTATCAGCTGATTCCTCTCAGAATTATGAGGAACAGGATCCCTGGACAAAATACCTTTATATAGAGCAATATGTGTAAACTATTATTTTATAATGGAAACTTGCCAAGAAATGAAAAATAATTGACCCAAATCATTATTAAGCACATATGAATGAATATATTAAGATACATGTGATCTATAAATTATTATATAGGTATTCGCATACATATGTATAATTTTCTTATATTTATTTCAGAAAAATACTAATGAATAGTTATGATTATGACTTTATTATAATTTTATATTTAGTGATATGATTTTTAATATATCTCTTTAAGCTATGTAAAATTAAATTACATATTCATCAAAATTTTAAGTTAGTATATATATAAAATGTAAAAAATTAAGATATTTTTCATATTTTTAAATTTTACTATTCTTTACAGGTATTAAAAATTATTTTCAAAAAAATAAAAAGTGAAGTATAAATTGTAATTCATACCAAAATATATTAAATCATTTAAATAAAACTAAACATTTTTTACTTAAAAAAATAATTACATCTTAGTAAGTGATGTTGATAAAAAGTACTTACAATTCTAAAATTTAAAATACACCTGCAAAAATGAGAATTCAGCATCGCACTTCACGATGA